>CM077822.1:42127330-42585003 GCA_039720395.1 Liquidambar formosana | reverse complement strand
TTGATTTGGAATATAATCGTCATCAAAACTCCTCATCTGCACCCTCGCTATCTGTATGATAACGAACATGATGCCCAAAGCGTTTTGATTAACGGGTTGGCCTCTGGGAAATCCTTGGCACGCCCTCATGTTAACATTGGTTGTTTTTGTTGTCAGCATTGAGATTCAACCATCATGTTACGTAAGTCATAAATTGCCCATTTATTTCTTGACGTAACTCATCCATCTTCAATTGTTGGTTAATGCGTAGTGTATCCAATGCTTCCCATAGCAACCTCCCACGATCACGCCAATACGAGTGTGTTCTCAATTCCTTGGTTAGCCATCGAAGTCAGGCGAATCCTCGCTCTGATACCAACTGACGCAGCGGAAACTAAAATGATATGACTAGACAAACGTTAATAGCCTAGGTTCTCGAATCCAAGAGAAAGAACTCAAATCCACGAGAAGTAACATAAGCCGAAGAAACTCTCAATAATATTATTAACCAAAAGTTAATTCTTGCCCATAGGGCTACAATCCTATTTAAAGAGAACTAATACTTGAACCCTAAGTAAACTAGGAAAAGGAATTTTACTAAACTTAAGAAAGCAATAAAATAGGGGAAAGCAATAAAATAGGGGAAAGCAATAAAATAGGAAAGGAATAAACAAAATAAACATCCAGAGAAAATTAAGCAAATCTAGCTAACAATCTAACTAGATTTGGCATGTCCGACAAATCAAATCTAGTTAAGTGCCCTCTGCTTTCTAGTTAGGTGGTGCCCTCTACTTTGGCCTCTGCTTTGTGTGCAATCTTGTGATGCTCCAGGTCCTCCATGAACTTATGTGCAACTTGTTCTACATCCTGGACAGTTTTTTTATTACCAGTTATGTTGTTAAGCATTAAGAGAGAGAGAGAGAGAGAGAGAGAGAGAGAGAGAGAGAGAGAGAGAGAGAGAGAGGGCAAGGGGGGTCTACCCTGTTTCACTCCAAAAAGTTTGAAATAATAATAATAATAATAACAGTGTACACAAACCTTATTTACAATCTTCAAATTTTGTTTATGTGAAGGGCGAGTTGGCAGAAGATGAAAAGTTCTGCCGATGGGAATGCAATCGTCCTCATAAGATGAAATCGAGCTTAGTAAATATAAAGCTAAAATGAAATGCAATTATTGATTTACTTGACTCAAAGCAGTTCTAGAGAACCAGAGTTTTTGTCTCCAATGTTAAATCTTCTTTCAATTAACTTTTTTTTTTTCTCCTCCTTATCCCACTATATGTAAATCTTAGCCAAAGATGACATTATAACGATACCCAATTAAGGACAATGTATCACATTTAGTGTAATGAACACCTGGCTATTCTTACCCAAAACTGAACTACCGAAGTTTTTATAAATCCTTCTTTTTGTGAACACCTGGCTATTCTTACCCACTTGCAAGGTCTCGTGGAAAAATAAGAGACTCTTGGTTTACATTTTCAAAATGTCATAAGCTTGAAATGTTGACAGTTACTAATTTCCATCTTGCAGGTATTCAGGAAACATTTGAAAGTGATCACGAATCTATTGGATGGGTTGGTTTTCACGAGCCCGAGCTTGGTGTAGTAAGTGCTCTTGCTAGCACATGATATTGGCTTACATAAATTAAAATACACCAATCAAATTCCTTTACTATTTAGATATGAGATGGCTGTACAAAAGAGAAAGTGATTGTACGATATGTAGGCTTTTACCTAACTACGTGGAGGCTTACATGAAGTGAGGGGAACCCCCTTTAATTTATACTTGTCCTTGGAGAGACCTAGACTCATATTTAACTATTCATGAAATAATAAAAGACTTCACCTTCAGATTTTACTCAGATCGCTTGATTATAGGATTCTAGTTTTTTCTAAAATGTGTATATATATATATATATATATTGATATTGGATTCAACAACTCTAGATTTTCTTGACAATTTTAGTATTTTTAGATTTACAAAATTGTTCTCCAACATGAGAAAAGGAAGATGAAGAAGAAGAAAGTGAAAAATCTGGACAAGCAAACATAGAAGAGCTATAGGTAATCAATGCATGCATGTTGATTACACAAATTAAACTTAGTTCACAATGGAAAGGTCTGTGGTCAAGAATGTGATTGTACTCATAAGTACTAATCTGGTTTAATAATTTAATGATACAGCAAGACGCAATCTCTATTCACTTATAATTGAAAGCAATACCACTGTTTTGAGAAACAGAGTCTTAGTTCATGAGGTTGGAATTTCTTTTAATTCTTTTTTTTTTCCCTGCTAGATTCTAATGTAAATTTTTATGCAAAGTTGATGTTAGTTATGGAGTATTAAAGAAGAAATTGCAATTGTCTATTCACTTATCACGATATATACACAGAAAACTTTTCCCATTTGGTGTTCTGAATCCCTCTGGCTATTCCTACGTAAAGCTGAAGTTCTTAAAAAATTTTCTTTTCAAAATACTATGTAAAGGAGACTTTAAGCTATTCCACTTGGATAGCTTTTATATGATCAGTGATTCCAAGGACAATTTATGAGACTGAGGTCAAGTGACAAAAGGTGACATGTTACAAGAGAATTGAAAGCTTGTACCAACAAAAAGCTTCTATATTTGTTTTCAAGATTTCAAATTCATCCAAAATTGAGGTTTTCTGGTTTCTTTGTTAATCCAGTCACCACTTGCATGGTCTTATGGAAAAATAATAAGAGAATTTCGGGGTCATGCAACCATTTTCATTTTCAAAATCTCATGAGCTTAAAATGTTAACAATTACTACTAATTCTTTCTCGTAGGAAATCTTTGTACACTTTATACGGGTAATAAAGCTAGTGGATAAGGATGGTTTGCGCAAGCGGAAGCGTGTTGTAGTAAGTGCACTTGCTAGCACATGATGTTGACTTCTATTAAAAAAAACGAAAGTTCTTTTCTATTTGATTGTGAGATGACTGTAGAAAAGAGAGGGTGACACTGTATGTAGGCTCTTGCCTTGGTCAAGCGGTGAGTTATGCAGTAAGAGAACAGGAAGCTTGCCAACAAAAGCTTCTATTTTCATTTTCGGTAGTTTACATTCACTGAAAACAGAGGTTTTTTGGTTTCCTTGTTATACTGACCACCACTTGCAAGGTCACGTGGATAAATAGGATTCTCTTTGTCATGCAAGCTAGTATTTGCATTTTCAGACACTTGTGAGCTTAAAATGTTGATAGTTACTATTTTCTTTCTTGCAGGTAATCAGGGAACACTCGAAAAGGATGATGGATCTAGTGGACAGATTGGGTTTGCGCGAGCGGGAGTTTAGTATAGTAAGTGCACTTGCCAGCACTTGATATTAGCTTTCTTTCCTAATTAGTTGTGAGATGGCTGTACAAGAGAGAGAGTGACTGCACGGTAGGTAGGCTCTTGTCTTACTTCCTGGAAGCTCACATGAAGTGAGTGGGAAATCCCTTTGTATATTTATCCATGGAGAGATCTGAATTCACCTTATATTATTATCTAATAGGAACATTAATTCTTCCACGCACTGGTGAGATAAAATCCACATTTTTTCTTTTCAAGTATTACAGTTATTCTTCTTGTTTTGTTCTGTCCATGGAGAGATCTGACTTCACCTTATAATTTTTGCAGCGGCCATGATGTCTGCAATTTATGAGGAAAACAAGGACGAAGTTGGCTTCCTTTACATTTGGGTCTCTACAAAGCTGTAATCGGGCCAAATCTATGTGAATAAGACTTGCAAAAGGATACTAGATTAATAGTCGTAAATTCTCAGAAGCCCCATCAGATTGATGCTATCTTTGTGATAATTCTGCTGTCAAGACAACTTTACAATTTGGGTTTGACTATCTTTATTAATTTGCTGCAGCAGGTAGACTGAATGTTTGCAGAGTTTCTTAAACTAAATTTGTTGTAGTGAATGGATTTAAGCTGTCTACTTCTCTTTTCCTTATGTGTCTTGTAGCACAGTAGACATAGTCTTTGATTCGGGATGGAAAATATGTTTTACCAGAAAATGTTGAATAGTGAAGTTTCAAAATTTGTAATAATGATGACCTGAATGGTTTTAAAAAAATAAAAAATAAAAAATTGATGGTCAGTGGTCATCCATGAGACAGTTATTGACCCGTTAATGAATTTTACATGGAAACTCTTGAGCCAGATTGAGTGCAGAGTTTTGTCTGCGTACTGTTGTCCAAACTGATTGCATGAATAAGCATTTTTATGCTGATAAATCCTGATACCTAGTTTCTATTTGGCATTTGAAAATTTTTTATTTGGAAAAACTACCAATTACTGCTATTTCATTGATAGAAATAGCAGTAAGAACCAGTAGAACGACAACAGAAGGAAACTTATCTACATTTATTTTTTATTTTTTATTTTTTATTTTTCCTTCCTTTTTAAGGGAACCGATCCAATAGACGAAACCCCGCCAAAAAACCAAGCAACCACTAGACAAGAACCGTTAGAATACGTCCAAAAATTAAACATGCCAACCACGACCAGCAGACTAGCTAAGACCAAGAAACCAAACAAACTAGACTGCAAAGAGTTTCTCTATATTGTACTTTTTTTTTTCTTTTTCTTTTTTGCAACATTATTGTCTACATCAGCAAATATTAATGCATAAAAAAAAAAAAGTAGGCTACTGCCACCACAAAAATTATTCTACATAAGTTTTATTAAAAACATAAAAGGTTTTCAAAAAAACTTACTCCACTTGAAAAAACCATTTTAAACAATTTTGTAAAAAGTTTTTTCAAAATCTATTGTTTAAGTAAACTTTTTGACCTTTTATAATATCTTTTTCATTTTTATGGAATGTTTAATTTTATGAAAAATCCATTTATATTAAAACTACAAGGCCATCATTTCTTGAAAATCTCAATTAATGTCACCACACAAAAAAAAAAACTAGATAGATGTTAAAAATTTTAAATTTTAAAGTTGAAGTTTTGTTTTGTAAATAATTAACATAATTTTTTTATGTAACTATATTTCTAACCTTTTTTTAGCAATTTATTTAAAGAAATATTACGTTTATGTATGTAATTAGAAGGACATGCAAAAGCACATGCAGATTGACTAGTGCTTAAAAAATAAAAAATAAAATTGAATGTTCTTTATTTTGGTCCGATTTTTTAAAGATTGGCCTTTTTCACTTTTTTTTTTCCCCTCCTGTACTTAATGTCCAAATGTCCAATCTATGTATCTACAATTTGTTCAATTTTTGCTCATGGTTGCGTCAAAATCCATACATATTAGACCGCTAAATGGTGAATTATGAAATCACGCTCCAAATTGTATCAGAGTACCTATGCAAGAGTATCTATGCAAGTTGGAGATTCCAGAGGCTTTCCAATTGTTAGGTATTCCCAACCCCCCCCCCCCCCCCCCCAAAAAAAAAAAAAAAAAAAAACCACAAAGTAATAGGAGTTTTTTAAAGGGCTAAGCTATTGTCATCACATAAATTACTCTAAGTTCCCTATTTATTTTACAAATTTTAAGGTTTTTTTTGAAAAATATAAAAGGTTTTTACAAAAACTAATTATGTAGTCTATCAGAAAACATCCGAACAAATTTGTAGAAAAAAGTTTTTTCAAAATCTATCGTTTATGTGGAATTTTTGACCATTTTTTTAAAACATTTTGCAAAAATGAAACAAATATTGTAAATGGCCAAAAAATCCACTTAAACGATAGATTTTGGAAAAACTCTCTTACAAAGTCATTCAAAATGATGTTTTCTAATGAGCAACACAACTAGTTTTCATAAAAACCTGTTATATTTTTCATAAAACCTTAAAAATATAAACCAAGCGAGACCTTTAAAATACTTTATGTGGTGGCAATAGCCTCCCTCTTTTTAAATTGAAGCCTTTCAACGCTTACCATTAAACAAACAAGTACTTTAAAGTAACATTTAGCAAATACATATATACAGCTATGTTTTCATCAGCACATGTTGATATAAGTTATATCAGCACCATGCATTAAGATTGTATTCCTTGCATTGGTCAAATGTACTTCATGTCCCACAAATGCATAAGGTACAACTCCCAATACAGGTATTGATATAAGTTATACCAACACATGCTTACCTGATCATCATCTTACATATATATACCAAAAAATTATTGCTTTGGAGGTGTTTCCCCGAAAACCCTATCTAAGATTTTTTTTTTTTTTTTTTTTTTTTTTTTGTAAATAACATATTTTTTATGTAACCATATTTCTAACTTTTTCTTTTTTAGCAATTCATTTAAAGAAATATTATGTTTATGTATGTAATTAGAAAAGACATGTGCAAAAAGCACATGCAGATTGACTAGTGCTTAAAAACAAAGAAAAAACAAAACAATTTGAATTTGGATGAATTTTCTAGATATTGGCCTTTTTCATTTTTTTTTCCTACAATGTCCAATTTTTTTATCTAAAATTTGTTCAATTTTTGCTCATGGTTGCGTTAAAATCCATATTGGATCGATGCATGATAAATTATGAAATCACGAACTTTTTTGGTATTAGTTTTGGAAATAATCACCAGAAAGTAATTTTCCCTTGTTATTTTTAAGTTCTAGATTCCAGAAGCTTTCCAATTGTTAGGTATCATCTAACATATGACCTCTACAGAATAAACCATCAATTTTGAACTCGAAGAAGTTTTGAATTAAAGCCTTTCAACACTAACCATTAAACAAACAAGATTAAGGTAATCTTTACCTATACTGATCTAGTTATTCTCTTTCCTAGTTATAGATTGTCCATATAAATCATGTGAGAGTGTGAAAACGACAACTTCACGCGAGGGTGATAACCTACTGATTCATTAGTTAGGATTTAGTGTTTTAGGTAGGGAAATTGTTACTTCACCTATGTTTTACCACCTACCTTGTGTGTTAGAAGTGTATAAGTGAAAACAAACAAATGGGATCTAACATGGAAGGGGGCTCTTTTTGGATATGTTTGTAATATTTTTGAAACCCCACCTAGTTGGGTATATGATCAGCTTGATGCTGATATAATCTTACCCTCGTGATGTGTGTGATACTTCAGTTTAATGCTACTTCTTCGTTTCAAATTTATTTTCATGATTGAAAAACAAATTTTTTAAAGAATTTCTCTTAAATGCTTTCATATTCACTTTTATATTCTAATATTTCAATTTTGACTTCAAGTACAATACAATCATTAATTGAGTTTGTTTTGTCTATCTATATCATGTGCGGAGTAATTAGTATCATAGATATGTATTTTAGAAAATTAATTAAAATGAAGTTTTAACTTTTTTATTAGAACATGCAATAATTTTGATACCTTGGTTCGTCGGTCAGCCTTCTGCCCCTACAACCCCTTAAAGGGAGCCAACCAAAGCAGACTCCTTTCAGGGTGTTGAGGGAGTTTGGAATGGTTCAAGTCATACCGGTTGTGGAGGATCTCAGCGATTGGTTCTTCGATTTGAACCTGTCAAGCCTAAGGTAACAGGTGAAGAAATCAAAGAGTTTCTGAAAATCATCGTAAGCATGTTCTTTCTAGTCCATATGGATGCAAAGAGTTTCTGAAAATGCGGATCAATTATGTCAGTCAATCGGAGCATTGTTTTGAGGGGAAGAAGGATGCAAGGAGGACCAGTCTCATATCCTCGGTGTGACCGTTTGACCGTCATTGATGGCACATGCACCCGACAAATGTGGGACACGATGCACTCTGCAGTCTATGCAGGTCCAACTCTCAAATTTCAGTCTTAATAAATAATATATTAGGCTAAGTGGGGAATAATTTATAAGGTGCAACTGCAATTAAGAGTATCACACATGTACCTATCTAACTATCTAGGTTTGAAATTCTCTCTTTTTTGACTGAACAATGTCACTTCATGAACTTTACGAGAATTTGAATAAATCCAAAAGAGTGAATAAATCTAAATGTGTCGTAGTTACCATTTGGATCATGTAGTTTTCATAAACATCATGGTTTAGTGATGGTATCAATTTTTGTGCAATAACGAGGGAATTTTTTTTTTTTTATAATTATTATTATTGAGGCTTTTTATATTAAAAAAAATAAAAATAAAAATCTAAATGAGGGTGAGTGTGGTGTTCAAAAGAGGTTCCATTAAAGTCACAGTATTTCTTTCAGGGTAAAAAATGAGGGTTAGCTCCTAAATTTAGAGTTGAGGGTGTATGTGTCATGTTTTTAATGTGTCCACTACAGTTTGAAATTTAGAATACTCAATTTCCCGATAACGTCATGGATTTAAGCCTCTAGTAACAAAAATAGAAAAAAAAAAAATCATCTGTTCTCCTGCATTACGAGTAGCTGATCACATGTGTTCAGCTCAAAGGTGAAATTGCAAAGAATAATTAAATCATGTCAGGTGGACTTCTCACTAATTTACTCTTTAATTTTATTTTTTTTTAATAAAAGTATTTGTGATTTTCTGTATATATAAAATAAAATAAAAAAATCTAACAAACATTAGATAATTATAACAATTTGAGTTGTACTGGAAGATGAATAGTGATCGAATAATGTGTGGTATTTTAAATTTGAGGAATCTTAATTTGATTTGGAATTCTAATTTAGATAAATTTTTAGAACCAATGTGAAATTGTCATGTCATTTTAAAAATGGGACCAAAGAGGCATGTCACGTTAGCATACTGATCTTTATATAATAAAATATAGATAGATAATTAGATATATAAAATTTATAAATATTGAACGTTAATAAATTATAAAGACATTTGCAACCATTATATAAACGTACATTTATATGATTTATGTCTGCCTTAGGGTTTTTGGAAACCATGCATAGACATGGCTAGATTTTAGAGAAAATGAATCAAAATAAGTTTTATAAAAATTTTAATTTCTTGCTTTATTTATTAACCCATTCAGTATGAGAAAATAGGAGCAATTTTCATTTTTACATGGTCAACTTAGGGTTACTTTTGTTTTCTATACATTACCACCTTCAAGGGCGAAGTTGGCATTTCAAAATGTTTTTTTGCATTACATCAACTATTTCTAGTGGTCTACCTAAGAGTCAACTAATGGAAGGGATGTTAGTTTAATTTTCACGTACCAAAAGGAAAGTTAACGTCATTTTTGAAAGATAGGAGTCATTTTGTCAAATATATATTAGTGTAGCTAGCCAATGTAATTTTCCCTGTTATACACTTGAGCAGTATGAAAACTGAAAGTGCTACATATATTAGATTATTTATAATCGGAAATAAGTCATTAGAAAAAAGATTAAATATAACATGTAGTCTAATTTAATTGATATTTAGATTTATTTTTGAATCCATATATCCCACTTTTCAAGTATATCCAAAATAAAAAGTCTTTCTCCTTGTTTATACCCGTCAAGAATTGAGTTTGTATTTGAAAAAAGACAGAGATAAGCACCCTGTAATACCCACCCTGTAAACGTACATCTCGTGCAGATGTACGGTTGATTCATATAAAAAATCCAACATTTCTGAAAAATTCTTGGATTCATAGCCAACCAATGGATACGGGATATGGATTAATGCATGTCCCACGCGTTGAGAAGAAATGAAAGCCTACAGTGGGAGCACCCACTTATAGCTACGTTGTGCATTCATGAATTAGTATAGGGTCCTTGCACCGTACCCCTCTGGTCTTCCTCAACACGTACAGCTAGTATGTTTTAGTGACTAGTGAGCATTGAACTTTGTTATTTCTATGGCATATTAGCATAAAAGAAGAATAGGAATTAATCATTTGAAAAATCCTAAGCTATAAATTAGGCGTACATAAATAGTTTGATTGGAATAGTTATAATGACATATAATCATGTGATTTGCCCACACTTTGACCCAACCAATTTTTTATTTTTTATTTTTTATTATTTTTCTTGACATCTCACAAATATACACTTACTTTGTTCACTTTACAGTGACCATAAGTTAGCCACTATACGAAGATAACTATGACAACTAACCCAATCAATTGATCAAATTATAACACAAAGGGGAGTTTCTTATTCATGGCCTAATGGGTATATTGCAGCAGCCTACTAGTATAAGGTTAGAAAAACAAAAAACAAAAAACAAAAAACAAAAAAAAAAAAGAAAAAAAAACAAAAACAAAATGATTTTGAGGTAGCCTACTGTATTTGTATAAATTACTTCCTCCGTCCTACAAAGATAGGTCATGTTTGACAAAACATGGAGTTTAAGAAAAGGTCATCATTACATTAACTTGTCATTTATTAAACACCATTTTTCCAAACATATTCTCTCTTTTTTGGTATTGGGTTTTGTGTTAAAAATAATTATTGAATTAACAAGGGGAAGTGTAGGAAACTTAAAAAAAATATGATTTGACTTTTCAAAGTAGACAAACATTTTGAGAAAAAAAAAGTAACACATATGGCCTATTTTTGTGTGATAGAGGGAGTAAATTTTTGTATCCTCAGACGGTTGGCTGATCATGCATTCAGCAACAACTTTAAAATAATGGTGTAGAAAAGTTAAGTGGGCAAGTTCACATAGCATAAAATATGGAACGATGATTAAATTATGTCAAATGGAGTAATGGACAAAGAGAAGGATGCAAGAAGGGCGCACTCTCATATGATCATATCCTTGCAGGTCCGAATATCATAAATAATGATGATCATCATCATAAATAAAAGTGAAAATTCAAAATAGTGACATTTATGAATTTCTAAGAATTAATTCTACAACATCAACTATAGTGATAATTCCAACATATTAAAATATTCTAATCCAAATTGATGGATTTATGCTTTCAACACTATCTAAAATTTCTTAAATTTTTTAATTTCGAATTGGACACACAAAAAGGGCCTTATATTTTCACTTAATTCTGGCCAATAAATTTTTCTCTTTAAGTGGAAACTCTTGACTGAGGGCAAAGTTTTGCCTTGCCACTGTGGTCTAATTTAATTACATGAGTGAGCTTCCTTATACTGCTGTGTGGTTACCACTTGGTACACTATACATGTGAAAAATAGATTTGGAAATCTCAACCAACAAAAGGAAAATGGAAAGTTAGATCTCAAAATCATATTGGAAAATCCCCCAATTTCAGAACCGTCCCGTACCAAATTCCCGAACCGAATTCGTAGACCGAGTACCGATGATATATAATATTATATATATATATTATATGTATAATATAATATATGATATGTAATATTATATATAATATTTTATTGAACTATCACTACTATTAGTAGTTAATACTATGAATGAATGAATGAATTATAATTAATGATTATGTATTTATAATTTTATGATTTTATATAGCCCATTTTGTATGTGGAAGAGCAGGTATATGTATTATGTAAATCCTTGATGGCCAAGTGTAAATGTACAATGAAGTAGTCCATTTTTGTGGCTAATCAAGCTAACAATATTTGATTAGAAGTAATTATTTTTAATTTTTTACTTAGGGAAAACAAACTAATAAATACCGAGAACCAGACCGTTCCGGACTGGTATTTTTTGGGGCAGGAGACAATATGCAATTTGGTTCGATTCCGGTACTAATTTTCAAGTCCCAATTTACTTTGGGACGGGACAGAAGTACCCCTATCCCGGAACGTCTCGTACCGAGTTGCAACCCTAATCAAAAGCGTTAATGCGCATCAGTATACTAATGGGCCAGCCATTGCCACTTTTTCAAAATCTTTATTGTCTTCTTTATCAAAATCATTAAGGCTCCCCTGTTCATATCATCTTTATTCAAACTTTTCCTAAGGGAACGGCTATTGCAACCCCCCATTCTTAATTATAATCGCACCCTTTTCTTTTTGGTTTTTAAGATTTCATGAAAAATATAAAAGGTTTTTGCAAAAACCGGTCATTTGGTCCACTAGAAAACATCATTTTGAATAACTTTGCAGAAAAAAGTTTTTCCAAAATCTATCGTTTAGATAAACTTTTTGGCAAAAAATGAAATAAATGCTATAAATGGCTAAAAAATATATTTAAATGATAGATTTAGGAAAAACTTTCTTCTACAAAGTTGTTCAAAATGATGTTTTCTAGTAGATGTAATGGCCGGCTTTCATAAAACCTTTTATATTTTACATAAACCTTAAAAAGATAAAAGATGGGCGGTGGGTGATAAGAATGGGGGTTGCAATAGCCGTTCCCTTTTCCTAAAGATTACGTCATTGATGGGCCGGCCTCTCTTTTCTTTGGTGCGTAAAGGATAAGGGAGGATTTCTAAACCGTAGGTTCTGGTCGTGGTAAGTCGTCTCATACTACATCTTGTCATTCTAGACGAGAATTTTTAATTTATTGGCAGCCGAGAGGCAAAGAAGAAGAAGAAGATCCATTCATCATTCCATTTCAATTGATTCCAAAATGAGAAGTTCAGATTCAAGTTAAGGTAAATCTCTCTGTCCTCATTTTTAAGTGATCTCATCATCGTGGAACGCATTAATTAATAGGGCTTAATTGGGCTGTCAAGTCCCAAAACCTTCCCCACCTTACTTCAACCACTAATTGAATATATGAGATTATAGACTAATCAATGTTTTTACTTTGAACGCCGTCTGTGCAAATATTGGCTGATGATTATGTGAAATCAGGTTGAAATCATGATGCACTGTGGAAGAGAAGATTGAAGTGTCAAGCGGTCAAGGGGGTTTGTGAACATCTCAACAGTTCAAGAATCAAGATGCTGCTGATTTGATTAAGAGGAAGTGAAGGCAGCTGCAAATTAGGCGAGCTGAGAACCATATAATAGTTACGTTTACTTCTCATTTCATAGACTCCAACCCGATCTGCTGGTGAATTCTCTTTGCTCTACCCTCGCACGGCCCATCTATTTACGTTTTTTGTTTTTTTTGTTTGTTTTTCTTTTTTCCTCCTAAATCTCTTGCTCTGTTTCTTTTTTTTCCTCATCCATTGTTTAAATATATTGTTGCTCGTCTTTCACTCATACTGCGCGCCAGGCTCTCTCCTTTCTGTCAAAACCGTCCATCTTCCTTGTTGAATCTCATCATTCTTGTCGAATTTGCCCCATCTTCGTTCTCATATGGAATTCGCTCATCTTCCTTATCATAGTCTTCCATCCGCTCTTCAATTATCTTTGCTCCATTAAGCTCTCCAAAATCAATCAACTGACGTTTTCACTTCGTTTCTCCTAAAACACTCACTCCTTTTCTGTTTTTTCCTCACCCTTATATATATATATTTGTTTGTTTCCAGTAGACTCTTATTCGTGTGTTTTGGTCTTGCGTTGGATTATCCTTGTTTGTATTCTCTGTTTAAAACGAAAAAAAAGAGAGGGGGTTAAGAAATGGCTCTGTCCTTTGTCCTCTTTTCCATTGCGGTCTTTTACATTGCGGAGAAAATCAGAGAGCAGCTGGCGGGGAAAATCGGAGAGTACGTGGTAAAGAAAATGGAAGAGTATGTGGCCTTTCCAATTGGAGACTACATCAACACTCCAATCGGGCGTCAACTTGGTTATTTGCTTTCCCTTGCGGTCCTTTACATTGTAGAGAAAAGCAGAGAGACGCTGGAGCAGAAAATAGGAGACTACGTGGTCGCTCCAATCAGAGAGTACATGGTGGCTCCAATCGGGCGTGAACTTGGTTATCTGTTTTTTTACAACAGCAACATTGAAGATTTCAGGACTCGGAGGGAAAATTTGAGAAATACAAGAGATGTTGTTCAAGGGCGAGTACATGATGCTAAAAAGAATGGCGAAGTTATCCTACCAAATGTTCGGGAGTGGCAAACAAATGTCAACAAGGTCATAGAAGAGTCCAGGAACATTTTCGATGATGAACACCAACTAAATTTGAAGTTGCGCTACCAACGAAGCAGGAATGCTAAGGAGAAGACATCAGATGTTGATAAGCTCACACGAGAGGGTAACAGCTTCGACAGAGTATCCACTTATGCATTGGCCTTTAAATCCAGAAAATTTATTTTTGATAAAATCATGGAAGCAGTGAAAGACAATGGGATCGGTTTGATTGGGATATACGGCATGGGTGGTGTGGGTAAAACCACCCTTGCAAAAGAAGTTCAGCAGCAAGCTAACGATGGTAATCTATTTGATAAGGTGGTGATGTCGGTGGTTTCCCAGCCTCCAGATTTCAGAAGAATTCAAGGTGACATTGCAGACAAGCTACGTCTGAAATTGGATGCGGAGGGCATACCAGGAAGAGCGGAACAGTTGTCTAAAGGACTAAAAGAAATTAAGAAAATCCTGATAATATTGGACGATGTTTGGAAACCAGTCGAGTTGGAAGCTATTGGAATTCCTTTAGGAGAGAGGCACAAGGGTTGCAAAATTGTGTTAACCTCTCGGAGCGAAAAAGTATGCAACGACTGCAATTTGATGAACAGTACAACTCAAAAGAATTTCTCGATTGAAGTCTTATCTGACGAAGAGGGATGGAAATTGTTCCGGAAGGTGGCTGGTGACTCTGTTGACTCTCCAGATCTACACGGTTTTCCGTCCCAGGTTGCTAAAGAATGTGCAGGCCTGCCGCTTGCGATTGTGACAGTTGCAAGAGCTTTGCAAAAGAAGAGGTTTGAAGTTTGGAGAGATGCTCTTAATAAACTACGTATGACTCCAGATAAGGAAGTTTTTTCAAGGCTAGAATTGAGTTACAGTTATCTAGAAGACGAGGAAGCCAAATCATTTTTCTTGCTTTGTTGTCTATTTCCTGAAGATTTTCATATACCAATTGAATCCTTGATGATGTATGGGATGGGTTGGAGATTGTTTAAAAGTGTTCGTACAGTGGACGAAGCAAGAGACAGGGCATATACATTGGTTGATTCCCTAAAATCTTCTTGTTTATTGCAAGAAGGTGAGAACATAGAATTTGTCAAAATGCACGACGTCATTCGAGACGTCGCCATATCAATTGCATCCAAAAGTGAGCAAGCGTTTCTAGTAAGAGCTGGTGCAGGCTGGAAGGAAGAATTGCAAGAAGAGGACGCATTTAAACGGTATGCTGTCATATCACTGTGGTCTGATGATATTGACGACCTTCCTGTAGAATTGGAATATCCGAAACTCCAAATTTTATTGTTAAGAAGCACCTGGCCGCCTTCATTACAATTCCCTGACAATCTGTCTTTGAGGATGGAGAATCTGAAAGTTCTAAATATTTTTTCCATCAAATTTTTGTCACGACCACAATCGTTTGAAAATTTGAAAAACCTTCGGACATTGTGTTTAAACAATTGCAGTTTGAAAGATATATCTATAGTGGGGAAACTGAAGAAACTAGAAATTATTAGCCTTCGCAATTCAGATATTGAGGAGTTGCCCAAAGAAATCGGAATGCTGACTCAGCTAAAGCTGTTAGATTTGACAGGATGTCAAAACCTTAGAGTTATTCCTTCGGATGTCATACCAGGCTTATCCCGATTGGAAGGATTGTACATGGATGGTAGCTTTGCTGAATGGGAGATTGAAAGACAAGACAAAGAAAGAAGTAATGCAAGTCTTGCGGAGCTGAAGCACTTGTCCCACTTGATCAATTTAGAGATTCAAATACCACATGCTGACCATTTTCCTGATGATTTACTCTTCAAAAGCTTGTCCAGATTTAAAATATCAGTTGGCACCGGGTTTTATTCATGGAAGGGGCGCTACATCTATGATCCATGGACGGATCGCGACTTCTTTGATTCATGGAGGGAGCGCTACTCATACTCAAAAACCTTAGAACTGGAGCTCAATGTAAGCACTGCTTTAAAGAATGGAGTCAAGGAACTGTTGAGGAAAGTTGAACATTTCCACTTGTTGGGGGAAATGAAGGGTTTGAAGAGCGTAGTATATGACTTGGATAGGGAGGGGTTTCGAGACTTGAGGTATCTTATTGTCGAAGAATGCAGCGAGGTGGAACATATCTTCGACGCGTCGGAATGCAGTGAACTGCAAGAATTGAGGCTACGGAACCTACCTAGATTAATGAATCTGTGGAAGGACCCTACTCGACATGTGGGCTTTCGCAACCTTACAGTTGTGAGAGTTTCCGTATGTGATGGACTGAAAAATCTATTCTCACACTCCGTAGCCAAACAACTTTCGAAAGTACTCGTCGAACTAGAAGTAGGAAAGTGCGAGATAATGGAAGAAATAGTTGGAAATGGAAAAGAAGCAGCATCAGTCGAAGTGGATGACATCGTGTTCCTTCATTTGCGTTCTTTGGTACTTTGGGGTCTGCCAAACCTTAGAAATTTCTGCTCCAATATAAAGGGGGATCTGGATACCCACACACAAGAACCTCTGTTCCACAAAAAGGTACGCTGCAATATTTTAATTGTTTAAAGGTTCTAATCACATTTAGAAAACAAATTAAAACCTCATAAAAAGGAAGGAACGATTGAAGGCTTTGACAAAAAAATGGAATATTTTAGGCTAATCACCAACTGCTCTGGAATGCTCTAATAGGGGGCGTGTAAGGTGTTTGTAACAAAAAGGTCAGATTAGAGGGATGCTAAGCTCACCCTGCTTTTCTATGGTTCAATCTCATAGAACGTTTTAAAGTTGTCAGATGGCACCGCCAACTTCGAGCACTTTCATAAAAAAAATTAAAAGTAAAAATAAAAATTGGAGCACTAACCATCCTGTTTAAGTTTATAATTACATTTGTCTAATAACTTTGATTCTATCATCAAAGGTTTCTACCCTTTTCATGAAAAGATTTGAAGTTAGGGAGATTCATCACACTTTGCACCTGATTAGTTCTCTAGTTGGGCACATGTAGTTCTCTTGTGTAACATGTAATTTACAAATTAGAATTCATAGGGATGGCTTTAAGAGAAAGTGATGAAAGCTGAATTTAAGACTTATGAAAATAATATAATTTTACATTAAAACCAGTGGAGAATAAGAAAAAAAAGGTAAAAGAAATTTCAATAACTAAACGAAACGTTAACTCAAGCAAGGGGTTTGGGTCAGGCAAATCCGAAACTGTCAACTGTGTATTCGGTTTGGAAATACAACCCATTAGGATTCGTGGATTCAGTCAACCCACCAACAGACAAACATAATAATAAATCATACATTTTTATTTATTTATTTAATTTATTGCGTTAGTAATTGGACTTAAAAACCAATTTATCTTAGAGCTTGATGCTAGTTGACATTTGACCTTCTGAAACTTGTTTTTGTATCTCTAGCTAATTTTATGAAATATCATTATTATCATATAATTATAAAACGTTGTCTAGGTTAAATCGAACCCCACAGCTGCGTTCGAGGTCCCCCTAACGCACCCTGCCTTAATTGTACTAATTCGCTAACTTTTTAAATAATGTGCATTCATAAGAAATCTCAATTCAATTAGGATATGCTTTTTATTGTAAAATGTTTTTCATGGGAGGCTACCTATTTATGTATTTTTTACAATTTTGTGGGTAAATTTTGGTCACTCCAATGCAGTCACTGTTTTAAAAATAAAAAAATTAAAAAAAAATGTACAGAAAGTTGGACTATCTTCAGCCAAGCGGTTCACATTAAACAATCTATAGATTGCAAAAACTATAGAAATAAGTCACTTGGGATTGCAATCATGATAGGTGAATTGAGTGGTCTTAGGACCTCTTGCCAAGTAAAAGATTTTGGGTTCAACTCTATCTCACCATTCCCCCTCAAGACAGTGACCCATGGACTTTGTCTTGTAATTTTCCAATGCATGTGGGATAGGGGGATTGCATATGCCCAGGAGATTAGTCAGGTTTAAAGCATTTAGAATATTTTGATTTCACCCAAAAAATAAAAAATAAAAAATGTCTATTGGGATTGCGGAAAAGGCCCCTATCCCATTGTCCTTAAGTAACCAAAACAAATTTCAATTTTAAATTAAACCGAGGATGAGTAGGAAAAAAAAGTGCAAAACATAAATCAGGAATTAAATGAATGTCAACTCAGGCAATGGGTCTGGGTCAGACCCAGCAACATCATACATTTTTTATTTTTTTTTAGCAATTGGACTTAAAAACCAATTTCTCTTGGAGCTTGATGCTAGTTGTCATTTCACCTTCTGAAACTTGTTTTTGTATCTCTAATTTTATGAAATATCATTATTAATTATCATATAACTATAAAACATTTTCTAGGTTAAATTGAACCCCACACCCGCGTTTGAATCCCCTTAACGCACCTGCCTTAATTTTACTGATTCGCTAACTTATTAAATTACATGCATTCAAAAGAAACCTTAATTCAATTAGGATACGTCTTTTTTTTTTAATTTTAAAATTTTTTTCATGGGATGCTACCTATTTATGTATTTTTTTACAATATTGTAGGTAAATTTTGGTCACTCTAATGTTTTTTTATTTTTATCTTTATTTTATCTTAAGAATACAAAAAATTAGCCAAAAGTCCATAGATATTTCTTTTCATGCTTCAAGTCCATACCCCCATTAAATTGGCCACGTTTTGGGTTGATATTGGTAATCATCTTCTCACGGATACCGTTCATGCCCTTCTCATCAAATATGGTAAGGAATTAAATGGATTTTTCACATCCTTCCTCATTAATGATTTAAATTTGAATTTTTTTATTCCATTTTTAATGCATGAGATTACTTGATTTTGTAGATTTAATACCCTATTCAAATACAATATAATTATGGCTATTTTTATATTTTTATTTTCTTCTATTTTAACACACGAAATTACTTGATATTTTATATTTGATACCACATTCGGATACGGTATAATTATGGTGATTTCTTTTTATTTTCTTCTATTTTTAAAGCACGAGATTACTTGATTTTCACCAGTAATTTCTAGTTTATATGTAACTATTGTTACACTGTGCTTTTTTGAATTTTCAAGTTATTTAAAAAGTTAAAAAAAAAAAAAAAAAAAAAAAAACAAACAAACAAACAAACAAACAAACAATTTTCCAAACCCAAGTGTAACTATTTTCAATACTCAAAAATGAATGTTTGCTTAAAAAATAAAATACATTTCAGATTTTGAAAAGAAAATTAAAACAATTACACAAATTATCGTTCCAAATTTAAAATAGTTACACATTTTACTATAATTTTCTATATACAAACACGAAAATCTGAAATTTAAAAAATTTACCCAATTTATGTGGAGAGAGATGTTTGTTTGCCTTTAATTCAATTATGGAATCTTCAAATATGAAGGGACATGATTTTTGAAAATTTTGGGGTGAAATAATATCCAGGTATCATGGAGAATTTATTTCTTTAAATTTTAAACGAAAAGTGTTAATAGTGATAGGAGCATTTTTGTCATGACATCTTAAAGAGGACTTAAGACTTAACTAGTTTTTAAAAAGGGACTTGCGTTTGTACAACTTTTGAAAAGAAGACTTGTCCCCAAAGGTCCCAACTTTTAATAGCAATATAGACATAAAAACAACTAACATTTTTCAAGTAGCTTGGCTAAATGAAGAAGTTTTGGCTATGAGTGAACCCTAAGGTCTAGGTCAACCCCAATTAATACCGTTAGGTCCCAGACTGTCTAATTCTGAATTCGGGTTGAAAATAAAAATTCTAACCTACCCATTAGGATTTAGTATGTCTACCCACCAACCCACTTATAATTAAATTTTGTCTTTAAAATGTATTTATCAATAATAAGAATGCCTTGTCGACTAATTGGGGCCTATCTAACTTGAACCCAGCCCATTTGTAACTGTGATTGGGTTCTACTTGGCCACATATTGGCCATCTCATGACACTCTTTTATCTCATCTTCTTGGTTCAAGCCGGCCGGCTAGTTTGCCACTGTGGGGTGAAAATGGGCGAATCTAGCTAGAATCTAACGAACGGAATAATTTGAAACTATTGCAATATTTAATGTACAATATATGGAGGTATTCATGCAAGTTGATAATTTATTTTGAACTCTAAGCAAGAGATGGTGAGCCATGATTTTACACATTTGACATTGAAAACCTCAAATTCAGCAAAGTTTGTCTTTTTCAATACTTGCCGAAAAAAATTATGAGAATTAGCGGTCTTCCATGAAAGTAATAATGGTATGTAAAGAAAAACTTATACATAATTGTGATACGACTAATGTAATGTAACAAGCCAATGAGGGGCAGTGAAACAAAATGGATTGTTAGAGTACTTTTTGACCCCATAATCCTATTTTGCTTTGCTTTCATTAGCCCGCAACACTGCATGGCCGTGTCACACTTACATGGAAGACAAACTCTGGTAGATAATGCTTGCATTTAAGAGATTGAAGCGTGGCATTTTATGAGACTTATCTAAGATACACATACATGGTACAAATTTTTAAAAATGGTCTTGTAGTTCGCACCCTAAGAATAGTTCAAGCAAATATGCAATGTCCTTTGAACATATGTCTTGTTTTTTGTTTTGATATTATATGGTTCTACTTAACCGAACAAAAGATTTTTAAAAAAAAATACACCCATTACCATTACATGATAGAAGATGAGATAGAACTCAAAGAGGCAGCTTAATAAGTCAACCTTGGTGATCCTATACAACCTTTATTCGACCAAAAGGTACGCACTTAATTTGTGTGTGATATAATATAATGGCATGTTTGGTTGTCCAATTTGAAATTAAACAATTCAAGAAATTTTACATAGGTTTGAAGACATAAATCTATCACCTCGAATTAGAATATTTTAAAAAATTAATGTTATCACTATAGTTAATGTTGTAGAATCAATTTTAAGGAATTCATGAAATACCACTATTTTGAATTGCCACTCTTATTTGTGATAATAACTACCATTTTCTTGAATTTGTTAATTCAAGATGATAGAGTATGCCTTCAACCCTATGTAAAATTTTTTGAATTATTTAATTTTGAATTAGACAACCAAAGAGGCCATAAGTTTTTATTTCTATTTAATTTAATAGATCTTTAGTTCCACCGTCAAGGTTCCTGCATTTTTTTTATGAGTTTGAGGTTTGACGTTGAAAATGTCGTTTGAGTCGAATGGAAGAATATGCCAGCGCCGATCCCCACAAATGGGTTGAATCCCCATAGGAGGATTAACCATGCATACTTCAGTCAATGCCAAAGAAAACATACCTTCTCTTATTTTCTTTTCAATCTTTTTATTTTGCTTCTTGTCTTGTTTTGTTTTTTGCTTTGTTTTATATTTTGATTTTTGTTTTTTGTTTTTTGGGTGGAAAAAAAGGGTAGGGTCATTGCTTAGAAAGCCGGTACATGCACAAGCTAATTAACAAGCTAGCCTCTTCTATATTAGTGTAATGCATAAATTTTATGTAATAGGGAATGGTCCAAGTATATTCACAAGGTTCCCTGTATGTTCTTCTTAGAAGGCATTTGAAGCACGCTAGTGCCTGGTCGGAGTAAAAAAACAAAAAAAACAAAAAACAAAACAAAGAAAAGGAAATAGAGAGAGACTAGGTCCAGAGTCATGGGAGACCTGTTCGCATGGCTTTTGTCCTACTTCTTCATATATCTATTATATATATGTAAAACGGAGGAATGGTCCTCCTGTAGCTGCCACGCGTCAGCCTTCTTTTTTTTTTTTTTTTTTTTTTTTTTTTTTTAAATCACATGCTCAACAGTGAATTTTTTTAAAAAATTACCTTTTGGTGATCCTTTTACAACTTAATACCAATAAAGGATGTTGTTATCCCAAGTGTAAAACCCTAGAGGGGGGGTGAATAGGGTTTATACCCAATTAAAAATAATTATGACAAACTAAAATTCAGATTATTGCAACCAATAGGAAATGTAACAATAAGCAATAATGAGAAAGAGTTAGAGAATGCAAACACAAGATATTAACGAGGTTCGGCCTTGCCGCCTACGTCTTTGCCTCAAGAGTGCCGCTTGAGGATTCTACAATCTACTATGACAATCTCCTTCAAGGGTGGAGATCAAACCTTTTACAAAGAGAAGCTCTTTTCAGGACAAATCTCTCTTGTCTCACTAAGGTTCACACAACCCTTACAATACTTGAATTTGAAGTTGGTTTGTTGTAAACAATCTCTCTAGAAGAAAATATAACTCTTGAAAGCTCAACAAACTTCTAATAATTGCTCAATTGAATGCTCTTTAAGAATTAGGGCTTGAAAGCTCTTTTTCAAAGGGTGGGAATTGATTGCTCTTGTATTGATACTCATAAATGAGTTTGAAGTTATGTATTTATACCCATTTGGCCTATTATGGCCGTTGCAAGCATTAAATGCTGGGAAAGAGCCGTTTGGTGGCAATAAATGCACAATTGGGCTTTCAAAAAACTAGCCATTATAGCCCATTCGAGTGTTATAGTCGACTATAAGGCTTCATGTGACTACAAATATCAGTAGCCATTTCTGGGCATTTTTTCTTGATTTAGTTGACTATATAGGATCATATAATCGACTACATATATCAGTAGCCAATTTTGAGCTAAAACACATGATGTAATCGACTACATCACATGATGTAGTCGACTAAACCTTGTTTTTTCAAAGTTTAGCCTTCTTTTCATGAAAATTCATCACTTGGTCCACTATGCATCAACTTAGGCTTCTAATAAGTGATAAATATGGTTCAATTAAGAGTTCTAGGGATCATCTAGGTCATTAGAGCATAGTCATGAGCAACCATTTACATTTAGGATCCTAAAACCTCACTTGTAGCCTAAATGAGACTTTATTTGACGATGTTTGCATGCTTGAGCTACTTGTAGGTCCTTTGCTAGCTTTTATGCTCTTGTTGCATCATGTTTGAGTCTCCTTGACGCTTTGGACACGAGACTTGAGTTCCATGGCTTGGTTGAGCTATTGAGTACATGAGCTAGAGTCATTTGATCCTTATGCTTATGCTTGAAACAATTTGATCTTGATTACCTAGCTTTGATGATGTTCTTGACAATTAAACCATTAGAACTAACATCGATCTTTTGTTATTATCAAAATCTCGGATATGCCTTTGGTTGAAAACCTTTAGGTCTAACAGATGTAACCTGACAACTTGCTACAACTTAACTATATACATGCGTGAAATGACTACTAATTAATTTTTTTCGTATTACATTGAAAATTGATCACTAAAACGTAATTTTTTCAAAAATTTACTAAAAGTGACTTTTGAAGAAATTGCTTTTTCAGTGACCACTTTCCATTTTAATACCAAACAAAAGTTTTTAGAGGAAAAACTTTTTTTTGGTGTTCACTACTCTTTTTCATGCAAGTAAATTGTCGCTTAGTATTCACCATATATCTCTTTGTTTTTATGTAAGAGAATTGAAAAACTTATACTATACAATATTCATCCTAAACTTTGTAAACTATCATATTTATTCGTTTTCTTTATACCTATTCATCTTCTCTCCAAAAAATTGAACGTATAAAATTATAAATAGTCATAATAAGAAAGAGAGATAGATAGAGGAAAAATTGATTAAAAAAGAAAACGATATGTTGAAATCTTCAAATTCTCCCGATCTGTCTTTGACGAAAAAAAAAATTATTTTAATCAAATTCTTCAAATGGTTTACTACCTAAAATTGAAAAGATCTATATGTTCTCTTATCTTCTTTTCATTCCCTCTTTACTCCACCCATTCTCTCTCTCTCTCTCTCTCTCTCTAAACTTTTCTTTCTCCCTCTCTCACTTCCCAACTTAATAGCAAACAAAGGAAATTGGTAGTCATTTTAAAACATGTATACAAATTTGTAGCAAGTTGATTGATAATATCCTTAACATGTGCCCTTAAGTTATAATTAAGAAGAGAATCATTATATGGAAACGGTGAAAATGCATAGAAAATGGTACAAATTACTTACAAAACTATAAAAGTGCTTAAAAAATTATGCAAATACATTTTTACCAAATAAGGGATATCTCAAACCGTTAAGCCCAAACTAATCCCACATGATGCACAAACCATTCGCAAGTCTATGCATCCGATAATGAGGGAACGAAGACACGAACTCGAAACTTGATTCCTGAGCCGTGATTTTTTGCCATCTAAACTACCATTACGAGTGTGTATTATATATCTATATCTATATATATATATAAGATAATGATTGGGTAAGCATGTGCTGATATAAATTATATCAACACCCGCATTAGGGGTTGTATCATTGCGCCAATGTAAGGGGTACAACCCCCAATGCATGATACTGATATAACTTATATCAACACATACTGACCTGATCAGTGTTATATATATACAATTTTTATTTTTCATAATATTTATTTTTACAAACCTCCCCATGCAACGCACGGGTTATAAGCTAGTTCTCATATATATTGATGGAATGCGATGGTGAAAGTTACAATTTAGGGCCTTGTTTGGATGCATCTCGTGTTTATGTTCTATACTTCTCCGTTTCCTATTTTTGTTACCAAATATTCTGAAAATAGTTCTCCGAAACAACTTCATGTTCAGTAACCACAATTAAAATCTTTTTTAAAAAGAATTTTTTTTTTTAAAAAAGTATCTCACTCCTATAGCAAGGTGAAATTTTGTTTCCTGAATCCCCTTTTCTTTTCTTCATCTTTTTTTGAAAATATTTCACGCTTAAAATTTAAATTTATCCAAATGTTATACTCACAATGAAGCGCCACTTGTTATGAGTAGTGAAGTGCCACTTTTTGCACTCACAGTAGTGCTTACCCAAAAGTGGTAAGGCCACAGTATTTATAATTATACTATCATACTACTAGCTACCTATTATTTTTCTATTGGGTCAAAAGGTAGGATTGAACCCATGTTGCCCTACACATTCAGTTTGGCGATGGATATACAGGTAGATATGATTATGATTTCTAAAGTGATGAATACCAAAGCTATATGAGTGCTGCTAATTATTCACTTATTAATTTACACAAGATTTCACAATCCTGTTTTCAAGTTTAGAGAAAAAAATGAATAAACTTTTCAATTTTCATAACCTTACCGTTCATTATTCTACATTACTAGAGAACCTTTTTTAGACAAGAATTTGAAAATATTGTCATCAATGTCGTCTTTAGTTTAGTAGTTTAATTAGTATAACATTTGCTGACATGTATTTGTTTGTACGATTCCTTTTATAACAGGAACTTCTACTTGATATTTCTTTAAAAATTGAATATGTGAGTTTATGAAATTTGATAATCATGTAGAAAACATGTAAAAGGAAAAAAAAAAAAAAAAAGGTCTGAGTTCGATGTGATTGATAAAACACTAACTTATATTGTAAAGTCTTAATTTGTGTTGCCTAGCTAATTCCCGTGCCAAAAACCTAGTGTTGTAAAATTACCATTTTATGTCATGTCTTGTATTACACGTTGAAAAAAGGTTTGTGCATGCATCATGAAGATCTTCTCTTGTGATTGAATATTGATCATTTTAGGATATGCATGGGAAGTGAACTTAAGAGGCATAATCATGAACGACACAAAATTGGTCAATAATTTCTCGTCCAACTTCTATCAAAAACTCCTAATTTAGTACATTTTTGCTAAAATATGTCAGTTTACAAATGCAACAATCTGAAAAGTCTCTGTCATAAACTTTTCTAAAAGGTCTCATTCAATTGAATAAATGTGTAGCTTTAATATCATGTAAATTACAATGTAATTATTGGAAAAACGAAACAGGCCGCCTTACCTATCCATAATCCTCAACCTAGGCTGAATCTAATGAAAGTTATTGGACTCTTGAGCTGGAATTTATAATGTGGACACATGGCAAAGCAAGAATTTCTAGTTGAAAATTGTGGGGTTCAAGCTCAGGGAAAAAAATAAATACTTGAGAAAATAAAAATAAAAATCATTCAATTGAGGTAGAAAGGGCTCAAAATTAAGAATGAAAGTTCATTATATTTTATATATTCAAAATAAATGTATGGCAGGTCCCTAACACCGTGAACTAAATTCCGCAGGTTTCGTTTCCTCAACTAAAAGTCTTGAATGTGGCAGGTTGTGACAAAGTGTCAAAAGTTGTTCAATTCAATGTGTTACTGAGTTTGGAGGAACTTAATGTAGGAGAATGTGAATCACTGGAAGAGGTAGTTGAAGTTGAAGGGCTTGTTGTGGAAACACTAAATCAATTAAGAGAATTGAAGTTATGGTTTCTACCGAAGTTAAAGCATATCATGCGGTGCAACAAGTGTCCACATCAAATACTTAGCTTCCGAAATTTAAGTTACATAGACATTTACCAGTGCAACAGTTTGAAAAGTCTGTTCTCACCTTTCATAGCCAACTATCTTGTGCAACTCAAAGAAGTAAGAATAGATTCATGCGAGATGATGGAATCGATAATTGCGGAGGAAAGAGAAGGAGAAGAAAATAGGGAAGAGATTATTGTGTTTCCACAACTACGCACTCTCAAACTTGTAAATCTACCAAAACTCATCAGTTTCATGAAGACAATCAAGCAAAAGCTGATGATAAAGGATGAGATAGTCAAAGAGGCACCTCAAGAAGGCAACCTTCCTGACCCTATACAACCTTTATTCGACGAAAAGGTACGCACTTTGTGTGTAATACAATATAAGTTTTTATTTCTATTTCATTTAATAGATTTTTGGTTCCACCATCTTGGTTCCTTGCATTTTTTATGAGTTTGAGGTTTCTCGTGAGTCCAATGGTAGAATATGCCAGCGTCAAGCCCCATAGATGGGTTAAAATTTATGCGATTGGGAATTGTTATATTCACTTTCACATGTTCTTAAAAGGCATTTGAAGCCCGCTGGTGCTTGGCGGGGATTTAAAATATGAAAATAAAAATAAAAATGGGGAAATAGAGAGAGATTGGGGCCAGAGTCATGGGAGACCTGTTTGTCCAAATTTTGCACTCACAAAATTGGCCTATCTTTATGGAATGAAGGGAGTATCATACAACTCCCTATTATTTTTCTATTGGGTCAAAAGGTTGGATTGAACCCATTTTACCCTACACATTCAATTTGACGATGGATATACGTGTAGATATAATTAACATTTCTAAAGTGAAGAACACCAAAGCTAAATGAGTGCTGTTAATTATTCACTCATTAATTTACATTAGACTTCGCAATCCTGTTTTCAAGTTAATTTAGAGAAAAAAAGGAATAAATTTTTTAATTTTCTTGTTCAGACGATTCATTATTCTACATTATTCAAGAACTTTTTTTAGACAAGAATTTGAAAATGTATGTCACCAATGTCGTCTTTAGTTTATTAGTTTAATTAGTATAACAATTGCTGGCATGTATTTTTTTGTATGATTCCTTTTATAACAGGAACTTCTACTTTAATTTTTCTTTAAAAATTATGTGAGTTATGAAATTTGATAATCATGTAGAAATTTGAATCGTGTAGTTGCTTGGAAGAGTTTGTTCCTAAAAATTGGTAAAATTTATAGGAACCTATTCACTTCATCCCCCTTCCCCCTCCCCCCATTCCCTTTTTTTTTTTCTTTTTTTTTTTTTTACTACTAAGGCACTTTGTAATCCATAAAAATGATTCCCTCCCCCCCCCCCCCCCCCCCGGCCCTCTTTTTTTTTACTAGGGCAGTTTGTAATCTGCAAAAATGTTTTTTCCTATATTGGTTCGAGGTGCATAATTAATTTTTTATGATAAATCTTATTAAGAAAGAATACTTTTTGACTTTTATTCTATGTGGATTTGAACTTTTTCTCAAGGTTTCAAAATTTTGGACATAATATGGCCGTTTAAAAATATTTGATAATTTTCATTTTTCTGGTTTAAATTTTTAGACATCTAATGAAAATATATTATTGTTTATTTCAATAAACTCTTTTCTTGAAATGGGAGACTAATATAGTTGAAGATGTAACAAGTCAAATTTCTAACCCCTGACCCTAGATCAATAGCATATATTGAATCAACTATTCATACGAGAGAAGATTACTTGAGTTCCAGTCCACATTGGGCTCTATAGTTCATTAAAAATAAATAAAGATATTCCTACATACTAGAGTTGGTGTCACACATGATGCGTGCGTTTGCACAACACCATAGGAGCCCTTGTGCTAACTCAAATTGGGAGTTATAGGAAATTTCAGGAGTTATTCAACCTTGTTGAATCCAGATTGGCAGGTTGAGGGGATGGAAATAAAAAAAGTTGAAACTGTCCAATCCATTTGTGTATTTTCATTTGGAAATAAATAGTTAAACCGCAAGATTAAGATTTGGTCTACCCACTAACCCAATTATAATTATAATTTACTTTAAAGTCTATTTGTGAATAATAAAATTACATTAACGATTTTACTAAACAATATAACATGTATTTTTTTTTTAATAATTAACAATATAAATGTATTTAGAAAAGTAAAAATAATTAGTAGTTAAATGAATACTCACTAATCAAGTTGAATGGAGGGAGTGAGGGGCCTAGCTAAGTTGGACCCAGCCCATTTGTAACTGGATTGGGTTCAGCTTGGCCATATATTCTGAAGTTCATACCTCTCATGACACACCTTCATTTAAGTTTAAGTCAGTTCACCACTTTGTAGAGTGTTGAAAATCGAAGTATCTAAAATCTATTTAAAGGAAATAATTTAAAATTAATTATTGCAATATTTAAGTTTCAATAGATGAAGGTATTCATTTAAATTTATAATTTATTTTGTTTTATTTTTCTATTAAAAGACACGTAAGCCACGAGTAATGTAACTTCGAGCATATGGGGTAATTGGTGAGCCATGGTCTTACATATTTGAAATTCAGCCAAGTTCGTCTTTTTTTTAGTATTATTTTGAAAAAATTGATGACAATCAGTGGTCCTCTCTTAAAATAATAGCCTGCAAATTTGCAATCAGAAGATTGAGGCTTTTCCTATAGTGGTCTTGTATGTAGGATGTATGTCGTGCAAAATTTTAAGAATATTTTTTAGAAAAATGCAAGCCTTTTAACCGATATCTTGTTTCTTGTTGTGACCTTATGTGGTTCCACCTTCCATAATAATTTTAAAATATACTTAATTCACAATTGTCAATCTCACGTCCATAAAACACCAAAACATTGTACAAAATATCGAGGGGCACACTTGTCATTTTAACAAAAAATGCAAAACTTCTTGATGGTTAAGAACTTAAGATACCATGTGCTGTGTATTTTGGGGTTGGGGGGCCCTAATAGCTTCTCCAAGCGAGATTAAAAATAAATAATAAATAAATAAATAAAAAGGAAGGAAAAACTTCTAAAATACAACAAATAATGCCTAATTTTGTTGGGAACATTACTTTTTAAAAAAAAAATTAAATTTTTTTTTAAAGATCTATAACTAGGGCATGGACAATAATGGAGAAATCATAAATAAAGGAAATGGCATGTTTGATAGTTTAATAAAGGAAAATGCTTGTTTAATAGTTTAATAAACTGTAAATTTGTAAAATCCTTTCATTTCTTAGGGTTGGAACCATTGTAATGTAATGGGGGTGAGGGGAGATGGATTTTTGTGATAGAGAATGGTTTAATACTCTCTTTGTCCCATTTTATTTGCTCACTACTATTTTATTTGTTCACTTTGATCAAGCACACATAAATGCATTGCCCTGTCACCTATTTAAGTATAAAATTCCAAGTTTGTCCGCTAGAAAAATGACAAATTTTTTGGGAGAAAAGTAAATGGGTATTTTAGGAAAATCACATATCTTTTTGGTTTAACTTTTGAAAGTGATCAAATAATTTGGGACATTCAAAAAAAGAAAAATGAGCAAATAAAATGGGATGAAGGGTGTAGTTTTTACTTCAGGGAGTTATGCTATGTTTTTAGCTCCTGTTTGGTTGAGTAGGGGATGTAATCTTGTTTAATAGAGGAAAATGCTTATCGTTTGGTTAATTTCAATTTCTCCGACATGGAGTGGGATCCTTGTAAACTCCATGTAAACATGAGTCCCACATCATATGAGAGAGGTGGAAAAATTGACAGGAAGTATAGCACTACAATTGAGTAGATCACGATGATAGTTAAAGTTCTATCAAGGTTATGTTTGGATGAGGAATTTGGAAAAAAAAAAAAAAAAAAACACACACAACTTTGAAATGATGGAATTTCTAGGTTTATATTTTATAATATTCAAAATTGTAAAGTTCCTTGTTTGACTTACATTTTTGGGAAAATTTTAAGAAACTTCCCTAATGTACAGTCTTATTTCACATAACCCTCCTAAAGAAACATTTGATGCGATGTCTCTCCTTTGCTAGGTTTCAGGGTGAAAAATTGAGTAGAAATTGGATGAAAAACTACTAAAAAATACTATACTCACGTGCTCAGTATTCACCCATTCCCATATCTATCTATTCATATATATATATATATATATATATATATATATGAGTGTCTAGGTCAACCCCCATTGATCCATTTTTATTTTTTCTACCCCATTGTTTTTTTTTCCCCCACCTGTAACAAAGGGTCCCCCATAATTTCAAATGATGATATTGTCAACTAACCATTAGTAAAATTTAACAGAAAACAAAGTGTAACTAAAGAGGGAAAATTGTAGTCTTCAAACTATAGAAAGAAAAAGTGAAAACAAACCAAACTTAGAGGGGACTAAATTTTATTTTATTTATTTATTTATTTTCTTATATACATAAATGCCTAGCTTTTGCGTTCATTCCTTTTATTTTATGGCATCATCCAGTAAAACTGTGTGGTTTTTTTTTTTTTTTTTTTTTTTTCGATAATATTTTTTGTTGGTTTGACTTTAAAACAGTGCAATGGAATAAATGCTTGAGAAAATTATTAAACAAGGACTTTAATACCATGGAAAATGATAATGGGGACCAAAGAGGGGAGACGACTCACACTGTTAACCTTTTGGCTGAATTATATTGTGATTGTTTTCCTTTATTGGTTCCTTGTTTTATGGGATTACGATTTTTTTTTTTTTAATTTTTATTAATGATTCTTCCCATATCTGGATTCTTATAAATAAGGGAGCCGTTATTACATTCTTTTATCCGAAAAAATCAGATAAATCGATTTTGCATGTCAACAAAACACCCCCAAGAAAACAACCAATTTATCCAAAAAAACACAAATTAATCTGAATATTCACAGTACTAAAAACTCCCAGTGGAAAACAATGCAATGCAGGGGGGTGGGAAAGTTTCCACTAAAAAAAACTCTAATTTATCTGAATCAGATAAGTCGAGACAAATCATATCAAGTGCTAAAAAACAACATCATATCCACACACAAATAAAAAACAAAAAACATACAGGGAAAACAAAGCATAGCAACATAATATTACCACTAGACAGTGGAGAAAAATGCAGGGGAGATGGGATTACCCACTGTCTGGTACATATTATTTGAATTTTTAATATAAAACTTTTAAAATATTTGAAAACTTATCCAAAAAAAGCAGATAAGTTGAATATGCATATCAACAAAACACTCCCAAGGAAAACAACCAATTTATCCAAAAAAAAACACAAATTGATTTGAATATTCATGCCACTAAAAACTCCCAATGGAAAACAATGCAATGCAGAGGGGTGGGGAAGTTTCCACTGTTGTCAAAAAAAAAAAAAAAAAAAAGAAAAGAAAAAGAAAAAAAAACCAATTTATCTAGCTGTCCATGGCACTAAACACTCTATTGAAAAACAATGGCAAGGAGGCATTTTCCATTGTAATCTAAAAAAACTCTAATTTATCTGAGTCAAATAAGTCGACACAAATCATATCAAGTGCTAAAAAAAAAAAACATCATATCCACGCGCAAATAAAAAAACAAAAAATATACAATATTCTTACCAGAAAGTCGAGAACAATGTAGGGGAGAGGAGATTACCCACTGTCTGGTATATATTATCTGAATTATTAAGATAAAACTTTTAAAATATTTGAAAACTTATCCGACAAATCAAATAAGTCAACATTCTGATAAAAAACAAAAAACCCTTATCAAATGGGGAGATTTGAGACATTATCAAGTGCTTACGTATAGTGGTTTGTAAAAAAAATTACAAATTATTTGAATATTCATGGTTCTAAAAATGTACCTGGTTTTTTTTTTTTTTTTTGGGGGGGGGGGGGGGGGGGAGGGTGGGGAACTCTCCATTGTTATATGATAAAACTCTCAATTTATCTGATTTGTTATCTTAAAAATATCACACTGTTATGTGAAAAAAATCACAATTTATCTGAATATTTATGGCACTATTCAGGGGAAAACAATGCAGGGGAGGTGGAAATTCTTACTATTATCTGAAAAAAAAAAAAAATACAAATTATCTGAATATTCATATATGGTTCTAAAAACGTACTCTTTTTTTTTTGGGAGAGGGGGGGGGGTGCTAACCATGTCCAGATTTTCAAGATAAAAATATAGAGAAACAATATTTTGTTTTTAAGAACCCATATAACAAATAGGAGCTGAACAATTTCCACAATCAAAAGATGGAAAATCATTCAAAACCCGTAATACCCCGCATTTTTAGAGATTTATATAATTAATTAAATTTTAGTGTTATGGATTAAAGTTGATTTTTGTGATAGAATTTGACCAAGAAAAGAAAACTAGAAATAACCAACCTATATGGATTGGAAGTCCATTTACACGGGAATCTAATTATTAGTATGTTGAGAAAGATGACGAATGAGAAGAGAAAACTGAGAACAAGAAAGATTTTTATTTATGGGGTGCCGATTGTCAAAAGAGTTTAGGAGTTGAGGGTGAATTTTGTGAGTTTCTTTGCATATTTTGAGAGTTTGAGATTTTGGCTACACAACAAATATTGGGTCCAAATTGAATATTCGAAGGGTCATAAGCTATTTTCATTCGAGTTGTCGAATGATAAATTTGAGGTAAATGGGAGTATAACATGCCGCTTTCTTTTTCTGAAATAAATGATTTTAATCGTATTATGCAATCAATTTTTGTATTAATCCGAAAATGTATTCCATAAGCCAAGCAAAACATATTTATTCATTACTTTGTTTTGAACAATTCTCTAATTTAAATGACTGATTTATGAAAGTATGTTTAGTTAATGTCTCTGATTTGATAATTGAATTTTGAATGTATTTAGAGCTCTGGTTTGGCTGTCTGATGTCTAGCCCTAGTTAGTAGGGGTTAAGTTATTGGCCTTTAGTTCCTTTTGGTTCCAATGCTCTGCCCCGGTCAGTAGGGGATAATACTGATATTTGGTACCAATGCTTTGTTTAAGTCTCCTCTTGATAGGAGCACCGTTTAGACCTTTGGGTCAATCTGTCTAAGTCATTTGTATGGTTAGCTAGAGTTCAAATATAATTATTTTGTTATGATATGAAATTATGAAAATTAATTTCCGATCTATTCTCTGAAGTGAATTTCTGAAGTATTTGAATAATGGTTTTAATGGATTTTGAATATTTTATTGATAAATCATTAGAATAGATTTTTATTAAAAAGCATGTGATTTATATAAACTAATTTTCTGAAAATATTTGTGCGGTTGGCTTGGCTTATTCTCGTGTATGTTATGTTCACCCTTACAATTATTTTTCAAATCAGTGATCAATGGACAGATAGTTAACTTGATGTGTTTGGGGTTTTAGACAACATGATCAACTTAGGCTTTATTTGGAGGATTTATTTATTTATATTCTTTTGTATTAGATGACTATTAGCGTTGTGATTTAACATAATTTTTGGAGTTACTCTATAGATAATCGAAAGATTCTGAATGGTTTTATTTATAAAATTTGGATTTGAGTTCGCGCCCTTAGATTTGTTTATTTCGGGTTTGGGGCGTGACAAAACCCTAGAACCAAACAAAAACCGATTTTTTAGATAACAAAAACACAATCTCTTATCTAAAAGAAGTACCTTTATGGTTCTTCGTCACCGTTGCAATAGGGCCGTTTGATTTCTACCTTCGGTGAGTAATAACTCGCCAAAGGATTGAACTCAAATGGGGAGGTATCTGAATCTTGGTTGATGAACATTTTTGGGAATCATTGAAAGGAAAAGGAAGATGTGAGCAAATTTAAGGAAATTCCTATAATCCCGTTTATCTAAATTTTGGGAGTATATCACTGAATCGGGAAAAAGGGACTTCCCATTTTAAGTTTTCTTCAGTTACTAATGGTGTTAATAACATTGACCAATCAGATTCAGCCAGATCAGTGATCTTATGTTTTGTCTTCTAACAATGGTCCTATGTATCACTACTCTTAATACTATGACTCTTTACATTGTAGTTTTTGAATATACTATCAATTCCACATGGGCACCCGTTCCAAATGCAATATACTCTCCCATTTTTTGCTACTAAAAAATGTTGTTAAAATTAAACGACAACTAAAGCAAGAAAAGGGTGTAACACATTGGCAAAATTGAATAGAGGTGGACTTACTTATTTTAAATATGCTATCAATTCGGTTTGAGATTTTTAAAATTTTTTAGGTATTGAAGGAAGTATGTTTACGTATAGCAATCATTGTTGTGCTGAACTTAATTTTAAGTATGCTTTTGATTCATTACCATATCTCTAATTGCCTATACATATGTTTTGACTATGAAAAACAACTAATTATGGAGCATATAAGTCTTATTAATGGCATTTGAGGTCTCTAAAGAGTAAACACTTAAATTTTTGTCAAACATGTCTTGTTGACTGATTATTGAATCTTTGTATTTTTTGAACTCGTCCAAAACTTGGTTGTCTTTTAACATATTAACATAGGGTTAGGATCAACATACAAAATTATTTACACAAGTTTTTAGATAACCTATCTCCAATTCATATTTTGTGAAACCCATCGTTAGATTACATAGTCTTCCCACATAGGTCATACATGCAAAAAATCAAGTTGATCTAAGATTAAGAGTCATTTCATCTATAAATCTGAGAATTTTAATGATTAAAAAGATGAGTTTTTGGATCAAATGGCAATAGGTCTCGGATCAACTTGATTTTTTACGTGCATAACCTATGTGAGAAGATTATCTAATCCAACGATAGGTTTTGCAAAATATGAATTGGAAATAAATTAATTTTAAAAAATTGTATATGTTGATCCTAATCCATTAGCATATCCAAACACCATCTATACTATACTTGTATTTTATCTTTTCATGATAGGAGATTACCTTTGCTTTTGTGGTGAAATGTCGGCACATATAACTCGCCTTTTTACTTTTTGCTAATAAAAGAGAAGTTATGTGGTAACTCTAAGCCTCATAGGCTATCAAAATCTTGGTTACAGTTAAACCCAAAAGAGACAAAAATGGTTTATTAATAACATCGGTTGAAATCCACCCTACTTGATGTTAATAAAAAAAATGGAAAAATAAAAAGACATATAGGCAGGTATAAGAGTATGGACTATTTTATTCCAACTTTCAAAGAATTATATTGTTTAATATGTGATATGCATCAAGCTGACACTTGCTTTATTATATAGTAGTAATGTAATGTGTAGACAATATGAGATTTCTTTAGCATTGAAGAGTTCTTTACTGTAATAATATAAACGAAAGATTTTTCAAAATGTATATGTCTAAACATATGTAGGTTATGCCGCTGTATATAGAACACCAATGTACAAAGAGGGTGTGAAAAAATTGAATTTTTGTAATGCTTGTCTATGAGGTGTACATATGTATATAATCATTACCAAAACGAAATTAATTGTGCAGGTTGTATTCACCAACTTGGTGGAGTTGGGGATTTTCAAGATTGAAAACTTGCAAGAGATATTCCACACTCGACTTGCAGATGAATCCTTCTCTCAATTAAGATTCTTGGAAGTTACAGCATGTGACAAGCTATCAAGAGTTGCCCCATCTAATTTACTCCCAAGGCTACAGAATTTAGAAAAACTCATTGTACAAGGATGCAATTCGATGGAAAAGATTTTCGAACTAGAAGGGGAAGGACACACTCCCATCTCACTCTCTCAATTAAAATATGTGGACCTACGTTATTTACTTAGCCTCTTGATGTTCTGCTCTGGAAAATATGATTTTGAGTTGCCATCCTTGGAAATATTGTGTTTAGAGAACTGTCCTAAAATGAAGACATTCTATTCCCGACTCAAAGGTACACCAAAGCTAAAAACAATTGAAGTAGGATTGTTTCAAGAGGTGTGGAAGGGCGACCTCAATAGCACCATACATGACCTATTCCAAGAAGAGGTACGTACTATTATCGATGCTCTTAAAGACATTTTCTTCCCCAAACACACACGCACCTAGTTTGAATATCGTCTCCATCCACATCTAATCCCTAACACTCTTTCTCCTCCTCTGACCCAACTTCGAATCCACCTGCTTCTAATTAGGCCCACCCAAGGCCAGGGAGCTCCAAGATGACATCCACCTCCTTGAAAAACTATGGTGAATTACCACATTCCATCTTCGTCACGTTGGGCACCATTATCAGACCCCCGATCGCCTTAGAGCCCGACCAAAGACCCATCCTATCACATATCCTTCTCCTCGATTCCCTTAATTTTTTTCAATATTATCTCAACACAACGTAATTGCTGGTTTTTAGGTTTTCAAAACGCCATTATCAGGTCGAATTGGCATCAAGTTTGCCATCTTTGCATTTGTGCATCTGAACCTTCGTTTTGGTGTGAGAAGAGGGTTCGATGGATCTAGAGAATTCAAGTGTTCCATATTAAGTTTTTATTTTACTATGCAAAAATGCTTTCAAATTTCCAAATTTACACTTTGATTCGGACGTGTTGTCCAAAGTTTGGAATTTTCCTAAATTGTTAAATTGGTGACTTGAATTTGGCTAGTGAAATTTTTAAAATTTATCAATTTATTCAGCAGGATTTTAACCATTGAGCAGAAATTTAACCAAAAATTTTAAATAAAATCTGAATTTCTGAAAATATTTAGAAACGACAACTTCCTTTTAAATTCTAAATCTCATTTTCTCAACTTTGGCCAAAAACTTGTATTTGTGTTTTCTCTCAATTTGATTCGGCATTCCAAAGCACAAAAAGTTTTGGGTGCTACCAGAGCTATAACTAGTACGAAAAAGTTAAGAACCCCGTAATAGATTCAATCCCCATAATATATATATATATATATCATGTGCGGGATATCCTGTACGATTACAGCCATCTGTGATCGACATGCGCGCATGTGAATGTACGCATGTCATCCATTGACGGCCATGATCGAATGAGATAGTCTGGATATCTCACACTTAAACAGCCCTCATATAGATATATATTTTAATTTTTTTACAAATAACCATCTCTCATGAGGGTGAAGTGAATGATCATGTGCAATACATGTTTGTATGGAAAAACCGCTTCCTTCAATATATATATTTGTGTTGGGGTTATTTTGGAAAATCATGGGATGTACTTAAAAAAATTATTTTTCTTAAAAAAATTTATATATAGGGATATTAAGAAATGTGAGGTAAAAAATAATTTTGGGGTGGCAATAACCTCTTCCGTAGTTAAGTGGTAACTTCACTCACATTAGTGATAAACCTCGAGAGGTGAACTAGTGGTTTCTAAGGCTTATGCCTAAAGAAGCGAAAATGGTTGAATTTGACTTCCTAGCCCCTCTTGGGACTGATAACCTGCCACATTTATCTTAGGCGTTAATCGTTATCTAATGTGGAGTAGACGGTAGCTTTTCATCAATTTATGTGTTCATGCATGGATGGGTGGACCGTGACCTTACTTATGGATACCTCTAGATAAAAAATTTAAAATAAAAATAAAAATCACATTACTTATAATGATCCAGCACATGCAATTAAAGAGAATGTTTCACATTTCATATAATGAACCCCTCTAATTATTCTTACCCAGAGGTGAAGTTTTCATAATATAATTTTTTTTCATAAAATTTTCATTTGGAGAGTGTTTATATGATCAGTGATTCCATGGACAATTCAAGAGACTGAGATCAAGTGACAAGTGGTGACATGTGTAGCAGGAACATAGGAAAGCTTCTACTAATAAAAGCTTCTATATTGTTTTTCAAAAGTTCATATTCATAAAAAACTGAGATTTAATTTCTCGTTTCATTGTTAAACTAGTCAACACTAGCAATGTCTTGTGGAAAAATAAGACTCTTAGTCATGCAAGCATTTGCGTCTTCCAAATCTCATGAGATTGAACTGTTGACATTACTAATTCTCTTCTTGCAGGAAATCAAGGAATGCTTGTATGTGACAGAAGATCTAGTGAATGAGTTGCATTCGCGCAAGCAGGAGAGCAATGTAGTAAGTGCATTTTTTAGCACTTGATATTGGCTTTTATAAATTATCCCCCTTTTTTTAGTTCTTTTTTGTTTAGATATGAGATGATTATACGAAAGAGAGAGTGACTATATACGTAGGCTCTTGCCTTGCTACTTGGAGGCTTACATGAAGTGAGGGGGAAAGTGGGAAACCCGCTTTTATACTTGTCCTCAAAGAGATCTAGACTCACCTAATTTACTCAACTATTCTACTATTTTTGGAATACTGAGAAACATCTTCTCTATATTTTGTTAGGATTTCTTGATTATATAGGATACAAAACTCTAGCTTTTCAAGGGAATTCTAATATTTTTGGATTCTCAAAACTGTTCCCCAGCAAGAAGATGAGGACAAAGATCAAGATGAAGAAATAGGTGAAAAATCTGTAGTAGCAAACGCTAAAGAGCAGGAGAGAGAAGAAAATACTAGTGCTAGAGCAATTCACCATGAAATACAGGAAGCAGCAGAAGAAGAGGGACCTCAAAAAGGTTCACTGGAGGTAATCCATGTCAATCTCTTTAACCAAAATCCCATTTGAAATGAATATGACTAGAACTTTGTTCAACCGAACATGTGGAGAGAGACCTAGAACTCTGTTCAGAGAGATCTAGACTGCCCTAATTTTCTCAACTATTCTACTAGAGGTAATCAATGTCAATCTCTTTAACCAAAATCCCATTTGAAAAGAAAATGACTAGAACTCTGTTCAGATATATCTAGACTCACCTAATTTACTCAAACTATTCTAATATTCTTGGAATACTAAGAAACATCCTCTCTAGATTTTATTATGATTTCTTGATTACAGGATTTTCTAAATTTTTCTAAAGTATATATAGGATACAAACTCTAAATTTTCAAGGCAATATAATTGTAATATTTTTGGATTCGCAAAATTGTTCTTCAGCAGGAAGATGAAGAAAAAGACGAAGAAGAAGAAGAATAATTAGGTGAAAAATTTGAAGAAGCAAACATTGAAGAGCAGGAGAGAGAAGAAAATATAAGTGCTCAAGTACTTCACCCTGTAATACCAGAAGAGACAGAAGAAGAGGGACATCAAATAGTCTCGCTGGAGGTAATCAATGTTGCTCTTTAACCAAAATCCCATTTGAAATTAATATGACTAGAACTTTGTTCAACCATAAAGTTTATTTTTTTATCCTTATGTAAAACTAAGGCCTAGCAACTTGAGACAGGAAAGGAACTAGTACGTATACGAACACATGCCCTAACATGTGTGTCCCATATATATTATTTTAACAGATAGGTGTCCACATTTCATAGTATCTATAATTGCTTTTGCAATTAATGATGGGATGTCATGAAAGTTTGTGTTTTCCACAACAGGTTTGACTCTAGAAAACTCAACAAAATGATGATATATATTCTCGACAAAACACAAATTAAGGCTAAGACGTGTGAACCAATATTGTTTGAAAAATTGGACAGCTGGAAAAGGGACTAGAGGAGGGTCAATGGTTCAACTGTCGGGTCAACTAAAGAGAAGCATGACATCATCATAGTATCATAAATATACAATTAATCTTTCTCCTTGGGTGTAATGACTGCAGCTTTTCTTAGAAAATTAATGCTGAAGTTTTTATAAATTTTCCTTTTAATCTAGCAATTTATAGAAAAAGGATTTAAGCTTTTCCAGCTGGAGAGTTTTCCCTGTTTTACTCCAAAAAGTTGAAAATAATAATAATAATAATTACAGTATACACAAACCTTATTTTACAATCTTCATATTTGTTTATGTGAAGGGCAATTGGCAGAAGATGTAAAGCTAAAATGAAATGCAATTATCGATTTACTTATAACTCAAAGCAATTCTAGAGAGCAGAGTTTTTGTATCCGGTGTCAAATCTTCTTCGTTTAATTTTTCTTTTTTTTCCCTCCTTGTCCCACTATATGTAGAGCTACCCAAAGCTGACATTATAATGATACACAGTCAAGGACAATGTATCACATTTGGTGTAATGAACCCCTGGCTATTCTTACCCAAAGCTGAAGTTTCTATAAATCCTTCTTTTTGTGTAGCAACAGAAAAAAGGTGAAAATATTTTTCGAGGAGATTTCAAGCTTTTCTATTTGAACAGCTTTTATATGTTTTTACCAAACAAAAAGCTTCCATACTGTTTTCCAAGAGTTCAAATTCATTAAAAACTGAGGTTTTTTAGTTCCCTTGTTATACCAGTCATGACTTGAAATGTTGACAGTTAATAATTCCCATCTTGCAGGCAATCAGGGAACACTTGCGGGCAATCAGGGAACACTTGAAAGTGATGACGAATCTATTGGACGGGTTGGTTTTTCACGAGATGGAGCTTGGTGTATTAAGTGCTCTTGCTAGCACATGATATTGGTTTACATAAATTAAAAATACACCAAATTCCTTTACTAGTCAGAGTATTCATATATGAGATGGCTGTACAAAATAGAAAGTGATTGTACAATATGTGGGCTCTTGCCTTGCTACTTGGAGGCTTACATGAAGTGAGGGGGAAACCCTCTTTTATTCTTGTCTTAGGAGACTAGGAGAGACCTAGACTCATATTTAACTATTAGTGAGATACTAAAAAACTTCATCTCTAGATTTTACTCAGATCGCTTGATTATAGGATTTTAGGTTTTTCTAAAATGTATATATATTGGATTTAATAACTCTATATTTTCTGGACATGCAATTTTAGTACTTTAGATTTACAAAATTATTCTCCAATTAACAAGAGGAAGAAGAAGAAGAACAACAAAGTGAAATATCTAAAGAAGAAGGAGAAAGTGAAAAATCTGGAGAAGAAAATATAGAAGAGCTACAAGTAATCAATACATTCACATCGACCTCTTTAACCAAAACCTCATTTGAAGTGAATATAACTAGAACATTCTTCAACCTTCAACCTTCAACCATAATGGTATTGTTATTCTCTTATCTATACTGAATAGTAAGGCCCACCAACTTGGATTTCAACTTGATAGCCAAAGGAATTAGAATATACGAAAAATAATAAGAACCCATTTTGCATTAGGGATCATGATTGCTAAAAGCAATTACTTCTAGGAATGATAAATACGGGGACACATTGGCACATGTCTCCATATGTAGAGTCCATATGTTTTTATAGACAAGTGTCTACCAACTCTCGATGTCCATCATTGCTTTTGCAACTACCATGATATCATAATAGTTTTGACTTCTAAAAATTCAACATAATGATTATATCCACTCAAAACACAATTTAAGGTCGTGATGTGAAAAACAATATTTTAAAAATTGGACAGTTCAATAAATTAGAAAAGGGACCTAGATGAAGGTCAATGGTTCAACCATTGAGTCAACCAAAGAGAACCATGGCATCATCATATCATCGTAAATAAAGAACGTTGGAAAAAGCTACATGATTCGCAAGTGCATGGTGGGTCATGAGGCAATGCTTTAGAATGTTTCACATTTGGTGTAATGTTTCTAGTTATTCTTATACAAAGTTGAAGTTTTTATAAATTATCCTTTCTTTTCAGCAATAGGACAAGGGTCCAATTACTTATAAGTAAGGCGACTTCAAGATTTTCCACTAAGATAGAATTTATAACGGGAGGCAGGTACAAGTTTACTATTGTGCTCCAAAAATCCCCCCACCGCCAAAAAAAAAAAAAAATCACGATTGTTACAGTTGACACAATTGTTACAATTAATTCACAATCTTCATAAGGTCTAATCTGGCTTAATAATTTGAAGTTACAACGATTGAGATGCAATATCAATTCACTTATAATTGAAAGCAATACGACTGTCTAGAGAAACAGAGTATTAGTTCATGAGGTTGGAATTTCTTCTAATTGCTTCTTTTTTTTTTCCTGCTGGATTCTAATGTAAAATTTTATGCAAAAGAGAAATTGCGATTATCGATTTGCATAAATCGATACACAGAAAACTTTTCACATTTGGAGTTTTGAACCCCTCTGGCTATTCTTACCTAAAGCTAAAGTTCTTATAAATTTTTATTTTTGTATGGCAACTAAAAAAGGATAAGAAAAAAATACTGTGTAAAGTGCCTTTACGCTATTCCACATGGATAGCTTTTATATGACCAGTGATTCCAAGGACAATTTATGAGGCTGAGGTCAAGTGGCAAGAGGTGACATGTCGTAAGAGAATTGGAAGCTTGTACCAACAAAAGCTTCTATATATATATATATATATATATTATGAAGCTAAAAGCTTCTATATTTGTTTTCAAGAGTTCAAATTCATCCAAAATTGAGGTTTTTTGATTTCTTTGTTAATCCAGTGATGCAGGACAACCCTCTTGAGAACAATGAAAGAGAAAAAAGAAGCTTGGAAAAAAAAAGAAAAGAAGCTTGGGAGAAGCAAGAAGCAGAACCCTAGCTAGGGCTTGTTTGGAGTCGACACCAAATGTGAGAAAACCCAATTTTTTAATTCATAATAAGATGAATATTAAAGAGAATATTGGAGCATATATATAAGTCCCAATTACATCAAATAAGGAAAAACTTAACTTAGGAATTTAAAAGGCAAAAACTTAATTATTCTTAAAAATAAATTTGCCTAAAATATTCTAGAGCCTAGGTCTTCAAGTTAATAGGCTATATTGGACCACCCTGTTGACCCATGTGTCTGCCGTCCCCATCAACTCTCCCAGCGTGAGAGAAAAACTCGACCTCAAGTTTGGATTGGAGTAGAGATATTGAACGCGACCTTCCCAACGAAACAAATATTTAGAATAAAGCAGTTGCTTCAAAACTTAAACTTGGTGAAAAATAGCGGCTTCAAAGTGTAAAACTTGACAGAATCTTCTCAATTTATCAAAGAACATGGTCAAGTGAGAATCACAGTGTAGCTCGAAACTATTGACACCAAGAAAATCTATAATTTGGATCTTGAGTAAATTGGACGGACAAACGCCACATTCTGATAAGTTGACTTTCTCAGGATGAGATTCTTGCACAACAATTTCTTCAACACCCAAATTATCAGCAATGGGTGTAAGATCCACGCCCAAGTCTTTTGTTACCTCCTCAAATTCTTCAAAGACTAGAACAACTTCTTGTGCCATAGATTCAATTAATTCCTCCTGAGTCTCTAGAGAAATAGCATTTGCAGCACATGAATAGTCAACGACAGGTAGAAGCTCAACACACAAACTATCAATTTCAGTGACAACTTGAATACTCAAGTTCAAGCCTCTTACAGCTGGCACAGGTTCATGGAATGAATCACCCTCTTGTTCCATAGGTTTAGGCTCATCAATTATTGCATGCTGATCTTGAATATCAGAGCACGTTATTGGAGAAATTGTATGCTCAACACAGGCATAAGTCACTACATTCTCATAATTTGATTGAAGTCAGTAGTCATTGCAACCCAAAACATAAGGCGAAATGTGTTGAGTTAGGCATTGCTTCTTGTTGAGCTTCAAAGTAAGTTGTTGTAGCACTTTATCTAACCTATCAAATCCGGCATGCAAATCCTTGTAATGCTGATCCATCCTTCGGTCAAGTTTAGCAGACATATTTTGAAGGGTTTTGACTACTTTTTCAAATTGAGTGGCCTTCATTACAAGATATTCAAAATTTGCCTAGAATAGTCTTGGTTATGTTGAGGATAGCCCAAAATGCAAACTAGATAACTTAATCCGCAGATAACTCAAACCAAGTCAAGAGCAGAACGGCAATAAATCGAAGTATGGATAACTTTATTCGCGGATAAGATAGCAAAGTCCAAAATGGAATATGAATAAATCCGCAGTTAGGATAACTCAAACCTGGATTAGCATAGTCCGAACCAAAGTGGGAATAGTCTTGTCCGAATCCTATCCACGCTGTAGCTATCACCAAACACTCCAAATCACCAACCTTTTGAACCAATGCTCCAAATGCTTCTCGAAGCAACAATACAAAGAGGAAAGGAGAGTGCGTGAGCGGTAGCAAGATCGAGGGGAAAGGGTAGACCAGACGACAACGCCAGCTTAACGGCGGGAGTTCGAGATCATAACTGGTGCGACTCCAAGAGGTCAATGGTGATGCAAGGGAATAACAGTCGCTCAATAGCGAGAGACGACGGCGGTACTGCAACTCTGAAGGGTGAACGGCGTGGTCTTGAAGGTGACTCGGCGGCGGTTCGTCAGCAACGATTGGATGGCGACTCCGATTCTGAAGTGGAAGGCATGATGGTGAGGGTGGTTCACTGTTCGGTGGTGAAGGGGTTGACGGTGATGAGGGTTTGACGGTAGGGGTGTGTTGGTGGGACTTTTTTTTTTTTTTTTGGTTTAATGGCGGCAGTAGTGCAAGTAGGGTACAATCGGGTTGGGGTTTTGGGATTTCTTGATATGGGTTTGGGTTTGGATTAGGCAGGTGGTCTTGATGTGGGTCGACGGTGATGGTAAGGGTTTGTGCGAAATTGGTGTGGTTGTTGACTGTTGGTGGTAGGGCTGCAACTTGGGCGGGTTGGGTGGGTTGAGAAGTCAACCCAAGTTCAACCCTAAGTGTAAATCCATATGCCTAAGCCCAACCCAACCCATACTTCGGGTTGAACATTCTTAGCCCAGGCTCAACCCGTGCTCGGGTTGGGCAGGCACGGGTTGGGCACGGGTTACATGGGTTGAACGGGTTGAAGTCAGGTTGAGCGGGTTGTGCGGGTTAGCTTATTAATTTCATTTTTTATTTTTCATCTTTAGTAAACCTACTTCAATAAAATAAAAATGCATTGTTACATATGCTTACAAATCTTAATCATCTAAACTCAATTGATTAATCTGCTTCAATAAAATCAACGGTGTTACTCATTAGTAGCCGATGGAGACTGGGGAAAAAAGAGAGAAGTGGCGGCAGAGTGCTCTGATGCCAAAATGATAAAAACTAACTCAGAAAAATAAGAAAAATTGACATTAATGGACACTTATTTAAAGAGCCTTTTAGGTCAAACATAGATTATAATCCTATGATTCTAGTAAATTTTACAGATTTTTTTTTTTTTTTTTTTTTTTTTTTTTGCTAAGAGATGAGATTTTATAGTTATTAAACGCTAGGTTAGGGCTAACAATCTAAATAAAGCTCCCCTTTTAATCCCCCCCAAAAAAACAATAGAAGGTAATCTGGTTGCACATCTTTCTCTAACCGATTACACATCTTCCTTTAGCAATTTCTCATACAAACCCCCTATGTCCACACTGAATAACCAATAGTTAAAAACCATATGATGTCATATTTAATGCATATAAAAATATTTTTAAAAAATTATATTATATAGGTCAGGTTCGGGTTGGGTTTGGGTTAACCAACCCCCTTCCCAAGCCCAACCCAATTTTAATCGGGTTAATATTTTCCAACCCAAGCCCAACCCAATGTCTGAAAACTATTTATCCAACCCGTTTATTGACCGGGTTGGGTTTGGGTTGGGCGGGCTCAACCCACCCAAGTTGCAGCCCTAGTTGGTGGTTGACAATGATGGGTTACTGGTGTGTGGTTGACGGTAAAAAGGGTAGGTGCGGTTTATGGTTTCGATTGTTGTACGATTTGATTTGGGTGAGATTGAGAGCCTTTTTTTTGTTTTTTTTTGGGTGGTGACGGTGGTTCGACTGAGTGATGACAAGGGCTTCAACACTGTGGTTATGGGTTTGTACGATTGTGGGAGCGATTGTGGGAGCGATTGTGGGGGTGCGATTGGGCAGGGTTTCAATGGTGATGGAGATAGCTCGACTGTTGTGCAATGGTGGTGGGGTGGATCTGAGATGGGTTAACGATTGATTTTTTTTTTTTTTTTTGGTACGAAAATGGAGTAGGGTTATGGGTGAGGAAGGATCGACGGCGGAGGACGAAGGGGTGTTGAGTTGCAATAGTGGAAGGGCTTAGCTCGCTCGTGATAGTGGCAAAAGTGATGTTGGAGATGGTGGGTTTGTTCAATTTGGTGTCTCCATGAGGGCATCTTGCGGCAGTGATGAAGGAGATCAAGTGCTTCGCGGAGATACGCGGAATCGCAGTTTGCTCTGATACCAAGCTAATGCAGTACAATCCTCTTGAGAACAATGAAAGAGAAAAAAAAAAGTTTGGAAAAAAAAAAAAGAAAAGAAGCTTGGGAGAAGCAAGAAGCAGAACCCTAGCAAGGGTTTGTTTGGAGTCGACACCAAACATGGGAAAACCCAATTTTTTAATTCATAATAAGATAAATATTAAAGAGAATATTGGAGCCTATATATAGGTCCCAATTACATCAAATAAGGAAAAACTTAACTTAGGAATTTAAAAGGCAAGAACTTAATTATTCTTAAGCCTAAAATATACTAGAGCCTAGGTCTTCAAGTTAATAAGCCGTATTGGACCACCTTGTTGACCCATGTGTCTGCCGTCCCCATCATCCGGTCACCACTTGCAAGGTCTCATGGAAAAATAATAGAGTCTCGATCATGCAAGCATTTGCATTTTCCAAATCTCAAGAGCTTCAATGTTGACATTTACTAATTTCCTTCTTACAGGTAATCAGGAAACACTTGGAAAGGGTAACGGATACAATACTGTTAGGGTTTGGTTTGTGGGAGTAGAAGGGTGTTGTAGTAAGTGCACTTGCTTGCACATGATATTGACTTCTATTAAAAAAACAAAATTTCTTTTCTATTTGGTTATGATATGACTGTAGGAAAGAGAGTGACAGTGCATGTACTATGTAGGCCCTTTCCTTGGACAAGTAGGGACTTATGTAGTAAGTAAACAGGAAGCTTTTGCCAACAAAAACTTCTATATTCTTTTTCAATAGTTCAAATTCACTGAAAACAGAGGTTTTTTGGTTTCCTTGTTATACTGATCACCACTTGCAAGGTCTCATGGATAAATAAGAGACTGTCATGCAAGTATTTGCATTTTCAATCCCTTGTGAGCTTAAAATGTTGATAGTTACTATTTTCCTTTCTTGCAGGTTATAAGGAAACACTTGAAAAGGATGATGGATCTAGTGGACAGATTGAGCTTGCGCGAGCAAGAGCTTAGTATAGTAAGTGCACTTGATATTATCTATCTTTGCTAATTAGATGTGAGATGGCTGGACAAGAGAGAGAGTGACTGCACGGTATGTGGGCTCTTGCCTTACTCCTTGGAAGCTTACATGAAGTAAGTGAGAAACCCCTTTTTATACTTGTCCAAGGAGAGATCTAAATTCACCTAATGTTTGCTATGATGTCTGCAATTTATGAGGAAAATAAGGACGAAGATGGCTTCCTTTACATGACCTACAGTGGGGAGAACACATTTGGGTCTATCTAAAGATGTAATTGGGCCAAATTTATGTGAATAAGACTTGCGAAAGGGTAACTAGATTAGTTGTAAATTCTCAAAATCTCCATTAGATTGATGCTATCTTTGTGATATTCTGCTTTCAAGACAACTTTACAATTTGGGTTTGACTATCTTTATTAATTTTCCGCAACAAGTAGACTGAATGTTTGCACAGATTCTTAGACAGGATTTGTTGCAGTGAATGGATTTATGCTATCTAATTTTTTCCGTACGTGTCTGCAACACAGTAGACTAAGGTCTTTGATTCAAGATGGAAAATATGTTTTATTGAATTGTGGTAATTTTACTAGAAAATGTTGAAGAGTGATGTTTCAGAAGAAAAATAATGGGTCAATCATCAGGCAGTTATTGACTCGCTAATGAATTTGATCATTACAAGGAACTCTTGAGCCAGAATCAGTGCAAAGTTTTCCCTTGGTACCGTGGTCCAATCTGATTGAATTCAATGAATAAGCATTTTTGTGCTACCGTGCTACAGTATAAGGTGATACTGAACGCCTTGTCTCTATTTGGCATTTAAGTAATTTGGATATCAAAATTATTGAAAAAATGCCGCATCCCATATCGTTCAAATATTATATTTAACATGTAAGCTACTAGAAAACATCATTTTGAACAACTTTGCAAAAAAAAAAATTTCCAAGATTAATCATTGAAGTGGACTTTTGGCAAAAAATGAAACATATATTATAAATGGCTAAAAAATCCACTTAAACGATAAATTTTGAAAAAAAAAAAATTTACAAAATTGTTCAAAATAATGTTCGCTAATAGACAACATGACCAATTTTCATTAAAAAAAAAAAAAAAAAAAAAGCACACAACTTTAATATTTTTCATAAAATCTTGAAAAATTAAAATAAGTGAGGGTGCTGATAAAACCAAGAGGTGGCAATAGTAGTTTGGATTAATATTATAAAGGCCCAAAATAAATGTCATAAAATTATTTGTAGCAGACCAATCAATAACATAAAATAAAGGTTCAACAACTAACAACGATTACCCATAAATCATAGAAATTAAGGTTCAATGGTCGAAGAAATAAGACTCACATATCAACTCAATAATTATACCATACGTGCGCCACATCATATCTTTTTCACATGCCACATCACGATACGGCCGACATGTCTAATTAAGATGAGCAGTGTGTGTTGCGCATACCCGTGTAGTTTAAATTTTAAAACTTCTAAAAAATAAACACATACTGTCTAACTGTTAAGTTTCCAACCTAAAAACCTAAGCTTATAAGTGGAGGGCCCAAACAAGTATATGAAGTCATTTAAAGGTTTATAATTAACCAATTTGTAATGTGGAATATTTCCAATACTTTCCCTCGTGTGCAAACCTAATAAGATAGAAACGGGCCTATCAAGTAAACAACAAAGATGGGCTCATGAACGAAAACTGCCCAAGAACGACATGCTCTGATATCATGTTAATTAAGTTTCTAACCTAAAAGCCTAAACTTATAAGTTGGGGAGGGGGGTAAACAGGTATATGAAGTCATGTAAAGATTTATAATTAACCAATGTGGAATGTGGTATATTTCCAACATATTGCAAGATGGTGGCTACGAAGAACATGTCAAAATGCACAATGTCATTCGCGATGTCCCCATATCAATTGCATCCAAAGAAAAGCGTGCGTTTCTTGTTAAGAGTTGGTCCACATGCAGTGGAATGATTCGCCAAAAAAGTTTACATTTAAAAAGTACACTGCCATCTTAATAATATCTAATAATATCCGGGAGCTTCATAGTGAGTTGGAATGTCCGGTTCTTGAAACTTTATTGTTAGAATGCATGCTTCCATCCTTTACTCCAATTCCCTTACAATTTCTTTTCCAAGACGAAAAATCTCAGAGTTCTTGAATTACAAATTTTTAGCTTTGTCGGATCTGGTATCAAAGAGTTGCTGGAAGAGATTGTAAGACTAACTAATCTAAGGCTGTTAGATCTGACACAATGCGAAGAGCTCACAAGAATCACACGTGATGTCCTTTTGGTTGAAGAGAAGTTCTTCTGTGTAGGTATCTAGATTGAGTTTAGTGGAGTGTTCCAAAATGCAAAGATTCTCTTCCTCATCCACAAGTACACCAAAGTTAAATACAGTTAGAAGAGAATTCACAAGAAGCAGTGTGTGAATGGTGACCTCAATAACATCATACAACACCGGCCTATTCCAATAAAAGGTATGAATTGTTGGGGTAAGGCTGCTACGAGGGGTTCTTTATTGATGAATTGATGATTTCTCCTTCAATTTCAAGAATTAGTATATGTATAAATTTCAAGACAACACCTATACCATTGGATAGTAGACTTTTTCCATGTACAAAAGTTCATGGCATCAAAATATCATGTGATTTGATCACATAAACTGATCACTATTTGATTGATTAAAATTTTTCATCAACTTTGATCGACTTATGTGATCAAATCACAAGTCGTTTTTTGATGAAGTTTTATATTTGAAACTTTTGAAGAGTCCTCTACTAATGGTAGGATTGGGATTTGCTGCAATTGGCGAAACAAACTGCAACATCCAGTAGCCGTTGATGGGTGGACGCGTGGCAGTGGCTTGGATCTAACGGCTGCAAATAGAGGGAGATGGGAGGCATTAAGGGCTTAACACTGTTTGCTGCTTATGGTTTGAAAAGGGGAAAACGGCAGCATTTTGGATGGGTGGAAAGGGATGAAACGTACAGAGCGATTTCAATTTTCATTCTCCCTCTCGCCCACTCTTTCTCCTCTCTCTCGCTCCTCTCTCTTCTTTTCTAGGCTAACCTCTCCGCCGTCAGCTAGACGGCGCTCCACCCCACCAGTCTTCGGCATCCCCTATCTATCTCTCTCCCTCATCGGCTAGACAAAGGTTTCGCGCTCCCTCCTATCTCTCTCTCTCTTCCCCGTTGACTCTCAGATCTACTCACTGGCGAGCCTCTCCCCCGTCGACTGGACGGTGCTCCGCTCTATCCTCATCCACTCACCAATATGCTCACAGATCCACTCACCTGAGGCGACAAGCCTCTCCCCTGTCAGCTGGATGGCACTCCCTAACCCTGCTCGATCTCTCTCGGGTCCCGATCCCCCTCATCGTTGGCGCACTCTGACTTCGACCGTAGACAGATTCTTAACCCTCGAAACCCAAGTATGTTTATTTTATTTTATTTTTTGTGGGTGAATATTAGATAGAATGATTTTTTTTTTTTTTGATTTTTTAATTCATTTCTATGGAAACTTTGATTTTTGTTTCTTCCCATCAATTAGGGCTAATTGTCAGTTTGCCCCCCTTTTATATAATTTATCTTCATAAAAAATGCAGTTACATAAGGCATTGGGCATATTATGTCTTAACGCATACGTGTTTTCGCACTTCTGATGAGAACAGGATATGAAGAAGTGATTTGAAGTAGCAAGGTCTCATTTTGCCTAAATTATTCTCTCTGATTTTCTTCTCCTTGCATATTCTGTTCAGTAAATTTGAATGATCAATTAGGTTAGGTTGAGAAAATGGAGTTGGAAACTTCGATTCTGGGAGTTATTCAATGCAATGGCCTAAGTATTAAGGAATTAAACAAGAAAAATAACATGAATGAGTTGCAAAACTGGTGGGAGAAGTAATGTAGTATGTGTGAAAGTAATGTGCTGTATATAAAAAATACATTGTGATTCTGGAATTATCCAGAGTGACGTGATGCTGTCATACTCTTTTCCATTAATTATCATTTTCCTTTGATTTTGTGGAACTTCCACTTGTAGAGTAGTATATAGAACTAGGCTTTGTAAAGAATTCAAATTTTTTGAGATATCAGTTAACTAGTTACTAATTGAATTGTATAGACTAATTAAATTGTGTTATGTTCAATTAATGGAAAAGTTAAATATAAAATCAAGAGAATTTTACACAATATAAGATTCCCTGTCTATTCCACAACTATTAATAACTTACATCTTGCAAGTTGATGTAGAACAAGTTACATATAAGTTCATAGAGGACCTAGAGCATCACAAGGTTGAACACAAAGCAGAGGGCACCTAACCAGAAAGCAAAAGGCATCTAACTAGATTTGATTTGTCGGATATGCCAAATCTAGTTAGATTCTTAACTAGATTTGCTTAATTTTCTTATTTTGTTTATTTTGTTTATTCCTTTCCTATTTTATTGCTTTCCTAAGTTTAGTAGAATTCCTTTTCCTAGTTTAATTAAAGTTCAAGTATTAGTTCTCTTTAAATAGGCTTGTAGCCCAATGGGTAAGAATTAACTTTTGATCAATAATATTTCTTTGAGAGTTTTCTCTATGGTTTATGTTACTTCTCGTGGATTCGAGTTCTTTCTCGTGGATTCGAGAACCCTAGGCTATTGACGTTTGTCATAGTCATATCATTCTAGTTTTCCGCTACGTCAGTTGGTATCAGAGAGAGGATTTTCCTAGCTTCGATGGCTAACTAAGGAGTTGGAGAACACACCCCTACTGGCGGTGATTGTGGGGAGATTGTTTTGTGGGAAGCATTGGATACACTATGCGTTAACCAACAATTGAAGATGGATGAGTTATGTCAAGAAATAAATGGATAATTTGTTGACTTGCGTAACATGATCGCTGGATTGAATCTCAATGCTAACAACAGAAAACCAAATTAACGTTAAGAGGAGGCGTGTCGATGGATTTCCCAGAGGCCAACCCATTAATCAAAATGCTTTTGGGCGTCGTGTTCGTTATTATACCGATAGTGAAAGTGATTTAGACGAGGAGTTTGATGACGATTATATTCCAAATCAGTTGGTGAGGTGGTAGAGAAATTTCGATGATGGAAATGGTATGAATCAACCAGTAGGGAGACAACGAAATTTTGATGAGTATCAGTTAAAGGCAAACATACCACCCTTAAATGAAAATCTTCACATTGATGATTTCCTTGATTGGTTATCGGAGGTAAAAGGCTTCTTCAACATGATGGAGATTCATGAGGATCGTATGGTGAAATTGGTGGCTTATAAACTGAAGAGTGGTGCTGCAATTTGGTGGAATCAACTTCAGATTAATCGACATTGACAAGGGAAAACGCTTGTGAGGACTTGGAAGCGAATGTGACAACTTCTTAGAGGTAAATATTTACCACCTGATTATGAGCAATATTTATTCCAAGCCTACCAAAATTGTACTCAGGGATCTAAATCTGTATTTGATTACTATGTTGAATTTTCTAAATTATCCGCAAGAAATAATTTGAATAAGACAGATGGTCAGAGAGTTGTGTGGTATCTTAATGGGTTGAAGCCGTTAATTCTTGATAAAATTGGGTTGCAAGTATTATGGACAGTGGAGGATGCCCATAATTTAGCATTGAAAGCTGAACTCATGGAGCATAGACCGACGTACTCATGGTATCGTAAGAACACTGGGGAAGCATCTAGTAACGGTGTAGACAAAGGCAAAGGTCCTCAAACCCCTATGCCTACAACTCAAGGGAGGTTACAAGGAGAATCATCCCCAAGCAGTAGAAGTACCGAATGACAGCAAAGTACTCAAGCTCACTGCAATATCCCAATTAGTCTTGATCTTTATGCTAGGCCTGCGCCAGATAAGTGTTATAGGTGTGGTAAGCCTAGGCATTGTTCCAATACTTGTCCTAATCGCAGACTTGTAAATTTTGTGGAGGAGGATAATGAAGAGATATGTAAAGATCAAATTGAAGGTGAGGATAAATTATATGATAGTGTTGATGAAGTTGAGGGGGTAGAGCAAGTTAATTGTGTAGTACAGCGTGTGCTTTACGCGCCAAAGCATGAGGACCTTACCCAACGTCACAATAGCTTTCATTCTTATTGTATTATCAATCAAAAACTGTGTAACTTTATCATTGATAGTGGGAGTTGCGAGAACTTCGTGGCTAAAAGGCTGATGGACTATTTAAAACTTCCGATAGAGTTGCACCCATTCCCATATACCATCGATTGGATTCAAAAAGGACCTACTGTGAAGGTAACTCAAATTTGTCACATTCCAATTTCTATAGGCAAGGATTATAAATTTGAAATTGTATGTGATGTAGTTGATATGGATGCTACCCATATTTTATTGGGTCGACCGTGACAATTTGATGTTGATGCTACTCATAGAGGCAGAGATAATAAATATTCTTTTGTATGGGAATCAAAGAAAATTTCCATGGTTCCAGCAAAACAGAATCCAATTATAAATAAGCCTCTTAAAATAGAGGGGCAATCTTTTCTAAACATGAGTAGGTCCGAAGCTAAGTTCATGGCCGACGCTAAAGAGTTGAATAATATGTATGTCGTGGCGGTAAAAGAAGTGGTAGAAGAGAAGAAATCCCAGCAAGCAATTATTTCAAGCAAAATTCAACCATTGTTGGAGGAATTCAAAGAGTTGATTTTAGAGGATTTGCCTAATAAATTGCCACCTATGCAAGACATTCAACATCATATTGATTTGATTCTTGGGGCAAGTCTATCGAATTTGCCGCATTATCGAATGAATCCAAAGGAGAATGAGATCTTGAGAGAGAAAATTGAAAACTTGTTGTAAAAAGGTTTTATTCGAGAAAGCATAAGTCCTTGTGCGGTTCCAGCATTGTTGACACCAAAGAGGGATGGAAGCTGAAGGATGTGCATTGACAGCAGGCCATCAACAAGATTACTGTAAAGTACCGATTTCCTATTTCGTGGCTTAATGACATGCTAGATATGCTCGAGGGGTCCAAATTGTTCACAAAAATTTACTTGCATAGTGGGTACCATCAAATTCACATTCGTCCTGGAGATGAGTGGAAGACTACATTCAAGAGCAAGGATGGATTGTATGAGTAGTTAGTCATACCATTTGGGCTATTCAATTCACCAAGTACCTTTATGCGAGTCATGAATCAAGTCTTGAGGCCTTTTGTAGTAAATTTTGTTGTTGTTTATTTTGATGACATTCTTATTTATAGTAAAACTGAAGCAAAGCATATTGGGCAATTAAAGGAGGTGTTGATTGTGCTGCGAGAAAATTAATTATTTGTCAAACTTCAAGAAGTGCACTTTTATGACTAATAGCCTATTATTCCTGGGTTATGTGGTGAGTGCATATGGAATTCATATAGATGAAGACAAAGTTAGCGCAATTAGAAGGTGGCCTACACCAAAGACCGTGACAGAAGTGAGGAGTTTTCATGGTCTTGCTACTTTCTATCATCGCTTCATAAGGAGTTTTAGTATTATTACTACACCAATTACTGAGTGCTTGAAGAAAGGAAAAATCCTATGGGGTGAGGAAGCTGAACAGAGTTTTTCTTTAATCAAAGAAAAATTGTGTATAGCACCTATGTTAGCGTTACCAAGTTTTGAGAAAATTTTTGAAGTAGAGTGTGATGCTAGTGGACTTGGCATTGGACCTATTCTATCACAAGAGAATTATCCTGTGGCGTTCTTTAGTGAAAAGTTGAATGAAGCGAGACAAAAGTGGAGTACCTATGATCAAGAATTCTATGCTGTGGTTCGAGCTTTGAAGCATTGGGAACATTATCTTATACAAAGGGAGTTTGTGCTGTATTAAGATTACCAAGCATTAAAATTCATCAATAGTCAAAAGAAGCTTGACAGTATACATGTGAGATGGATTACTTTTCTACAAAAATTTCCTTTTGTTATTAAGCATAAATTTGGGGATATGAATCATGTTGCCGATGCTTTGAGTCATCGTGCTACTTTGCTTGTTACCTTGGCACATGAAATTGTTGGGTTTAACTATCTGAAAGAGCTTTATGAAGATGATGAAGATTATAGAGAAATTTAGGCTAAGTGCATTGATAAACAACCTGTCAGTAACTTTAGCTTAAATGATGGATTTTTGTTTAAACGAAATTGTTTGTGCATCCCAAAGACTTTGTTGAGGGAAAAACTGATCCGAGACTTTCAAGGTGGAGGATTGAGTGGTCACCTTGGAAGAGACAAAACTATGGTAGCTTTAGAAGAGATGTATTTTTGGCCCAGATTGAAGAGAGATGTTAGGAATTTTGTGCAAAGGTTTTACATTTGTCAGACATCTAAAGGGCAATCGTAGAACACTGGTCTTTATATGCCTTTACTTGTGCCACAAGCTATTTGGGAAGATCTATCTATGGATTTTGTGTTAGGACTACCTCATACTCAACGAGGAGTGGATTCTGTGTTTGCAGTAGTTGATAGATTTTCTAAAATGACCCATTTTATTCCTTGTAGAAAGACTTCTGATGCGTCCCATATTGCAAGATTATTCTTTCGCGAGGTGATTCGTCTCCTCAGACTATTACTTCTGATAGGGGCATCAAGTTCCTTAGCCATTTTTGGGTGACTTTGTGGAGAACGTTTGATACTTCATTGAATTGTAATACTACTGCGCACCCTCAAACTAATGGGCAAACAGAGGTAACTAATCGTACCTTAGGAAATTTAATTTGAAGTGTTTGTGGTGACAAGCCTAAGCAATGGGATCATGCACTACCACAATGTGAGTTTGCTTATAATAGTGCTGTGCATAGTGCTACTGGGAGGTTACCTTTTGCATTAGTTTATGTGACACCACCGAAACAAGCTATGGATTTAGTGAAATTGCCTAGAGGGCCGGGTGTTAGTGTTGCAACTGAAGCCATGGCCAAGCAAGCGCAATAGATTCAAGAGGAAGTCAGACAAAAGCTTAAGGAGACTAATGCAAAATATAAAGCAGTTGCTGATAAACATAGGCGAGCCAAAGTGTTCAAGGAAGGAGATTTTGTGATGGTCTTTTTGTGCAGAGAACGCTTTCCTGTAGGGACATACAACAAGGTCAAGCCAAAAAAATATGGGCCTTACAAAGTGCTGCAAAAGATAATGATAATGCTTATGTCATTGATTTACTAGAGAGCATGAAAATTTCAAGGACTTTTAATGTTACCGATTTGTTCGAATTTCATCAGGAAGAGCCACTTTATCCAAACTTTAACTCGGGGACGAGTTCTTTTTAGGTGGAAGGGACTGCTGTAGAACAAGTTACACATAAGTTCTTGGAGGACCTGGAGCATCACAAGGTTGAACACAAAGTAGAGGGTACCTAACTAGAAAGCAGAGGGCATCTAACTAGATTTGATTTGTCGGACATACCAAATCTAGTTAGATTCTTAACTAGATTTGCTTAATTTTCTGTTCTTTTTTTTTTTGTTTATTCCTTTCCTATTTTATTGCTTTCCTAAGTTTACTAGAATTCCTTTTCTTAGTTTACTTAGAGTTCAAGTATTAGTTCTCTTTAAATAGGCTTATAGCCCTATGGGCAAGAATTAACTTTTGATCAATAATATTTCTTTGAGAGTTTTCTCTGTGGTTTGTGTTACTTCTCGTGGATTCGAGTTCTTTCTCATGGATTCGAGAACCCTAGGCTATTGAGGTTTGTCATAGTCATATCATTCTAGTTTTCCGCTACGTCATAGGTACATGTACACATCAAGTGGCATGTGATGAAGGAATTGCCTGAAATAGATGATGATATTGCCCAATGGTGTAGAGATCTATTTGTGGCTAAGGTGCATATTGTTCAACTTGTGTTGCAGGGTGTTATGCTCTTACTTCTTATGGATATTTACAGTTTGCATATTTGGAGAAACTACATTTTAGGTTAGAGAAAAAGATTTAAGAAAAGAAGAAGATATAGACTCTATGCTATTGGATATTTTTCACGTTATGTACAGCTAATTCATCTGGTTGTGCTTGCAGTAATGTCAGTTTCCTTATTGTGATTGTCTTGTTTTGCTTTTGGCCTACCAGGATGCATTGATTGACAAACATATAGCTGAAGACACCTTTGGTGACCAAGAACTTCAAGACATTGGTCGGCCAATAAAGTCTCTTGTGGTAAGATAGTTGTTCTATTAAGTGCCCAAACATGCAACTTTCTTATTTCATTTTGTTTTTTGTGCACTTGTTATTTGTTTTTAATCGGTAATATCATAGTTATAGAAAGTGTCGAGCAATATATTGAGGTAGGCATATGCCCCATTTGCTTATTTCATTTTCTTATATTGATGAACAATATAACCCTTCTACCGTTTAATTCTCTCTTTTTCACTTTTTCCATTCAAGTGTTGATGAACAATCCCTATGGACCTGCCAATTGATTAACAAAGAAGGGAGCGATTTGAAAAGATTGATTTTTGTCCCCAATAATTTTTGTTTGATTCATTTTGGGTTGTAATTTCTATAGGATTTGGTTTGATTTGTATGCTGAAGATGGATGTAAACTCCTTTTTTTTTATTATGATTATTATTATTATTGGGGACTAACTGTTGCTATATGATTTTTGTTACCATAAGATGTGCTTATTGGTTGAATGATGAGTAGTTGTTTGATATTGTACAGGTTTATTAAGTCGATAACTTGGGATATCTTAGTTATAGATAGGGTCATGCCAGATTTTCAAAAAAATTGATGCCTTAATATATCATTAGCTTTTAAATGAATGCTTGCTGTTGTACAGGTTTGATAAGTTGATAACTTGGGATATCCTAGTTATAGATAGGCTCATGCCGAATTTTCAAAAAAAATTGGTGCCTTGATACATCAAAATCCATAATGAGCATGCATTCAAATGCCATTTTGACTAAGGCTCCTAATGGTTGTTGAAGTTTCAGTTTTGCACTAACAAGTGCACAAAAAAAAAAGGGGGTCAATTACATGCCTTGAAATCCAATTACATGCCTTGATCTCATAGCAAAGTCAAGAACTTTGATATTTGCTCTTCCAAAAAGTCTTCAATCCATTGCAAAAAAAACTCAATTCTCCCAAATAGTCTTCAATCCATTACACAAAACCACAATAGTCATCAAACCACAACAACAAAGCAGTTTTTTTATAGAGCCACACAACAAATTGATAGAGCCAAATGCACTAGACAAAAAAAAAACAAAAAAAAAAGGCAATGGCAAAGACAATTTTCATTAAATCAATGGAATATTTGCAAGCATGTAACCTCATCTAGGGAATTTACAAAAGCAATTTTCATTTAAATCAAATTTTTGTAACAATGTATTTACAAAATAATTGAATCTCAAAATAACTCTCCCTTTGGCCACTGCTCTACCCAGAGCCTCGCAATTAAATTCTATCAAAACGTGATATCGCTTGTAACCATTGCTTGAAAGCTTCATCAAAACTATAGGCTTGTCCACTATGGCTTTCTAAATTTAGGCAATCTAACCCCCCAAATATATATATATATTTCACACCAACCAACTTTAGGTTTATTCACTCTGGCTTTCATCTTTTACATCTGTTTCAGTAGCAATCTGGCAATAAGAAAATTTATATAAACAATGTTAGATCGATATATGATAATATATTAATTACTAATAATCAGTCATATAAATTAACCACAATAAAATCTAGCATAACCCTACCTATAATTAGGACATTTCAAGTTATCAACTTATCAAACCTATACAAAATCAAATAACTACTAACTATTAATTTAGTAGCCAACAATATATTAAGGCACCAAATTTTTTGGAAAATCCGGCATGACCCTATCTATAATCAGGACATCCCAAGTTATCGACTTATCAAGCGTGTACAAAATCAAACAACTCAATCACAAATAAAAACAACATATCCTGTACATCATTCCATTAAACCAGTATCAAGGTATCAATTTTTTTTGAAAATCCGGCATGACCCTAGCTATCTATAACTGACTGCTGGGTGGAATAAGGAGGGGGGGTGTTTAGCTAATAACTTTTCAAAATATATCTGGTACTGGTAAATGCTAAAGGAATGGCATATTCAGGCGCTTGTAAATGTTGAAAGGCATGGCCATGCCATTCCCCTTCATTAGTGATGTATTTTTCTACTAATCTCAAAAATTCATCCTCCAAGGCGTTAATTTGGCACCCTAAAAAATGATATTTAGCGAGTTGGAAATATGAAAATACTAAGGAGATCTTAAGAGTCATCTAAAGCACAGAGTACTGCACAGTAGCCAAACAGGGCACATTTATGAAGGTGGAAGTACAACCTGTCGGTGATATAACATTAACTGTGTGCAACCTGAATTTTTTTAATGAATATTCAGTGGGAGTTGGGCTGAAGTCATCAAATGATATAATTTGGGAGAATTCTAAACCCAAGAATAATATATTCAACACTACTAATCATGGAAATTTGCAGAATGATAATCTCCAAGGATACTTTAATTGGAGTGCATAAAACATGGTTATTAATGCAGTCAAGATTGCATATGTTATTCTTGAATTTTCTTATTTAATGTCTGAAATTTTAAATTGGTAGAACTAGACCCCGTGCAAAGTGCTCACACTTCTACATTTTATATTTGAAAAAGTGGCCATTTAGCCTGTGTGAAAGTGATGTTTGTTTAATCAAACTATTCCATTCATTAACGAGGGAAAATTAATTATTCATATTTGATAATAGCATTCCACATTGGAAATCCATTGACATTATTTTTTGCTAACTAGGCCTTCCATTCACATTAAACTAGATTAAAATCGAACCAAAAAAGGTACTAGACTATTAATTTGACTCTATTCAACAAGAATGCATGGCAAAAGGTTTTTTTTTTGCAAATCCAATGACACAAAGAATCCCAGATCTGGGATTTAAATTTTCAAATCCAATTTTTCAACTTTATTTTCATCATCCATATATTACTCTCTTAATTCTCTAATTTCCTAAATCCAATGACACAGAGAATTACTACTCGACCAATAATTTGAGGTTAGGGTTAGGGCTACCGAAGAAGGCAAAAAAAAAAAAACAAAAAAACAAACAAACAAACAAACAAACACACAAACAAACAAACCTTACCTCAACACTGGAAGTGCTTGCTGTCGGGGGAAGGGGAAGGCTTGTGGCCGACGAAAGGGAAGGAGCTCCTCGCCAAGTCAAAATCCCAGATCTGGTTCATGCTGGAGTCTGCTGCTGCTGCTGGTGGTGGGGAAGGAGCTCCATCGCCGACGAGAGTTGGGGTTTCACCTACGGCAGAAACGAGCAGAGAGAGAAATGGGTCTTCTCCGATAGGAACGCGACGGGGATAACGCGGCACATGGCCGAAGAAGAGCGAGGATAGTCCGACGGGGGGCGGAGAGAAGAGAGAGAGAGGAGAGTTTGGGATTCGATTTTGAAATGGAGAACCAGCATTTTTGTTTTGTTTTGGCTCTAACCCAAAACGAACAAAACGCAGCGTTTTGTCCATTTCCATCCCTAACAGCAAACGGCGTTAAGCCTTAAACCCCAAATGGCTAACCTTCATCTCAGCCGTTCATTGAGCCCCCCATCCACGTGGCAATCCATCCACGGCTACTGGATGTTGCAGTTTGTTTCACCAACTGCAACAAATCCCAATCCCAAGCATGTAATGTATAGGACTTCTCAAGAAAAGCTTATGTATTAGTCTAGAAGTCAGGTGTTGGCACACTAGAGCTCTTTGTTTTTTTATAACTGGTTGGTGCACATGTGCACTGCATATGGACTTCTTTTTTTTTTTTTTTTTTTTTTTGTCTTAATTATTATTATATAGAATTGTCAATATATGCAAAAACAACCCATGAATCAAAACCACACTAAAAATATTTGGAAGCAATCAATACTCTTTTTTTTGGTGAGAAATCAATAAATACTTAAATGGGATCAAAGCATAAATATGAAAATTTCAAACCATAAAATAGTATGAAAGTTGTATGCTGCAATAAGACATAAGAACGTTGGAATTAAATAAAGACTGCTTCAAGCCCTCTCTATTAAAGGTCAAGGTTTTAATTGAACATGATAGAATAACTTGAATGGCATTGGCAAAAGCAAGCCAAATGGCGCTCAACTCCAACAAGTACAACTCTAACTAGCTTGATCTCACCATTTCTATACAAAGTAATTTTTTCTTTTTTTGGGGTGCTTCCATGGGAGTTCCAGCATTGGAATCTTAGGATTGGGAAATTTACAAGTTTATGTTCCGGATGTAATATATGTCAAATGAAGCAAATCTTTCATCAATCACTAATGGATATAAAAAGTAGTATGTCCCATGTCAAGCTATTGCGAGTAAATGTTTCAAATTCCACTGTCTTTCTTGGTAGGGTTGGTGAAGTTAGACACGATTTGAAGTCGACACGAAATTAATAGGTTTGGGTTTATTGTAATTGGGTTTGGGTCAAAATTAGGTCAATCTGCATAACCGGTTTTTATTCAAGGTGACATGATTAATAAATGTTGTGTTTGTCCGTACCTATTTAATTGGAATTCACCCATTTCAAATAACAAATATAGCCTTATTAAAAAAATTTTTTTTATTTGAATTTGAATTTTTATATTTTTTGAGAGAAAATTTGAAATCACTGTAAATGTTCATGGATTTGTGATATATTATTGTTGACCGTTGAGTGGTTTATGAATCTAATTCTATAGTTTTTTTGTGATTTTGATTAAACAAGTAACATGACATTGACATGTGTAACCTATTTAATAAATAGGTCAAGTTTGGGTTTAAAAACTTAAATACAATATAAAATACTTGAATCTCGACACGACACGAACATGACCTTTTAACATGAATTGATAGCCCTGCCTTGGTAATTAATTTTCGACTTGATATTTCTTAACTCACATGAATGACAACGAGTTATTTAAATATATTGCCCGAAATTTAAAAGTTAAACCCAAGCTCTTGCTTGTGTACAATGCATTTAAGTAAAATTACCTTCTAAATTTTCATAAAAAATTTCCAACGAATAACTCAATTAGTATAATTAAACATGTTTATGTAGGCAAATTGTACAAAGCATGGCGTTTATACCACCAAAAAAGTCTTCGACGAATTTACATGACCTCAAAGGACTAGCTAGCAACGTCGCAGTCTATCTTCCAAATATTACCTCTTTATTATGAAGCATTATAATTACCCAAACCATTTTATTTTTATTTTTATCTATTTGGCTCGGGTTATAATTCCTCAACCAACAGGTTGAAAACTTATTTTCATAACATGAGCTGAACAGCTCCAAGGTTCCAAGTATGCTACTCATTACCATGAAATATTCAGGCAAACAGAAAAAACTCCACACCACTTAATAGCAAGCATTTGAAAGAATTTGACAATAAAATTGGTACTAAAAACTTCCCATTAAAAAAAAAAAAAAAAAATGGAGAGAGAGGAAGATTCAAATGTGTACATGCTTTCTTGAAATGGCTTCCATATAAAAATAAGGGGGGAAAATATAATTCATAAACCACTCAACAATAACATATAATTCAAATATGTACATGCTTCGAGAGAGATTCAAATATGTACATACATCCTGGAATATTTTCACATTCGGTTCAACATGAAGAGAGTAACTAGTCTCAATCTGATATGTTTTTTTTTTTTTTTTGGCTATATATTTAAACCATAACTTCAATAACATACAAGAAATACAAATGTTTGAACCTAGTCTGATTCTAATACAATGCAAATACAAGGACCAAATAAAATGAAAATTTTCTATTAAAAAAAGAAAGAAAAAAAAATCAATTCCTCTTTAACAATAGCCGGTAAAAATAATGAGGGTAACATTTAAACTACAAGCATTCTAAAAAGAATAAGAGAACATATGAACAGTAATGAAAACAAAATGGGCATCAACACCCAAGGATTCAGTCTGCCAGCAACTATGTGAACAGAGTTACAACATCTTTCCGGTATCCCCTTACAATCAAAAGCCTCGGCACATTCTCCACCAAGAGATCCATGTATTCCATGTAGAAATATGCCGGATGGTTAACAGGAGGAGGTGGTAGGCTGACAAGCACAACTGCAGCCATTCTTGAGTATCTCAGAATTGTCGAATTCAACTTCAGAGTCGTATAAAGAAACTTTTCCACCTGCTGCTCATGCACATCCACAGGCTTCCCATCAGCCATCAGTGAGGTCCCTTCCCTCTGAGCTGCCTCCTTCATCTCAGCCAAGTAACTAGCAATACGCCGCTGAGCACCTGTGAATGCCTCGACTGATTCATCTTGCTGGGATCCACCCTCCACTTGGGCATCCCATGATTTCATTGTTATAACAATCACTTCAGCCTGCATCCGAAGATCGTAGAGAAACTTCTTCACATCAGCCTTAAGCTCCTCTGCATCAGAATCCTCCTCTGCAATGCAGAAGACCTGAATCTTACAGCTCTCAAAGCTCTCTTTGGTAAGGAGGAGCTGTGAGAGGAGAAGCATGAGCCCACCATCTCTCACGATCCAATACAAATCAATGGTACCATACTGTCTTTGATACTCATTGGGCCACTCGTCAAGCCCCTTGACTATAACGACTGCCTTGTTTGCAACAATGCAGTCATTAATTATTCCAACAAAGGTGGCAGGGATTCCAGTAAGATTTTCCCGACGCCATATTTCAGGGTACCGCATCACAACAATGTTGGGTTTGAGATTGCCAAGGCCCATGGTCTGGACAATGCCTCGGAAGCCAACGGACATATTGGGGGCAACAACTATCTCTGCTACACCTTCACAGCGCTTGTAGTCAAGGTACATACTGAGTTGCTTGCAGGCTGCTTTGGCATCCTCAGCACATTCATGGTAGTCTCCATCTAAGATCGAGAAAAATATGGACATTCCTCGTCCCTTCTTCTTCATGCAGTTGGCAAAATCCGCGAGTTTTGGATGGCAGGGTACATTCTCTGGCAGCTTCCCCCATGGCCGACAGAAAATGAGAGGGATAGGATACCAGTTCTTTGGGTGCACTTGGCTTGCTGAAAGCGTAAGGAGAGATCAATAATTAATCACAACAGAGTATATAAAGGGTAAATGAGCACGCCCATATTGTCCTCTTATTGACAACTACTAAGAATTTGACATCCCAATGTACAGGTTTCTAATGACCTTTAATGGCATAATAACTTGTCCCCATATAAAATGTGGGGGTGATATGTCCACAACCGTAAATTATACACAAATGAGTTGGACACGAATGAGAGAATGGACTGGGCTACGAATAGAATTAATGCATATGGCAAAATGAAAGACTAGCTCCAGTGGCTTGTAAGATAGGTGCAGACTTGGACATGTACAAGGAAAGGCCTGCAAGCAAGGTTATCTCTTCCTTTTTTTTTAGGTCCTTTTTGAAGGATAAAATAGTCCCTCCCTCTCATCTCCTCTTTGAAAAATGGTTGAAAAGAATATGCACAAGTATAAATATCTAATTTTTGTCACATCTATATATTTCAATGTTTATAAGGAGATCTATGGAAATTAGACCTGACAAATAAACTTCAGCATGCATTGAAGGGTCTTTAATGCATTTCATTATACTTGTCAGGTATCTGAAAATATCTGGCCATCGATGTTGCATCCAAGCATAAATGTTCTCTTTCAAAGCACTACAATTCTTTTTGTTAACAATATAGTTTTTTTATCCAAAAAAATAAATAATAATAATAATAATAATAATAAATTAACATAAAACAAAAAAGAGGCTCTTCCAATCAAAAGTAAACTTTGGGAAGGGGTGAGACCCCACAACCAGCTTAATCATCACCTAAATGCTCCATAAATTAAAAATGGGCAATAAGCAAACCACATCCCAACAAATGCATCAAACTAGATTGTACATATTGACCTGCCATCACTGAATGCAAGCCCCCACCAAATCATAAAATAATATGCCATTACTTTCATTGCAATAAAGATTGTATAAATTATTCTGTCTACAAAGGATGCCATTAAATGAGACCACTTGAAAGCTATGATATATTGTAGTCATTCACAGGATAAATATACACACCTCCTAATGATCGAAGACTGCGAAGGGCTAGTTGAAAATATGCACTCTTGAAACCATCGCCCCAGTCCCCAGCCTTTCCTTTAATGCTTACATAATAATATATAAGACTTGCAAGAGCTAGCGAAACTACAGTGAACGACCAAGAGATCAAGAACATGATCACTGCACAGAACACAAAAGCAGCAGGTAAATACGATCCTCAAAGGAGAACATGGACGCATGCATGCAATGGCAAGCATATGCACAGGCTCATAAACACCCATATACTAGCATGATTAAGCATAATTTCGCCACACATTGAATCCATCTAATTCATCCATTGCTATCCATCACCTGAAAAACAAGCCAGACATTTATTCATTTCTCACTATTTAATCAGTCCCAACAATGTCATCTACTAAAAATCTCCAAGCCTGAATAGTGGTAAGTATCCAGCCAATTTTACATACCCACATTTCCTAAACAAATTCCTAGACTAATTTCAGGCCTAGGGTTTCTAGAATACTCCATTGAGAATAAGGATGACATAGGGGAGCTGGCGGGTAAGCATATCAAATGGAGGATACAGGATGTCCCTCCACAGAATGCGTACCAGGATACATAAGCCATTAAATATCATTTTGGGCTACACAAAAGGGGTACTGGAAGTTCTCAATTTATATAAACCAATGCCTATTTAATACCCACCACCCCACCCCAAGCCAAAAAAAAAATGGAAAGAAAGAAAGAAAGAAAGAAAGAAAAAGTGCGTGTATAGTCCACCAAAACTATCAACTAGGTTCTAAATTCTTTAGTGATAAAGCCTTACTGGGTTTCTTAGTCAAATCTCACATAAAAAGAAAGATCAAAAATAAAAATAAAATAAAAGAGAGAAGGAAACATACCTATACAAAGTGATGCTCCAAGAAGAGAGAGGCTCCAGTGGTGAAATTTCCACCGCGGGCGCCAGCTGGGAGCATCAAGAAGATCAAGAAGGAAGCAAGATAAGTTCACACCCGCATAACACAGAAGGAAAAACATAGTTATAGTCGGTGAGATGAGATCCAGATTCCCAATTAAGACACACCCAATACAAATGAATGCGGTAAAGATGGTGGCAATATAAGGCTCACTCCCATCTGCAACCTTGAAGTAGTTAAGAACAGGTAGGATGTCATCATTAGCTATTGCTGCAAGAAGGCGTGGGGCACCTGTCAGGCTTTGAAGAGCAGCGCCTAAGGTTGAAAGAATAATTCCAATGTAAATGATAGCCGGAAAAGGCCAAGCAACGGTAGCTGTAAGTAATCTGCATAAGGAGTTCAATTATGCACCAAAATAGTAAAGGTAAAAAAATCAATTAATTTACTTTCACATAGACTCTCTTTTAAGGGGGTTTTTTTTTTTTTCTTCTTTTTCTTTTTCTTTTTCTTTTTGCGGGCCTCTTGAGTCTTGAAACAAGGGTAGACCCAAAACTTTAGGATCTGAATTTTCCAAATACTCCATATTTCTGAATTTCAACCAACATAGGTACTCTAGTAATTTGACAACCTATAAATCAACTACACCCAAATTCTTTTATTGGAAAAAAAAAAAAAAAAAAGAAGAAGAAGAAGGAAGAAGCAAAAAGGAAAAAAAAAAAAAACATACTAATAATAATATCATAGTGCTGCAAACTAAGGGTCAACTAATTAAGTCAGTCAAACCTTAAAGCAAAGCACATGTAGATTTCCAAGCCACATCCAAGTAGAAAAATTAAGACGCTCTACATAAGCTACTTCAACTACTCTAAAAGACATCAATGACCTTCCAAAATATCTTCTCATGCATTGTTATAATATGGGATTCCTGTCAATCCTTTGCTAGTGGAATTATGTAAGGTCAATGAATGAGTGACACATTTTGGTACATAGAGAAGAGTAGTGAACTGTGTAAGCCCTGAAAGAGATTGGGCAGTACATTAAGAAAACTGAATCGAGGTATAAAAAAAAATGGACGACCAAAAGAAGCCCCTGGTAGACACAATCCACAAAGTCCACAAAGAAGTTATTTGACCAATGAAGGATGATTTGATAGAGGTGATAAGGGAACTTTATGAGGGTTGCTTGGATAGAGGGGTTTTAGGCCAGTAAGCATTACACCAGTTGTTTCAGATTTCAACAGGTTCATCTTTTCCCTTACTTTCCCACATGAACCAAACTGCAGAATCATCCTGTGGTTACCAGAAAATGAAGATAAACAACGCATAAATTTTGAAATGAGTATGAATTGTTGCATTATTTTTTATGATCTTGAAAAATTCCAGAAAAGACAATGACATGTTTCGATATCTCAAGCCATTGAAAATGAAACAAAAAACTAAAAGGTCCAAGACTCTACCCTCGGTCTAGTGGTTGAGGTTCTAGGACTCTCACTTGGAGTCTTGGGAAGTGGGATCAAGCATTGGCATGCCCATCAAAAGGAAAATGAAACAAAACCAAAAACCTGGGGTTTACCATAAAGGGTTCCCCATACCTATACTACCTATAAAAGGCTGAATCTCATAAAAACTTTTAAACGACCAATATACCCTTATTTTAAATATAAAAAAAATACATATCTACCCTTCCTTTAATTGAAACACATAATAAACATTCTTATCATTTGGTAACAAATGAAAGTTAGATTTTAACTCAAACTCTTGACAAATTAAAGTTAGATTCTTACTCAAATTCTTTTTCCTAAAGCAACTATCAAGTTGCATGATAATATATATGAATATAAATTCTTTAAATATTCTGTTTTATGAAGAAAAAAAAAATTCTGAATGTATAACTAAAGAGTTTGTAATCTTTTGTTGACAATTTTGATTATAAAAAACAATAATGTACTTTTGAATTTTAAACTTTATCTTTTATGAAAAAATATAAAATCTTTATGCATTTATTATTTTGTATAACTAATATTATTTAAAAATATTCATGTGCAACGCACGTGTGCCATATCTAGTCAATATATATATCTATATCTATATCATATTAATATTAAATCCAATATATTTGTATACTAATTAAGAACACATGTAGCATGTTCCACTACTAGTTTTTTTCTAAAATGAAAAATCATACCAATAAATTTTAAACGAACACACCTTTCGAATGATATAGATATTTTTTCTTTAGATAAATAACTTTCAAATTTTAATTTTTAATCAATCAGATTTGATGTTTTCATCATTTAGAATTGATTTATTTTTTTCAAATAAAATTTGAAGCAGTTTAACTATTAAGAAACCAAAAATTTACAAATATAATAAAAATGTTGGTTAGGTGAGGCATATGCCTTAGTGAACTGCAGCAACTGCCACATAATTAAATGCAACTAGTTATTAAATAAATACACAAACAAATAACAGAATAAATAGAAGACGAGATAAATCCTTGGTACATACATGCTAAAAAAACTACAACCCACAATCAAAGGAAAAGAATTACAAGCTATTTGTATGTCATATGAGTAATAATTTAATAGAAAAATATAAAAACCTGTCTGTCAATAGCTTTTCCCTGGTTGCGAGAGCTCCAAATAATAACACAGAAAACAAATATAGTGCAGAAGTTGTAAGAGTTGCAGCCAATGTTCCAACAGGAATTGATCGCTGTGTGTCTTTCAGTGAGGCAGAGCGATTTGAACCTGCCATAATTCCTGTCACAGCAGGAAAAAAGAGGCCGACCAATGCACTGAAAATAGTGGGAGAAAATATTAGTTAGAAAAATCATTATAACTACATTCCAAACAACTTATAAAGTAAGGTTGATATGCTTGAAAGAAATACCAAGCCACAAATTTACCTAATTAGGTAATTGCATTTACAATAATATAACCACATCAATTGCACATCTTCTCCAATAAATAAGGATAAAAAGTAAACTGATGTACAAATGTTCAAATTAAAGCACCATTAGGTTGAACCTTTTTGAAGTACTTTTGATAAGCAGAAAAAGTCACTTATTACTATTTCTCATTTTTTTTCCCCCTTTATGCAGTATTAAGCAAAAGCATCTTTGGCACTTTTTTCCTTTCACTTCTGAGGTTTTTCATTTGAATTTTAGTCCAAAATGATAAGCTACTTAAAAATATTGAGCAAAGCTTTGTCGGATCTTGTCTGAAATCCAGTGACTGATGCCTGAAATTTTCTCCAATACAATGAGAAAGTGTAGCATAACCTCTACCAATAGAGCAAATGAGAGCTCAACTGAAAATTGGAATTTTTCTTATGACGCCAACATCTTTTGCTTCTGCTTGAATTTCTCTATTGTTTTTCAAAAGCAAAAAAAGTACTTTTGAAAAGTTCAACTAAATAATGCCCAAATTTTTCCACTCCTTTCTATTTCAAAATCTGAGAAATGTCAAAATGAAAACATTGAAGTAACACAAAAACAGAAAGATTATGAAAGAAAAAAAAAACACTCAAAGAATTCCACAATGAATTATTCTTTAGATTTTAAATGTTAACCATGGCCAGGGATCAGGATGCCAAAGTCCATGCCAGGGTTCTCACTAATTTCATTATGTTACCCAAAACCTGCTTGCAGAGTTAATTTGTACACACTATAAGATTACAATTTTATACATTGACATGTCCAAATTTTCTCTTTCCCATTGATACAAAGATTTTTAGAAAATTCTAGAATAATTCTCACCAGTAGGTACACTTTTTAAAAAAAAAAAACAAAAAAACAAAAAAATGTTGATCAAAGCAAAGATATAGATCAAGAGAAGCTAGGATATCGGCTACGTTGATTTTGAACATGTTAAATATATCATACCGCATCTAATGGCAATTAATAACCCTGACCATAAGAAATTATGTCCAAGGCTCAAAATCATCCGTCCACAAAGCTAATCCAACCAGCAATAATACACTATAGTAGCAAATAATATGAATATGCAGATAATTAAAACATGTTAAATACAATTACGAAAAAAAAAACAGAGCAACAGGATAATAATCTAATGGTCCAACAAAACCCCAAATCCGAAGATTTAAAATCTTCAAATGGTCCAAATCGAAATAGTGCCAAATCCCTAATAATATAACAAAATCAGACACTCATACCAAGCAATAAAATCCAGTAATATCATTCAGAATTCTTTGTCATGGCTTACTTAAAGTTCCAGTCTACAGCTCCCTCATGATCAGGTATTCCAGCATTGTTAGTTTTCTGATAATCCGAACTCCAGTTTTCTTTAAAGCTTTTCAAACTCAAGCCCGTGATTCCAGCTGTATCAAGTATTGCAAGAGAAAATGGTGAATTTAATTCCTTAGCTGAAAAATGAGACAGAGATAAAATGATAAGAAAATAAGTCAAAGAGTAATGAATTTTAATTTATCTCCAGTTTTCATTAAGGTTGTGTTTGGAAATGTGGATTTGGATTTGGGTCTTAGATTTGAAATCCATGAATTTGAAATTGTGGATTCCTAAAAGGCTAAAACCAGTATTTTATAATGTCATTACCATACTAAAAATCATCCAAATGAATGGTCTGTCCCTTCAAAGTGTGGTAGATTTTCTAAGTGGGTTCCAATTTCCAAATGCAGTGTGGATCCCACCCTTTCCTTGTCAACTCACGGTTAGACATCCCTTTGACAGTTTCCTCCCCAATTAATTTGTTCTCAGCAAAGATAATCTAAAATCAGGTGTAAAGCCTCATCGGCATCAATTTGGTGGCCTGGGTTCAAAACTTGTCTTTATGCTAATTCTAGGAAGTCCCACATCCCACATTGCCCAAAATATTAGGTTTGATATGACTCTATATACCTATTTGGGCCCTCCACTTAAAGGCTTAGGCTTTCATGTCAAAAAATTTAACATAGTATTAAATCATGTTGCTCTTGGGTCCAATTCGTTCGTGAGCCTGTCATTTTTGCCTAGGTGACCCTATTGTTGTCTTATTGAGCCTGATGTGGAGGTGAGAGTTGGAAGCCCCAGTTTGATATAACTTCATATACCTATTTGGGCCCTCCACCTTATGGATTGGGATTTGGTGAAGTTTGGGACTTAACTGCATAGTGAAGTTACCGCTGGATTGATGCCACGTGGCAAAGGAGAAGAAGGGACGGCTCGGATTCACTGGTAGTAAAGCAGTTGAGACCACAAAATCTGAAAATTGCTTTGCTACCAATGAATCCGAGCCGTCCCTTTTTCTCTCTTCCCATGTGGCGTCAATCCAGCGGTAACTTCACCATGCAATTAAAGTCCCAAACTTCACCAAATCCGGGTCCCCACCTTATAGCCTATTGTATTTAGATCAAAAGGGCAATGCCCTTTGGACACTCATGTGGGATCTACATGCGTCTCAACCTGGCCCCCTTTGTGTTTAGGGTTTAGATACACTCCTGGCCAAAACTAAAAATAAACAAATAAATAAAAGGCAATTGAAAGAATAATTTTCTAGGTAAATAGTAAGTACAGTTACATATCTGAGAAAAAGGCTGGGCTCATCCATCCTTTCCAATATTACTCCATGAATTCATTGACCAATTATATCTTGCCATGTCATAAAATTAAATTTTGAATTACAACATTACACCTCAATAATCAAGTGATATCTTACATTGACCATTTGCTATATCATGGAGTACACATGTCAAAGTGAGTACACGACATGACATGGGTCTAGGTACTCCTGTTGGACGCTTCAAAATAGTGTAAAATCTTTAGAAAGTATATGACTCCGACACTTGGACATGCACCCGCACTCAACATCAGTACTAGAGTCCATGTAACATAAATCAAGTGAAATGACCAAAATGCCATAAAATTGTTCTCTTTGACTAACTCAACATATCATGGTAGAGCTCCAAACCACATCATCAATGGTGCCAGTACTCTGTCGAAACCTTCGTCACAAACCCCCCCTCATCAACCTCTTCTCCTCTACACAAAATCTCTCTTAATCGCCACAAAACATTCACAACAACCCAAACAATATACAAAGATCCCAATATTAATATAAAATTTCCTGTTTTTTAATTTCTATTTCCTTTCCTTCATTTTCTTGACAACTACAAAATTCAAAACTTGCAAGCAATGCTAATCCCATGTACTAGTTGAGGAGGCCACCCCTTTGGGGATTTTTTGGGGAGAGTTTCTTCCTCATTCTTTTTGCTTCTCCTAGTTTATAGATGTAGCCATCTTTCATCTTTGTTTTTCCATTCGTTATAGGAAGGAAACCCCGCTTCCTGTTCCTTGTATCCTCCTTTCTTTGCAACAATTGTTTGTTTCCTATCCTTTTTCTCATTTTTTTCGTCGGCCAGGTTGGGAGAGGGGGTGACACTATCCCAAAAGCTGAGCAACAGCCACAAAACAGCCAAAAGGAAAGGGGAGACAAAAGGAAGACATGCGCAGGGAAGCGATTGGGTTAAGGGGATAACTGTTCTACCTTGCACCTCTTGGGATGGCTTTGAGGGGTTCTAATCAGCTCAGTCTTATCCACTCTTCAATCCTTTAGAGGACACTCTTTGGCCCTTTAAGGGTTTGTTTGTTAGAGAACCTCTCCATTCGTTTTGTACAGTGTTATTTTTTGGTTTATCTCTTCCAAAAGGATGCCTCATCCTTTCATTGTATCTTCTCTTCCTTTGTTCAATAATATAGGAAAGGGTATCCACTCTTGCAACATTTGTAATCACTCTTTCAGCTAACTGTCCTTCGTTCCTACTAGTTACAAGGACAGATAAGAATGGTACTCTCTCTCCAATCAAAAAAGTCAACCAAAAAAAAAAAAGAGGAGGGTGGAGGAAGTCAATATCCTTAGAGGCATTTAAGAAGTCATGGTTCAGACATTGTAAGTGTTCTCTTTGCCTTTTGGGAGAAGTGTAGATAACAAGGCAGAAGTATGCGCCCTCCTTATAATGTGTATTAGATATGCCAAAGACCTTGGCTGGTGTGACAGAGGTAGAAGGAGATTCTAACACAGTTATTTCGAGGGCTTAAGAAATCTGGGGGAGTTAAGCTTATTTGCATTGGATGAGAGAGATTGATGCCTTGGCTTCAGAAATTGGGGTTCGCTTTTCTTGGGTGCTCGCTCAGTTAGTGAGGCAGCGAATTACTTCGCTAATAGAGGTGCTCGTTTCAATAAGAGTTTCACTAGGCATTTCATTCCAAATTGACCATTATTTTTCTATTTCCTGACCTTCTGTTTCATTTTCTCCCTTTTTTTTTAACTATGCTTGAAGGACCTCTGGTTGGTCCTTGTTCTTCTCTCTTCTCTTGATTCTTTGTTTCTTATTGGGGGGGAAAAAAAGGTATAGTAAAATTTCATTTAAAAAAAGTACAACATCTACATGATATGTAGCTGATCAAATAAGCTATTAAATGACATCAAAATAAAAATTTTATAAGTACTTTAAAACACTAAGAAATTGGTTCCAAAGAAACATGAGAATATTAGGACCCATGTACTGGCATTCATGATCCAAAAGCTTGCCAACCATGCTTGTCCATGCTCCCAGAAATGTGTATGAGAGAATGTGAGCAATCAGCATTAGCACCATGTGTGCCATTCTACTCGTGGGATCATAAAATTGTTATACTTTATACAAAAAGAGTATTATATTAAAAAGGAAAATAAATGAAAAAAAAGGCAATGTCCCAAAGAAATATATAAAGGATACACTAACCTTTAGGGTAATCCTTCCTTGCCAAAACAATCCCAGCAAATATGCAGATAAACGAGAATAAAACCGGTATAAGAAAAGCAGGTGCAACCCGATTGATCATTTTTACACCACCAAACACAATAAAGCATAGGACTATAGTAACAACAATCCCATAAATTTGCAGGTCATGTAAACTCGGACTTGTTATGGGCTCTGGGACTGTGGTGCCATTAACTTTTGTGATAGTCTCTGCATAGACAACACAAGATGATAAGAAATAAATTTAGTACAAGATATTCCCTCTTTTTTTCTTTTTTTGATAATCTATAAGCACCTTAAAAATAAAAGCGACATACAAACAAGGAAAAAAAGTCCTACAAAGATGAACATTTGTTTACCTTCAAACAGTACACCTCAATTGTAATAACTGACTACCAATAAGAATGGATAACCTTCAGTTACATATTGTACACAACACTCGGAATGTACACACAAAGAAGGGAGGGTAGGCCCCAGGAAAGGGGGGCATGAATGGGAACCACTAAAATGTAAATCAGGACCTTCTATATCAGTAGGAAACAAGGCCAGAATTCTGTTACAAACAGAATAGGGCAACCATCATATGGCCAATAGATTTTTTTAAATCATCAAAAGTAAACATACAGGACCTATGATTATAATTATCCCATCACACAACTTTTGAGCTAGACCTCACATTTAGACAAAATGTATGCTGGCCTCGCATACTCCAATGTACGCTAAGCCTATATATTAGAAAACTCATACAACACAGCTATAGTAGTTTGGGGAACATATACAACATCCAGAGCAGTCAAAATTTGTCAAATTCCCATTATTGGAATTGTGAAACTTGGAAGTAAGATGCTCAAAAGTATAATGGAATAAGGTTTAAATGTCAACTACTGCAATTTCACAATCATTACCTCTGAAAATCCCAGCACTTGGCACAGCATCAAGGAAGGTTTCTACAGCCCCCAACACATAACTAGAACCATGAGCAAATGAAAAGCAAAGATGATAAAATTAGTAAGCACAGAAATCATACGGTATGCAATGGAGGAAACAGAGCATTTATGGTGAGTCTCATCTCCATAGGTTGAGTTTTTCTCTGTTCATGATCCACGCAGCCATGTATTGACAGAGCAATTTTCCATGCAGCATCCTTCATTCCACAACTGAGACCTGCCACCAAGTCCGTCTCACAAGAAAAAAATATAGCAAGAAAAATTGGTGTGATAATATCAGTTGTAAGTTGTAACCATCAGATTCCCATGCTTTTTCAGCAATTCATTTTTTATAGCTTTTGCACCACTCAAATGAAGTAGCTACTATAAACAAAACCAATGGTTTGAATCATTCAATCACCCAGATTTGTGGACAACTGTTCTTCAAGGGGAACCCATTAGGTCGTGGGTCCCAATCATGGAATGAAGAATGACACAAGGTAAAATTGCTCAACGGTACATGACCACATAAATAATGACCAAAGAAAAACTGATCCCTGCCTCCATCATCCTCAAGGACCTCATCCATATGAATCACTGTCATCCACAATTTACATATAGTACACACTCACAGAGCTCCAGCAACTGCATTCCCCAGGAAGAAACACAGTCCAATGCTAACTCCAACCTCTGGACCAAGGGCACGACCAATGAGATAATACGGACCCCCACCCTAGAAGAAAGTAAACAGTCCAGAATTTATTGATTTGTAAGAAATTCATTAACTAATAAGTGAAAGGCAAGAAGCAGAACATGTTATCAAGAGCAGATTCCAATTACAAGTAAATCATAAATCCAATATTGTACCCAATATATATCAAATAAAAATATGATACATACAATACAGCCAATAAAGTATATCTGTATTTGACACTCAGTTGACCTATAAGTTATGCGCAATGTGATTGACTAGATTAATAATTAGATGAAGGGTAATTAGGAAGAAAGTACTGGAATTACTCACCTAATCTGATCTAATCCTAGAAAGAAGGTAACTGGAATAATTCACCTAATCCAATCTAATCCCAGATTATCCAAGTCTTGCCATCTCTGTCAACATACTAATGCATGCTAGAAATTGTGATCTATAACAGATACCACAGTACATCATGTGGGAAACACCTAAGAAAATTGGAATGACCCAGCATAGCACAAATGCATGAATGCACAATACAGTACCATCTCATGATATGTTATCTCCGCCATCAACAAAGACCAAAGTCACAAGAAAAAAAAAATTAAAATTCTGGGTAATTTTATAGGAAGTATGTTCAGAAGCCATAGTTGTTAAAAGCGCACCTCAGGCGCGCCTAGGTCAAGGCGAATCTTTTTTGCCCTAGGTGTGGATCATTTAGTCAGGCCCTACTTGAGGCATGCCTAGTGGGCCTTTTTTCAAAGCCTAAGGGCATCTTATTGAAACTAACATATTTTCCCCCTTTTTTTTTTTCAAGGCTTATTTTATAACTGTTGGATTAGGTCCAGCCCATCACATTTTCAATTGAAAACCCTTTGATTTTTTATGCTTTGAACTTTAAAGTCATCTTTCAAGGTTTTTGATGTTTGAGCTTGGGATATATTTGTTGCGGCCATATGTTGACTTGTCAAATTAGATAATTCATGTGCTTGAATCTTAGTATATTATTAATTTGAGATATCCTATCATGTTTACTTTTAGATGATTGCATCAACCCATTTTGAAAATTTGAAATACTGTTTGATTAAGTTTAATATATTGGAAATTCATTACATTGAATATGATATATGGAAATGTCTCATTATAAGTTTTATATTTGTATATTAGTTTTATTGTTATTATTATGCAGTTAAATATTTTAAATTTATATTTCTTTGAAACATGCACCTTACTTCACTTAGGCCTGCGTTTTCTGTTTTTTTGCACCATGCGCATAGGCCATAGGAGCTTGGCACCTAGATGCACCTTTAATAACTACATTAGAAAGTATCCAAACCAATGGGATACCCCATCTACAATTGCCAAAAACAGATTTTTCCATAAATAAACCAAGAATAGAACTCCTCACTCCTCAGCAATAATCCATTAGAGATTGTGTAGCCAATCCTTGGAACATTTTTTACCTGATTCTACCACACACCTATGGGAAGTAACTATTCAGGCAGAAATATCCTACCATCCCCCCTGCCCCCCAAAAAAAAAATAAGAATAATAATAATAATAATAATAAATTTTGCCATAAAAAGTCCAAAAAATAAAACCTCTCAGCAATAATCCAGAAGAGATCAAGTATAAGCCACGCATGATTTCTATTCCAAGAGTAAGTGAAGATGGTTGTGAGGCTAACATCATCCAATATTCAAAGAAGTCGCCAGCAAACACTACTGTGGAGTTGTTTTCAAGTTTGAAGAACTTGTGTGGGCAGCCCCAACCAAAAACAGTTACCATCTGGTGAGTACAACAAGCTAGTGCATATAAAATCAGGCCTTGTAAAATTGAAAAAATCAATGGTAAAGCCTATAAGATAAATCTCTCTCTCTCTCTCTCTCTCTCTCTCTCTCTCTCTCTCTCTCTCTCGCTCTCTCATAAAATTAGGCCTTGCAAGACTGGAAAGATCAATGGTAATGCTTATAAGCTAACACTCTCTCTCACTACCTCTCCACCTTTCTCTACACACATGTGCACTCTAGTGTGCCTGCATAACTAAGTCTGCATGGAAAATCTGGATCTGAGGCCGCAAAGAATTGTTTTTTCTGTAACACATACACCTGGGAAACTATTCCCTTGTATTTTATTCAGACATCAAGAAAATTGCCTCCAGTGACACCAGTAGAAACTTCACTGAAAGATAAATATCTAAGGGGTTTTCCTCAATACCAACCGTAGACTTAATACAGGTCCCGATGGAAGCACACCAGCAGAAACTTCACTGAAAGATAATTCTTTAACATCAATATCTAAGAGGTTTTCCTCGATACCAACCATAGACTTAATACAGGTCCCAATGGAAGCACACCAGCAGAAACTTCACATTTTACGGGATCCACTAAAGGAGGGATCAAATCTTGCACAACATCAGAACAAAAATTTATCATGGTTTTGCCAACTGCCTGCACCTGGTTTTTGATTCTTGAATAACCATACATTACCAAATAAAATAAATAAATAAATAAAGTCATGTTTGTTGAGAGCAGAATGATATCAAAACTTAATCAACTATAGATTAACTAAAGAAACATAAAAATCTCAGGATTTAGAGAACATCACTTGAAGAAAATCCAAATTAGCTTTTCGATTATCAGTTTAGAAAGGAAACGCATTTTGGGTGCTCATATAATCAACCTATCAGAAATGACATTGTAGACAATTTTTTTATTTTTGCACAAAAGAAGGAGCTTCAAGCATCATAGAGAAGCTAAGAATCCCAACTTGGTTGGCACCCAAGGCCTCCCAATCCTATTCTATTAGTTCGAATGTTATTAATGAAAATGATATTGTAACCAATTACTGGTGATAACAAGAATTTTGGACATAAAAAGGGATGATAATAAAATTGTGACTAAAAACAGTTTTCTCATTTACTTGCATACAACAAACATAACAAGAAATAGGAATCCAATATTAAAGACTCTGTGCAGAAAATTCTTCGCAGATACCAGATATCTGCCTCCACTCATCCAAAGCATAATTATTCCCCATCTTGTTCTCATATCAAGATTAAGAATTATCCCCCCAAAAAGAATAATACATCCAATGCTAGTACTTTAATCATAAATAATATCTACCATACCTTCATTGCACCATTAGTCGCAATGGCACTCAATGATATTGAAGTCAGAAAAGTACACAGGCCACAAAAGGCGACCAGCAATAGTGACTCGCCTATTCCAGCCATACCAACAATCCTGCAATTTTCACAAATTGAGAAGAGCAATCACTAACGATATAGCCCGTTTAACTAGAGAATGGCAATGTAATGACTTCAATTATTGCCAAAAGACACAGCAAGGACATAATTTTAAAAAAGTAAAAAGAAACCAAAATCCAGTTAAATCTATGTATAAATCTATTCAGATAATGTCATAAGAAACATTATTTCTGGTCAAGGACTAAAATTTATCTAATATCGTTGATATATCCATCGGTACTTCTCTTATCAGAAGTGTCCAATAAAAATCTCGGCAAGAATCTTCGTCCGTCAAGTGTAACTGAAGTAATTTCAAGAAATTATATGTGATGCACATATATAATATCAATGATATATATATATATAAAGCTTTGATCATGCGCGGGATATCCCGTTCAATCACGGCTGTCCATGAGCGACATGCGCACACGGATGGCCGTGATCGAACGGGATGCTCCGGTATATCCCACACATGATCAGCAATATATATATAATTTAAATTTATATAAATCTCTATTTTTTATTTTTTGAGCAGCACGTTTTTTGCACCTTACACACCATATTTTTGTCTTATGCCCATTTTATTTATAATATTCTAATTCTAAATTGTTTATCAAAGTCTATTTCATTATTTTCCAAGATTTCACAAAAAAATTCCATGTTTTACTAGCAATTTCCATCATTTCTCAACATCGATATCATTTTTCTATTTTTCTTAATATTTCTCTATTTTTGGACCCTCGATATCTTTGCCAATATCATCATTTAAGTCTTTGGTTTCACCGAGAGAGAGAGAAGGGGGGGGGGGGGAAAGAAGAAACCGAGATGTTGATCAATTCTAAACAACCAAAAGGGAACAGATTCTGTAGAAGATACGATTCAGAATTTCAGATAAATGGAAAGTCCCAATGTAGGAGAACAACCAATCAAATCACTGAATCTTCTTCGCCCCTCTATCCCTGACACTGATCTTAAGGTTACCTATCCACCCATTTGGCTGTCAAAACTTAGCAAGACCGGTACCTTTGGTACCGGATTGGTATAAACATCATAATAAGGGGAAAAATAGAAATTTCACAATGAGGAAGAAGAATTACTATTTAAGACCTCAAAGAAAATTAATTAATTTGACTATAATAAATCCTGACCCTACTTTTACTGTAGGAATGGTTAGTCAGTCTTGAGATATCTAAAGAGTGCTCCTAGTAAGGGTTTAGTTTTGAAACTGCCCAACAATTGGGAGACAGTTGGTTTTTCAGATGCTAGTTGGGCAAGTGATTATCATCATCGACAAAGGACATCTGTGTCACGATTTTATACCTTTTTTTTTTATATTTTGATTATTACTCCATTATTTTTTTATAAGGTCAGGATACTATACTCTAGTGGGTGATAATTTTGTTACATAAAAGAGTAAGAGGCAAAACGTGGTAGCTAGATCTAGTGCAGAGGCAAGTACAAAGCCAGGGCTCATACAACTTATGAGATGTTGTGGGTTAAGTCTCTTTTACAAGAGATGGGGTTCGTGATAATCAAGTTGCTACGTGTATTTTCAATAATCTACGTTTCATGAGAAAACAAAGCACATTAAAGTTGATTGTCATTTTGTCTGGGATTTGGTGATGAAGAAGCAAAGGCTTTGAGTAAAGGTTTGTTTTTTTTTAATCTTTGTAACAAGTTGGGTATGAATGTATGATACATATATAAACTCCAACTTGAGGAGAAGTGTTAGATTAAGTAGGGGTATATTTGTAACTTTAGTTATTATTTATAAAGCCAGTCTAACTGTTAGATGAAGTAGGGGTATATTTGTAACTTTAGTTATTATTTATAAGGCCAGTCTAACTGTTAGATGAAGTAGGGGTATATTTGTAACTTTAGTTATTATTTATAAGGTCTGTCTAACAATTCTAAGGTTAGCCACCTACATTCTTCTCTCTTCTCTCTTCTCTCTTCTCTCGTTACTCAATTCCTCGTTTACAAACCTAACAGCTATGATGGTGGCAGTCGGAATCGTTTAGAAGAAAGGAAAGAGAGAGTGTAGCAAAGGTAGCAAGAGAGTTCAAGCCAATTTCAACAACCACCTCAATAGAGGAGAAAAAAAATGCACCAATCTACACCTGGAAAATATGATACAACTGAAAAAATGAGATTAGATACTTCAGGTATTATGCACCTCGAACCAAGTTGTAAAACCTATTGTACAAGAATTACAATTTTTAGAGTTCCACGCCTTAAATTTTAGGACAGCATTCATATTAAAAAGATACCACATGCTCAATTTATTTTCTCATATATGTAAAAAAGTAGCAAAATAAAATAGTTGCATAGTAATCCCAAATAAACATCAGGCAAGACAAGAGTTACCAAGAAAATCGGATGTAGTAGATAATTCCCAAAATGTTTTGCAAGCACGGCACAAAAACACCCATCAATGTGCCCAATTTCACATCATTGGTCTGCATGATTAATGCACATTAAAAGAGAAAAGCATTAGCAAAGCAGTACACTGCAATGTCTAAGATTGTGGAAGAAAAAATTAATAAAATTCATAAATTACAATCACTGGGTCTAGTTTCAAGACTAAAAATAGGATATGCCCAAAATGATTGTAAATTACAGGGAAGAAACATTTGAAAACAAATGGGACATAAGCTGATACACACCAGTTTCATGCCCCTAAAATTTATTTTTTAGTATAATTTTTACTCTATTTCGGTCAACCAAACAAGACTCCATGAACATAACTATCTGGGAAAAAGGTAAAACCAAAAAAAGAGAGCGCTCATTCTTTTCAATTTAAAAATAAATAAATAAATTTGAAACAATTTACTAAGCATAAGAAAAGTACGAGGCAGGACAAGGAGTCTGTCCAAGAATAAGAACAAAAAAAGAAAAAAGTAGAAAGTTCTACATAAACAAAAACAAAGAGAAAAAGGCCCACAACCTAAATTCTTTCAACAGAGTTAGAAGTGCCCTGTAAAATCTTCAAGTACAGTGGTCCCCCTCTTAGCCAAAACTTCAGACTCCTCATAATCAGATCTCAACACCCACTTAAGCTCAACCCCTACTACAGAAGATAGTTGTGATATCTCCCTAATCAAGTGAGCAATCCTCCAAGATCCCGAAATTTTAGAACATGCCCAACTTATGACTTGAAGAGTCGCCCTCAAAACAGGAAAAATATACTCCCTCCGTTCATCCTTTATTGTCCTTCTTTCTGTTTTGGGATGTTCCGAAATTATTGTCACATTCAAAAAGTCAATGACTTTTTTTAATTGATTTCCTAAAATACCCTTTCACATGAGTATTTGACATTTTCCAATGTTTTGTACACTTTATAGTAAAATTGGTATGTTAAAACATTTATAATGATGTGAAAGCATTTAAAATGGTTTTCTAAAAAAGCGTGTTTTTTCAAATTTGAGTCAAATAGGAATGGGGGAAGTAAGAGTGATGCCCAGGGGTCTGAAGCCTCCCTAAGCTCCTTAAGGAAAGCAAGAACCTCCACTTTAATAGGCGTACCAACACCTACCAGCTTAGGAGAAGGTAGGACCTCTCCCTCCGCAAAGATCTCTAGAAGTGCCTCCAGTACCACTTCTTTTTATTAAAAAACGAAATTTTATAAAATGAAAGAAACAATTACAAGGAATCACAAGACATCCTTCAAAAGGAGAAGAAAAGTACAAACATCTTTTAACCAGCAAACAAAGCAGAAAAAAAAAAAAACAAAAAACAAAAAACAAAACAAGCCTACGCCTCCAAAAGCAAACCAAACCCCTAGGTCATCCCCTCACACACAGCTTCCAAGCTTGCAAACTACAACAAAAAGAAATACCCTTGAATTATTTAGTAAAGAGGCCCACAAGGAAACAATGAAAACAACTTTCTTCCAAATAATCTCACCATAATCGGAATTTCCTTCAAAAACTCCAGAGTTTCTCTCCAACTAAATACACCAACTCAACGCCAAAGATGTTGTAACGACCCAATCTTCCACATACAATATATTGTCTACTTTGGAGTACCCCTCACAGCTTTAAAACGCGTCCTGATGTTAAGGTTGAAAGACTCCATGTATAGCCTAGTGACCCTCTCTAACTAGGCAATGTGGGACTAAGCACATGGACCTATGTTACACAAAGATTAAAGAGTGGAACAAGATGAAAAAGAAGCTTAAACAATGTTATAAACTTAATAGTCCCTTCAATTATATGCAAACTCTTTATAAGAATTTGCACAATCTTAAGCGAATGGGAAGTGCCGATGATTACACCAAGCCTTTTATCAACTAACTACAAGGGTTGATCTCAATAAGAGTGACGAACAAATGCTGGCGAGATACTTGAGTAGCCTTAAGCCTTCCATTCAAGATGTCCTTGTGTTACATCCTTTGTGGACTTTCTGAAGCCTACAACCGAGCTCTGTTGGTGGAGAAGCAACAAATCAAAGTGTTTCTCTGTTCAAGGCACTTTTAAGGCTGGACAGCCGTACGAAAGCTACTCTGAGGTGATAATTCATCACAAGTTGAAAAGAGAAGTTAGGTAGGTGAAGGACAACAAGCGAAAGTTGTTAAAGCTGTTGTTCCTACTCAAAATCAGCCTAATGCGAGTAGTGTAGGGGCTAAAATCAATTCCAAGGAGAAAATTTAAAGTGTTATAAGTGTGGGGAACCTGGCCACAAGTCTTCAAATGTAGGAGGCCATGGGGGAGCGAAATATAGCATTTTTGATGGAAGAAGTTAATGGAGTGACTTTGATGAGCCACCAATTTATGACCAGCCCTTATGTGAAGAGGTTGGTGGTGATTTAATGAAGAAGGCATGTTACTTATGATGAGGAAGACTCTTTCTTGTTCCCAAGCATGAGACCGAGGAAGATTGGGTGAGAACCAATGTTTTCTATATAACTAGTAGCATTGGAGATTGAGTTAGTAAAATGATTATAAATGGGGGAAGTCGTGAAAACGTGGTCTCTCAAGAAGTAGTAGACAAGTTGCATCTTCAAACTTATGAACATGCCCACCCTCACAAGCTTTCTTGGTTCAAGAAGCAAAGTGAAATCAAAGTTACCAAGAGTTGTTCAGTGTCCTTTTCCATCCAGAAAAAATTTTGATGAGGTTTGGTGTGATGTGGTGCCAATGGATGTTCGCCATATTCTTCTTGGAAGACCTTGGCAGTATGATCATCAAACCATTCATGATGGAACCTACACTCCTTCCAAGGATAATCATCAATACACATTGCTGCCTCTGAAGGAAAGAGTACTTTCCAAGCGTTCAACTTCTCTACTCACTTCCAAAAGCCTTATGAAAGAAATTAATGACAATGGTTGTTTTAAAACTTATTTTCATGTGAGGGGTTTTGGGTTTTCTAGTGCTGATTTTGAGCTATTGCCACCAAGTTTTGATGAAATCCCTTCTGAATTGTCTCCTTATGCAAGCCATGCAACCTAAGTTTGATGAGGAACTCGAGGTAGCATCTCCTACCAAGATTACTTATCAAAATAATCTTTTGAAGTTGGTTGACTTCTCTCGGCAGCATCTAAAGAGCCAATTTGTGATTTGGGTTACAAGTGTGGAGATATTGGATCTAAACTTCCAAGTGGTTTAGATAATACTTCTTTTCCATTTCCGAAGAAGATGAACACCAAGGGAGGACATGTGATTGACTTTATGCAAGATCTTCATATTTCTAAGAGATTCATGACTTAATATCAAAGATAAGTTTGATGCAGATGTTCGACAAGAGAAGCCTCTTTTCAAAGTTAGAGATCTTGCTCAGGTGGTACTATGGGAGAAATGTAACTAGCTACATCATGACCCACTTTTACTTCAAACTTGAGGGCAAGTTTCCTTTTATTGCGCGTGCGCGCGCACCTGGGGGGGGGGGGGGGGGGGGGGGGGGGTGTGGGTGGTTGATATGATCAAGTGTACTGTTTAGTTGCTGTCTGGCATCTGAAGTACTTGTTTTCTTCTCTTTTTTTTAGTAGCTGTGTTCCTTCATTTACATGTAATGAATAGTCCCTAACGATAATTAGTCACCTAATAAGGGCATAATAGTAATTCTGCCTTTATTACCCTTATAAATAGACTGTATTAACTGTTAGTGTCAGTTTTGGCTGGAATTTTTATATTGCAACCGAGTGTAGAGAGCTTTGGGTTCCATTCTCTCTTGTAGAGAGCTTTATCACCCTTATAAATAGGCTGTATTAACTGTTAGAGTCAGTTTTGGCTGGAATTTTTTTTATTGTAACTGAATGAAGAGAGCTTTGGGTTCCATTCTCTCTTGGATCAGAGTTTCTATGAAATTTTCCTCCACTTCCTCTCAATTTCTCTCATTTTCTAGCTGAGTGTTTGTGTGAATCTCATCAGCACATTCTCCACCAAGGTACACAAAAACAGGAGAGAGGAGACCCCCATGCCTAAGTCCTCTAGAAGCTTGGATAGAGCTTTTAGGTCCCCCCATTAATGATAACCACAAAATTAGTTGATTCGAAACACCTTTCAATCCACTACCTCCACCAAATGTAAAACCTTTCTTCTCCCAGACATAAACAAAAAACACCAATCAACATAGTCATATGCTTTCTCAAATTTGAATTCAACACCAAACCTTCCAATTTGAGTGGAATGTAGGACAACCTCAAAACAAGTGAGAGCAAAAAAGAAATAGAGAAAGAAAAGAAACAAAGCTTGAAAAGAAGCAAAAATACGCTAAACCCTTAGGAGTCGGCACCTAGGCGGGGTTTGGAGTCAACACCAAACAAGCAAGAAAACCCTAAGAGTCGGCACTTAGGGGGGTATGGAGTCAGCATCACACCTGAAACTCGATTCTTTATTAATCCATGGCTGATTTTATTAAAGAGACATGGAGTCTTTATATAGACCCCAAGTACACCAATCATGGTAATTACTTGGCCCTAAATTCATGAAAATTAAAAAGGTAGCAATTCCACAATTCCAAAAGATAAAATAAGGCAATTCCTTAGCCATCAAGCTAATAGCCAATCTATTAAACCTAGGTTCGTGTCCCCATCAAAGTCAGAAGAGTTATTATATTGTTTGATAGAGGGTTCCCTAGTCCTTTCACCAATAACTATGTTTTATAAAAGCAAACAACAAGGATCAATCGCACTCCTAATCTTCAACACACTCTTACTTTCCCTTCTCCATCTTTCTGCTTCTATTTTCTCCTCTTCCCTCAAACATAACAATGATGATGATGAATATGAAGATGATAAGAATGACTATAGCAGTAGCTCCATTCTTTTTTAATGGATTCCCCTGTCATGTTAGGGGTTATCACTCACCCTCCTAGCATTTTTGTTTTTCTTTTTCATTTTTTGTTATACCAAAAAAAAAAAAAAAAAAAGATTTCACACTGTGGCAGTACCATTATACTGTCATGATTTAAAGAGAAGAAAAATGTTTCAAAAGCACATGCCATTTTCGCTCAAGCTGAATGACCACGTCATATTGGGTTTCTACACTACAGCAGTAGCACCATATAATATATTAATACATTGAAATCATTTTTATCTAACTCACCTGAACCAGGGATTAATTTCGGGTTGATTCAAACTACCACGAACCTAGAACCAAATAGACCCAGGTCTGTTCAACCTATAAACCCAAAACCAAACCGAAATCAGGTTGGATTGGTTGATTTCAGTTTTTGAAGGCTTTTTAAAATGAAATAATTTTTTACTAATCAAATCATGTTTTAAAACTTAAAATTACATTGATTTCAGTTTTTGAAGGCTTTTTAAAATGAAATAATTTTTTACTAATCAAATCATGTTTTAAAGCTTAAAATTACATTGACATACTCAACACTTCTGTTATTATACTTGCAGCCAGAAACCACATGGCCAGCCTGGTAAACAGGGGCTGGGGGGTAATTTTCAAATTCCACACAATGTGAGACAAGCTTTCCTCATTTTCCTAGGGGAGTTGTTCCCACATTTTCTGGAGGTTGAAGATCTCCATTCCTTGTTTAAATAAGAACCCCTCCCCATAATCTCTTAAACATATGCTAGTTGGTTCGGTTCAAATGAGCCATCAACACAAAAACAAATCAAATGAGGTCAAGCCATCAAGGTCATTTCTATAAAATTTTAACCAGGAACAACCCATGTTTGCTTGAAACCCACCCAAGGTGTTTTCTGGGTTTCCAGTCATAAATAAATAAATAATACTTGAACCCTAAACATGCACTATAAGGAAAGGGAGAAAAATTAATGGAAGAGATGGTAACATGCTCAAGAGAATTAACATACCTTTGGACGCCCAAGAGTGATAGAAATATCCTCACCATCCCTTGGACTAGAAGGTGCTGGAATTTGCTCCCCTGTCATACTACAATGATAAGTCTTATAAGAACACTAATCATAATTTAAACCCAAAGAATAATAAGTAATGAAACAACTTTCAGTAGAATAACTCCACAATACGAATCATATAACTAAATCACACTAGTAGGAAATCCATGCCAACCCTTACCCCAACCCTGCAATTGAAACTTTTGAAAATAAAAATAAAAATTATTAAAACAATAAAGTGTAAAATGCAAAACATATAAATCAATACATCGACAACTCCATCCTTTAATTTTAAGTAAAGAGAGCAATTGTTCAAGATAAAAGAGCTACATACAAAACTGAGTAAAGGAAAAGGAAAAAAAAAAATATATATATATATATATATATATATATATATAAGAACTAGAAACAAAACAAATGTACCTCTTAAGACCCAGAATGTTTACAAGAGAGTCAAAACCAAACAATTCCAATTTGGATTCCCTCTGGGAACCATTAACTTCCACTTGAGTAGGCAATGACCCTTCACTTGTATCAGAATCCATATTTGCCTGCGAGTTTACTTTAATGTTCCTGCTATATGATAAAAATGAACTTAAAAAATATTCGCCACAAGAAATAAATATATCAATATCCATTTGCTTCTCTACATACTGACTAAAATAATGAACATATAAATGTACAAACATAAATTTCTTTTCTACTTTGGGTCCCTGGATTCTATCTTCAACAATCTACAAGGAACAGTCTATAGGTCTAATAGAAAATGTATGTTCCACAAACCCACCAAGATAAGAAGACACAAGTGTAAATTGGACAAATTTGACTGTGTTTATTACATCACCATTTGTCACAACTCGCAAGTAAATTTCTTTTTTTATTTTTCTTTTTTGATAAAAAAGGTGTTTGAGGCTTTGGCCTAAACTAATCCCTTGGGCACATGAAGTCCTCCCGTCCCACACGCTCCAGGCAATTAACAGGCCCTTCGGGCCCAAAGGATAGCCCCAAAGGGGCATCAATGCTTTCATGGGGTTTTGAACACTTGACCTACATTACTAAGGCACTTATCAAGGCTCAGCTTGCCACTAGGCTAACCCCTCAGGGTTATCTGTCGCAAATAAACTTCATGCTGCAATTATGAATAGCAAGCAAAGCACATGGATTGGGGTTGTAACCCATTTGCATTGGTGGGTTAGGGGTACATTGGGCCAATGCAAGGGGTACAATCTCCAATGCATGGTACTGAAAAAATCAGAAAGTTCTCATGGGAACAGATCTGTACATATATATATATATATATATATATATATATATATATATATATATATTCCTGTTAGTTGTGATTAACTATAAATATGTTGTGATGTTAGGATTGTAGAGTAATAAGCAATTATAGATAATTGGACCTATAATACCATAAACTACGAAGCACGGATACTTCAAAAACCCCAACAAATATGTATACACCTGATATGTATTCAATACTCTGAAACAATAAAAAAAATGTCACGTCATCAGATACACCTCAGATACTTATTGGATACTCCTCAAATACGCAACGGATACATGTGAGATTCGTTTCAAGTTTAGTTTGTAATTACTTTTTAAATAAATGGGGGTTTAAATGTAAATTTTAAAAATACACAATAACCATACTTTGATTGAAACAATAGACCCATTTTGGTTCTCTTATATTTGTTCTCTTCTCACTCTATCTCTCTTCTACGGCAACCATCGTAGAGCAATAGAGCTAAATGGTTATTTTGTAATGTTAATGTCATTCTAGTTTTTTTAGTTTATTTCATTTTTTATTTTTACGACTGATGAACATGGTTAGTATTTATGGATGTGTTCTTTATTCTTGCATATTAATTGATGTTGTAGATGTTTTAAAAAATTTTAATGTTAATTATTGATGTATTAGACCAAATTTTAATATTGATATATTAATTTATTAACGTATCCCCGCTATATCGTATCCTCCATTTTTTTAGAATTGTTGAATCGGCATATTCGTATCGTATAGTATCTATATCCATGCTATAGACCATAAACAATGATGTATTCAGGTTTAATATGGAGCGAGATGCTTTCGACCTCCAGAACTGACCAAATGAGTCTTAGACTGAACTGTGTGACCCTTAAACCACAGTAAGGATGAACAGTGTGACACTTGAACCATTGAAAGGGTCAACTGGTTTTGATCCCTAACCCATGAAAAGGTGTGAACCAGTGTTTTAAAAAATGCGTCCTGTACGCGCCTGGGGAACGTCTCTAGACATGTTTAGGGGTAAAACGCCTCAGGGTGTACGAAATTAGGCGCTACAGTCATTGGTGGTACGCCCTAGAAATGAGAAGTACGCTTCACAGTTTTTTTTACGCCCTGACCGTCGGGCGTACGCCCACAGGACATAACCCAAATGACCTTCAAACAACCAAAACACAGCGTAAGCTATATGTTTGACACATTAGGCATTTTAGCCCCAGCCTTCACCCTTCTCTTCAAAACCAAAGAAGAAAGAAACGATGGCAACAATCCAACGACAAGGAAGAAGACGGTACCAGCTCGACAGGAACAACGACGACATCCAGTGATTCTTCTAGCCACCCTACCAGCATCCCTTATAAAAGCAGTTACATTTTATTCTTTTTTCTGTGTTTTTTTCCTCCCCGTTTCAATGGTGATATGAGACGCCTTAGTTGACGATCGTCACCTTTTGCTCGTCATCACTGACATGCCTCTCGCTCTGTTATTGTACGACACTGTTAATCTCCTAGGCTCCTACTGAGATCGTCGCCTCTTGGTCGCTGCTTTCTTTCTTTTTCCTTTTTCATAAATTTTGAATGCCTCTGATAGACTTATAGTTTGATGACTTGATCTCTTAAATCGAGGTCCTCTACCACAGTATCATTGTGCCCTCACCCGCACCCTCTCTCTCTCTCTACCTGCATCCACCAAAAAATATCTCTTAAATCGAAAAGCCTCAGCCTTGAAGGCTCTGTTTAACGCGTTGGGGCTGTTTATTTATTTTTTATTTGAATACTTTCAGCCAGAGACTCTCAGGATGTGAAAGTTGGCCATATTTTTCACACTATTTTTAATTTTTAACTTTTTTTACATATAAAAATTAAAAGACTCATGGGGCTTACGCCCTACGCCTCGGGGCTTACGTCTCGCCCTATGGAAGGAAAAACGCCCCACCTTACGCCCACGCCTTCTAAAACATTGGTGTAAACTATGTACGATCCCCAAACAGTAAATAGGGCAAGCTTTGTGCAATCCCTAACCAATAAACAAGGTGAGTCAAAGTAGTTAGCATGCCACATCGGTATATACATATATAAACATGGGCATTATGCATCTGATGTGAGTGATGGTTGTTGTATCATATTATATCATCTTCATATTGATAACCAAATATATTATGAGTATGTTTACATGCACATACCAGATCATATAAGTTAATTGTACACGTGTGCTGGCAGGATGTGAGTCTACTGCTGGGTTGTGTGCTCATCATTGCTTAAACATTTTCAGGTGACTGTAATTAATTGTTCAAGGATAATGCAGCTTGCAATTCCTTTTTTGCTTTTCTTTTTTTTCTTTTTTTCTTTTTTTTTTAGTTTAAGAGAAGGACCAGCAGCAAGGACCTTTTTTTTGGTAATAACTAATAAGTACTCGCAATTTTGGATTCATCATTCTGGGTTAATTATCTTATTATTTAAATCTATTCTATACTATATATAGGAGTTCTGCTGACATGCCACCCCGCTGACGTGGCAACCTAAAAAATTCTCCCTCCAAAACTCACTTCTCTCCTTACTTCTAGGCCCACCAATATCTCTCCCCCTCTTTTTATAGTTATTTTTTTCCATGTTTTTTCATTTTAAAATTTGAAACCCACTCTTTGTTTCGTCCCACAGACCCTTAATTTCAAAATTTAAAATTCCCTCTTCTTGCAAAGTTCTAGCTTCATGCCTCCATTCTTCTGACACATTTCAAAATTCAAAAGTTCCTCACTTGAAAGTTGAAGCTATCTCTCTCTCATCCAAACAACCACACCCACACCCATAAACTCTTTCTCACCCAGGCACACGCACCTATAAACCCATGTCCATGTAGAGTAAACCAAACACCCACACTCAAAAAAGCTCTCTCTCTCTCTCAACACCTACACCCATGAACCCATGGCCCTATAGTATGTGAAGTAATCATTCTTATTATACTTCTTTTGTGGGTGATTTTGACCCTTTTGTAATGACGATCTGGACAATTAATAAGGATCCTTACTTGTGACGGGCTAATATTGAGCAACAAACAGGTAATTTTTTTGTTAAATCTGTGTTAGTTTGGCTGATTTTATTTTTATTTTTATTTTTCATTTTTTTCCATTTGGGAACTGGAATTTATGTTAGTTAAGATAATCCTTAAGATAATCCTATTTTTGCATTGTCACTAAGGATATAAATTGTATTTTTTTTTTTTCTTTTGGCTAATAAGATATCTAGAGTTTGCAATTAATTCCCACACATCGCGCGGATCTCTGCTAGTTTTATTTTATTTTATCATATTTATTCTTGCATGCGTGGACCACTTTGTTTAGATACAAAACTGGATAAATTGATATTTGAATTTTAGGAATAAAAGAAAAAAATGTAGGAAAATAAATATACTTAAAAGCCTAAATGTTAAAATTCCATAATAATGACCCAAGGTAACAAAATCCTCCCCTCGAATGAACCTAATGCAACTGTTTTGCTAAGTTCAGGTAAAAATTTTCCCTCTTTATTAACCAATCAACAAAAAAACATAAGAATCAAATACTTCCATATCTTTTTACAATTTTTCTCAACAACCACACAGAGGATTAGAGAAATATAGAATTCATTGATCAAGTGAATGAAAACCCATCATTCCAATCCAGAAAATAGTTAACCATTATGCTCTGTTAGGTCGCTGAGAAAACTTAGGAAAAGAAAACCAATCAGATTTCAGAAATGATAAAACTCAGAACTTCAGTTTAATTTTTCCTTTCCTCCATTTTCTGCACAACCCAAGAAAGAAAATGACAGAACGCACAAAACCCATCAACCAAGTGAATGCAATCCCAACATTCAAATCCAGAAACCTGCATATATACCTATAAACATGCATACATAGAGAAAGAGAGAGAGAGAGAGAGAGAGAGAGAAGGGGGAGGACAGCACACCTTAAGGGAGGTTTGGGGGTGGGCAGAGCAGAAGAAGATCCAGGATCCAATGAGGACATCTCAAGAACGGCACGATCGTGAGCGACAACTGGTCTGTATCTACGACCGCCCTGAGGAGGGAATTCGTCGTCTGCGCCCTCAATCTCTCCATTATCCATACCGGATCTCACTGTATTCTCTCTCTCTCTATATCTATATCTACAGAGATCCAATTGAATCACCGAAAACGGGGAAAACCACGCCGAAAGATCTCGCACCTCCCACCGAAAACCGAAATGGTATATGTGCGTGTGTTTAGAAAGAGAGGGTTCAAAGACAGACACAGACGCCTTTATTTATTTTCGCTTGAAGACAGACACAGACGCCTTTGAATAGGAGAGAAGGAGAAAGGTCCTTTGAATAGAGTGAGACGAGAAAAAATGGAGTTTTTCCTAGTCCGTACTTTTCTTTTCGGAACCAAAGCATGAGAAGAGAAATGAAGGTTCCATGCGCTAACGCAGTAACGCTTGGGGCTTGGTAAATTGGGCTTCTAGCTTGGGTTGGACCTAGGACAAGAATTGGACCTAGGCTTGTGATATCTATACTACTATATAAAGTCTATGGGAACGACTATTGCAACCCCCCATTTTTATCACCCCACTTTTTTTCTTTTGGTTTTTAAGATTTCATGAAAAATATAAAAAATTTTACAAAAACCAGCTGATTGGTCTATTAGAAAACATCATTTTGAACAACTTTGTAGAAGAAAGTTTTTCCAAAATCAATCGTTTAGGTAGACTTTTTAACAAAAATTAAAATAAAGGCTATAAATGACTAAAAAGTATATTTAAAAGATAGATGTAGGAAAAACTTTTTTCTACAAAAGTTGTTCAAAATGATGTTTTCTAGTGGAAATCACGGACTGGTTTTCATAAAAACCTTTTATATTTTGCATAAAACCTTAAAAACGTAAAGGATGAGAGGTGGGGTGATAAAAATGAGGGGTTGCAATAGCCATTCCCAAAGTCTATTTCCTTTGTGGTGGGACTGCACCTAAAAATACTAAATGTCCTTATAAGTTAATAAAGTTAAGAAACGATATGGTAATTTTATCAACTTTAAAATATCCACCACATTCTGTTTCCCTTTATTCTCTTCCATACACACTTGCGGTTTAAGAAATTTAGAAACTAACATAGCAATTCCACTGATAGAGTGAAAGCTTGAAAAGATATGTTATACATGCATCGCATGTGCTCTATTACTCATCTCTTTTAAGAGAACGGATTTAGTGCTGAGGTGCCAAAACCTAGCATCGTGCAGGGATAATCGGAGCCATAGGGAGGAGCCTCCCATAGAGGTCATTTTGGGCATTTAGTGGAGGCTTTTTGATCTTTTAATCTAATTCGTCCTAAATCTCCTCCCAACTACTCATATTACCCTAGCACGCTGGGTTTTTTTGACACAACATTGAATCAAAACTCCTCTTTTAGACCTTCTCGCCTAAATATTCTTCTCTCATTCACTCTCACCTCATTGTTAAGCTAATGTGGCAAAATAATATTGGCAAGCCTATTCAAATTTAGCTTTAGGACTCGAATTCATATTTTGAAAACTTCCATCTTAAGTTGGGATTCTATTCAAATTTCAAGCATGCTTCATCTCCCTCTCTCCCATTATCCCTCAGACTCTCTCCATGCTTATAAATTATAATACACACCTTTCTCCGGTTGAAGTACTTGAAAATTGCTTAGTCCTTGGAGTTCTTCAATCCTTTCCCCAACTTGGTGGATATCCAAGACCACCACCTCCTCTTGAAAAACAAATACTATTGACCACATTACACTCATATTTTTGGATATAAATTGATCGACTTAATGGAGAGGAAGCCTTTTAGAGTGGTTGGAGAACCTTTAAGGAACTAAAGACGTGTATTTGGAGCTAGAAGAATTTGATGTGTCTGCCTACTGTAGAAGCAATGTGAGGCCTCAGTCCTCACCAAGTTAAGAAAGATGGGGTGAAATGGTCTTCTCTTTTAACCGAAAGATACCACAAGGGACAACCCTTGAAATCTTATTTCAAATATGAATTAATCATTTGTGGGATGCCAGGAAAAATAGAATATTTATTGTTTGGTAGGTCTTGTGGCATATAAGAACAAATATGGAAAGACCAGTGACTACCAAGGCCTATCACTTTCAAAGTCCACCCAGCTACCTCAGTAGAGGTGAACCTAGATTTACGAGTTGCAGAGCTTATGGATGACGACAGGAAGAATTGGGATAGTAATAAAGTACGTCAACTGCTCTCAGAATATGATTCTTCTCTAGTCTTCAGTTTACCAATTTCATGGCGGGGCTTACAAGATAAGGTGATCTGGCATTACACGAAAGATGGGGAGTACTCAGTTAAATCAGGATATCAAACAGCAAGGCTGTTGCTACGCAATGGTTTGCTACTCCAACAAGGTGATGGCGAAACTAGCAATCGGGATGAGCATAAAAGCTTTTGGTTTGCTTTATGGAGACTAAAAATTCCAGACAAGATTAAACACTTTTTGTGGAAGTGTGTTAACAATGCTCTACCAGTGGGTGCGGAATTGAAGAAAAGAATCCCTTTGGCCGAGGGTCTCTGCTGTTTTTGTAAGGAGGAAATAGAGACAGTTCTTCATTTGTTTACTAAGTGTCAATTCGCGAGAATAGTTTGGTTTTGCAGTGCCCTTCAGCTTGATACTAATGCATTAAGTGCCTCCTCGTTTATGCAGTGGTGGAAGTTAATTGTCGAAAAATGGAAAGATAATTCAGAGGCGAAGGACCTACAAGGTGTGGCAGCACAGGTCCTATGGCGAATTTGGAAAGCATGTAATGACCGAGTTTTTAACAACATATGCTGGGATCCTATTGCTACAGTGGAGAAGGTGGCGATGGATATTGCAGAATTTAGAGGAGCTCTATCTTAATTGAAGGAACGGGAGCCAAGGCAGCCTAGTTTTCAAGGAACTCGCCAGTTGGATCCTATGAGATGGCAACCCCCTGATGCTAGAAAATTCAAAGTTAATGTTGATGGGGCGTGGAATATGAATAGTAAGCGTGGGGGCATTGGTGTCGTTATCAGGGATGATACTGGCTCCTTCACGGCAGGATTGGCGAAACCAGTGCTGTATTCGGCGAGTGCTCAGATGGTCGAGGCAGAGGCCATGAGAACTAGCATATCTTTCTGTTCTGAGTTGGGTATGACAGGGCTGTTCTTAGAAGGAGATGCACAAAATATTGTGGATTGCATCAACAAAAAGAAGGCTATGCAGAGTGACATTGAGATCATTTGTGATGATTGTGTTTTTTTGGCCAGGCAGTTGGAGGTTGTGAGGTTTTGTGCAGTAACCCGAACTTGTAATAGGGTGGTTGATACTTTGGCAAAGTTTGCCATTAGTCTTGCGCGCTGAGCAAGATGTTTGGGTTGAAGAACCCCCAAGTTGGTTGATACCAGATCTATTGGAGGATTGTCCTCATGTAATGCATTAAATTCTTCTTATTCTAATAAATTTTATCGTTTCTGGCAAAAAAAAAAAAAAAAAATTATACTCAATTTGAAACCATAATTTATAATAAATTAAATTTTTTAATTTTAATGTTGAAAAAAGAGAGTAAAATATTTATTTTCTATTGGGATACCTCTTACAGACGGTTGAAAAATAAAAGGGGAAGTTACAAATAGGTTGTAATGTGCCCAAACACATTACAAATTTACCAATAAACGCCACCGGTAATTGTTTTTCATGAATTTAGACAAAATAAGGTAACGTAATTGCTATTAATTCATGAACGATGATTAGTGATGACGCTAGTTGTTAAATTATTAAGCTATCTAGAAGCACATTACAATTATTTTTTCTTTAGAGGGTTACGTGGAAAAGGGCAAAACATTAGTAGAGATTTCTTGTAGTTTACCCAAAATAAAAATAATAGAAAACTTTTAGAATTTTCTCTAAATTAGTAACACTAATTGAAACTAATATTTATTGTTTGATACGCCCAACCTTGATCTTTAATAGGTTGTTGGTAGTCTAAGTATTATATTTATTATGAAGGATAATTTTATCAATCAAAAGTTTTTTCAACTCCAAACTTTTAATAATAGTATAGATAGATTTAGATATAGTTTGAAAGAACTTGGCTTCATGATTTTTTTTTTTTTTTTTTTTTTTTTTTAAACAAGAGGTATCTCAAGCCTATGCACAAACCACTCGTAAAACATGTGTGCATTCAATAATGAAAGAGTAGAGAGTTGAACTAGGTACCTCAATCCATGACTTCAAATTAAGCTGGCCTTCGGCTAGCTTGAACATGTTCTTTTCTTTATAAGATTTAGAAGTCTAAGGCTATATATATCCAAAGGTCCAATCGAATTTGATTAAAATCAAATACTCCGTCTGTCGCATAAAGATAGGTCAAATTTGACTAAACACATAATTTAAGAAAATTTATTATTACATTGACTTGACACTTTTTAAACTCTAACTTTTCAAAAATACCCTTTTTTTCTTGATTTTGGATTGTGTTATAAGTAATTATTGAAACAACGTAACTAAAGATAGTATTAGAAAGTTGAAAAAAATAATGATTTGACTTTTTAAAGTGGACAAACATTTCGGGACAAAAAAAAATTATAAAAATGATCCATTTTTGTAGGACAGTGAGAGTACTAATATAATCAAGTTGATTTGTATTGTACGTCGTTTAAGGTGCTAGCAAACGCAATATGTGTGAAATATGGGCTTGTAAGTTTGGAATCAAGATAATGTGTTGGTTAATGATAATGGTTATGATAAGTTAAGGACAATTATACCAATTTATTGTATGGTATCTTTTGTTTGCAAAACGTTATTTTTGTAACTTTAATTAGTGCGTAGAAATAAAGGGAGAGAGTGAGAGAGAGTGAGAGAGACCATGCAAATTAAGTTTTCCGTTTCTATAATAGCATAAATATATCGTACTTACTCACTTTGAATTTAACCAAGTTGATTCAATTCTTAGATGGTTTCAAGGTTCATAAAGACGAAGAACATGCAGTTCGAGGCCGACAAACCTCAAGTCATGAGAGAAATTGTTGCACTAATCGAAACATTTTAATTTCATGAGGTACTCTGCAATTAATGTCATTTTGTAATTGCTATTTCAATCATGTTAATATTACTTGAATTAATTATGCTGTGACTTTTTATTTTTTATTTTATTTTCAGTGTGTACTTTCTTGGTAATTTAATTCATGTTCATTGGTTGCTATGTGTACATGGCCGGTCATTTATATAATAATCTATTAGGCATGTGCAAAAAATCGTTCAATCCGTCAAATCAAACCAATCTATTCTATTATGCACCGATTTAAGTGATTTGTGAGGTTAGGCGGTGCGGTTTGGTCGGATTAAGTAATAAAATTAGCGGTTTGGTTTGATTGGTGGATTGAACTTTATCAATCCGCCATGCCTTTAATAATATATGCATAAAATTATAAATATTAAATATCTCTAATTTCATAATAATGTATTATCTTATTAGTATTTTGTTAGGATGTTGAGTTTTGGGTCCCTCAATCTTTAATAAAATTACTTATCACCAATTTCATCAACATTAATCAAGTTTTTTTTCTCATAAAATCATAATTTTCATATTTTGAATTAAAATTAAAATACTATGTAAGTATATATCAAGCTTCACTTAACCACATTAAATAATTATATTTTCTTGATTTATTAATTTATTTACAACATAATAATTAGCTAAGGTTCAATACATTAGAAATGCCTCAATTAGAAAGGGTATGATACAACTCACCAAACCCTCCTAAACCGTTAGTGATAAACCACTTAAAAAAATAACCAATCCACCAGTGTTTAACACTTACAATTTGGTGGCGGGTTGGAAAATTTACAACCCGCTATGAATGGGTTGGTTGATAATTTTTCTCCAAACCACTCCAAATTTGGAAAATTTACAACCCGCTATGAATAGGTTGGTAGATAATTTTTCTCCAAACCGTTCCGAACCGACCCACGCACAACCCTATAATCTATATAATGTTGAGGCATGGTGTAGTGTGGTGATGTCACATGTCATCAGTATGTCACCACCTAAGAAAATAAAATTTTAAATAAGTTTTTACCTCTTCCCATACCCATAGGTTGCATTTTCCACTTGATGCACCTTTTCTAAATAGCTTTTTTAAAAATATCTTTAAAAATGTATTTGGAAGAAACTTGATATTTGGTAAACAAAATTTTGAAAATCATTTTATATCAAACAGTTTAGAAAAGGGATAAATATCGGGATATTTTGAGTTATCGTTTAAGAATTTTTTGTAATCTCGAAATGCCAATTTGAAGAGTTACTTTCAGTAACTTTTGTCAATCTGTTTTTAGAGGAAATCCTTTCGCCTATAAGGACTGTTGAATAGGCCACCAAACGTTCTTAAAATATGTTAAAAAAAACCTTTTTGACTTTGAAATGTCCTAGCCTTTTGAGCCTGCCCAACTAGTGCGCTAAATAACCAATGAGAGTTGGTCTGGCGGCAAAAGGGTGAGTTGTAAACTCAGACATCCCGGATTTGAAACCAATTAATCTCTCTTGGCTAGCCACCAGTCAAGACTATTAGCCTGGACGTTAAATGACCTCATGGGGCGATGGCCTCGCGTGGGGAGCGGAGATTAGTCGGACTCTGACAGTTCGGACACCTCGTTGCTTGGCAAAAAAAAAAAAACTAGTGCACTAAATCTAATATATATATATATTAGAAAAACAAAGAAAGAGCCACGTGGCTGCATATAAATGCGCCAAGTGACAGTCTTGAATATTGTGTATATATATAAAATAGATTTAAAGAGACCCATCTTCATATAACTTCTTGATAGTTATCTTTTAAGCATTTTCCTCCAAAAGTTGCAACCTCTCCTATTTTACAGCAAGTTTGCAACCATTAGAGAGATTTAATTGTTGGCTTTCTCTTTCTTATTTCTATATTCATATTTTCTTCTCTCTCTTTTACAATTATGGAGATATGCTTCCGAAATGGTCTCCCATGCATGCCCACTTCTGGTAACAACTTATGACACTGATTTTTGTTTCTTTAGTTTTTAATCAAATAGGTTAACACATTTATATGAATTGAATATTTTGCCGAGTATTTTTGTGGGTTGAAAAATCTATAAGTAATATTAATTTGTGTGAATTGAATATTCAAGTTTTGCTACTGTTGTTATTGTTGTTGAATTCTCTTTTATTTGTTTTACCGATTGTATTACTTATCATGTCTTTACTATTTTTACATTAATACTATTGCTTTGTATATACTTATGTATTTATATGTGTGTTTACAGGTTGAACTAAGAAAAAAAAAAGAATCTGAATTTTCCAAAAAAAAAAAAAAAATTTGTATTGTATATTTCTGTTAGGATTTTCTCCAATATATTTATAATGAAAAGCATAATATTTTATATAATATTTTTTATTAGGTATTTTATACCATGCATCTGCACGGGTCCTACCCTAGTGTTACCTAATATCTACACTATTTTATGAAAAAAAAAAAAAAAAAAAGGTGTTCTACTTGGCATGTCTCTCAAGCCTCCCTCTTTGTCCATATTAAACTACCAAGCGACACATCTCTCTCAAGTCCAATTCTGCAAGAATCCTGCATGGTAAGGAAAAAAAATAATATTGAATACCAAAAATTACCATGTCTTTATTTCTGAAAATTAACATATGTTCATTAAACTTGTTTCATCAATTAACAATAGTTTAGTTATTTGTCAATTCTATTTTTATTTTATCCCAAATAATTGAATATTTTGTTTATTTTGTGTTACTTTCCTAATAATGCTTTTATTTTTTGCTCTAGCTCCACGTACTTTATGAAAGTACAAGTTTCATTCCTTTTTTTTTTTTTTTCAAAGGTGGGTTCATAACAATCATTCCTATTTAATTATCTTAAGTAGTTGAATAATCTATTGAATTTATGTAACTTTCTTTATTAATCTACTCAAAATTTGTTTAAAATTTTTGAATTTCAATCAATTTGAAATAAGTCATTGGAGCAGCTCTGAATTAAACAACAAGAAGCCAATATATAATATTCAAATTACAGGCCATATAGAGATCCAAGACCACTGCCTCCCCATTATCCACGACCACCACGTCTACGAGCACTCTTGTTCGACCTTTTGACCTTCTTATAATAGTTTCCTTCAACCATCCTTACAAACCATTTGGGTTTTCCAATTAGGAATATAAAACATCCCATGGCCAATCCAAATATCATTCCACATCCGAACCCAATACACACAGATTCCCATCCAAATCCATTTGCAAATCCTTCATTGTTGTCGTCTTGGAATGTCGATCGTGGTGGTTGTGGTGCACTATCATAATTGCGTTTCTTTGATAACGGAGTTCCACACAATCCCACGTTCCCAATGTATGATTTATTTTCAAATGTATTGAATTGTGGACCTTGGGGTATTGGTCCCTCAAGGTAGTTATGCGAAAGATTTAAGACTGAGAGAAAATTCAGATTCGTCAATTCCCCAGGAATCTTCCCCGTTAGGTTGTTTGAAGAGAGGTCTAACGATTCAAGCTCTCTCAAGTTCTCCAGTGATGATGGGATATTACCTGTAAAACTGTTATGAGAAAAGTTGAGCACTATGAGTAAAGTGAGGTTTCCAATTGATTTTGGGATCTTTCCGGAGAATCTGTTGCTTGACAAATCAATGGTTATGAAAATGTTGAGGATTTTCTCCAATACAACATCAAACCCTTTCATGGACACTTTCACAGAATCTTGGTAATACTCCTCCCCCATATAGTAAGGCTCCACTTTGTTTTTGGAAGTATTTTTCATGGCTAAAAAATTCTCAATATACATTGTTGGAAAAGGACCACTGAAATCGTTGTTTGAGAGGTCGATGATTCGCAGCTTAGGGATGGAAGGCTTTTCCTTGGAAACCCTTATGGGACCATAAAATCTATTAGATCGTAAGATAAGAACTTGCAAGTCAGGAAGAGTCTCCAACCAATAAGGGAATGTATCCTTTATCTTATTGTTTCCAAGATCTAGGACTTCTAGCTTTGTACAATGAACCAAGGATTGTGGAACAAGCCCTTCCATTTTGTTGCCATTGAAGTTAAGACTCCTGAGAATGTTGCCCTTCTTAAAGGTTTTGGGTATGGCTCCATGAAAGCTATTCATTTTCAGGTCCAACACCGAAAGATTTTTGGCAAAGTTTCCCAAACATCGTGGAATGGTACCACGCAAGCTGTTGTTAGACAAATTGAGAATTTCAAGGGAACTCACGTTGCAGATTAGAGAAGGGATCTCTCCTGTAAATTTATTGTTTGAGATTGAAAAAAAAGTCGTGGAGAGTGGTGGAATTGGGAGTGGTCCTTCAAGCATGTTGGAATGAAGGTCAAGATGTAGAAGATTCTTCCAGCGGAGTTGCTCCACACTTGTTTGAAAGTTGTGAGAAAGATTTTGGTAAGTCATAATTCATCTACTTCTGTCCGAGACCCATTTTGGAATTTGGCTATAGGTTTTGCTATAAAAAAAAAAGGTTTAACAATTCCAAATTGTTTAGGATTCTAGAGAAATATAGTAATTCACTTATATTGCATGAAGATAAATTAAGACGATTTGTAAGGTTTAATTGACATTGCCATGAGTGCAAACTTAAAGGGAAAAAAAAAGTTGGTTTGAAAGCAAATTAAAAATTACTCATGCACCACTAACTATCCAAATTTCAAGTGCGAACACAGCCTTACTTTTATTTTGAAATCAATTGGTAATGATACAATGAACTTAGGCTGTGTTTGTTGTGAGAGAATGACGGAGGGAATGGAATGGAATGGTTGCATAAGGGAATGGAATGGCCATTCCTCTATAGCTATGTTTGTTACGAGGGAATGAGTGAGGGAATGGAATGGTGATTCCATTATTAAAAAAAAAAAAAAAAGTAATTGTTTGGCTGCACAAGAGAATGGATGGCAATTCATTTGTGTGGGTCTATTCCCTCCGATGAAGGAATAACCATTCATTCCCAAACCAAATGGAATAGCTATTCCCAACTTTCAATAAGTAAAAATCATTAAAAATGGGTCCCACCAATGCTTTTTCATTCCATCCCATCCCTTACCAAACATTGGAATGGAATGTTCATTCCCATTCCAATCCATTCCATTCCCTCAAACCAAACGTAGCCTATGGAGTTCTATTCCCTCCTTGGAGAGAATAGCCATTCCTTTCCAAACCAAAGGGAATGACTATTCCCACCTTTCGAGGAATGAAAATCATTAAAAGTGGGTCTCACCTATTCTTTTTCATTCCATTCCCACCCCTTATCAAACATTGGGATGAAATGACCATTCTCATTCTCATTCTTATTCTATTCCCACTCCCACTTCATTCCCTCAAACCAAACACAGCTTAAAATCTAGTTGAAAATTGGAATTTCCCTATTCATATATGAAACTAAAGTTAAAATAAATATATCATGTCAAGTTAACTAATACCTGGGAAATGACCGTTGCAATGATTTTCTGCGAGCCACAAATATTTGAGCTGATCAAGCTTTAAAAGTGATGATGGGATCTGACCACCAAAATTATTAGACGAGAGGGCCAATGTAACGAGTTGTGTGAGATTGCCAAGCCATGCCGGAATGGACCCTAAAAAGTTATAGTATGAGAAAAATATAAAATTAAAAAATTAACCCCAAAATCAAGCCATGTAATTATTTATTACCAAAAATACATGTACTCCAATGATTTTTGCTGATTTTTTTTTTTTTTTTTTGGGCTAAACAATAAGAGAACACGCACCCACGTGGAGTAAAAATCAATACCTCCATATATCCTACATCGTTATAAGGATGGGACATGCCTTACCCAATAACCATTGACCTACTGAATTTCTTGAGTATAACTAATGAGTTGGTCAATAAATGAGGCTTAAACACACCAATGATGGTAGAGTGAACCACCAAGATAGTTTTGAGTCACTTAGGAAATAAAAGGAGGTTAGTTATGATTAGAAGGCGACTTGTGAAGGAATAGGATCTGTTAGCACGTTACTCGAAGGAAAAGACTATCAAGAAGCCCCTTACAGATCTCACGTTCTGATGAGCTCTCTTTTTAACACTATGTTTAGAATTTTAGGAGAGAAGAAAATAAAGGAAAATACAAGTTAATACTTAATAGAGAAAAGACAAAAAATGAAAGGAATGTGATTTTCCTCCATCTTGTTTGGGAGTTTAAGAGAGAAAAGAAAAGCGATTTTTCCTTCCTTTGCTTGGGAGTTGGAAAAAAAAGAAAGAAAAATATACATTTTACTAATACACCATACCCTCTCTTCTTAAGAGTTAGAGTCAAATGTCACTTTAAGGTCACGTTTGTTTGGTTGGAATGAAATGGAATGGGTGGAAATGGAATTTGATCCCATACTCAAAATAGTCTAGAATGAAATGAAATTGAAATAAACATTGCAGAATGAATATCATTTAATTCACTACTACTTTTTTATTCCATTCTCATTTAATTATCTCATCCAAACATGTTGTTTGGAATGAATTGGAATGGGAATTCCATTCCATCCATTCCATTCCAACCAAACAAACATGGCCTAAATTTATTCTTTAGTAGTTAAGGAGCAAAACAGGTATTATGAAAGTTTCATTAAACCACTTTTTCTTTCTCTCAATTTTCTCTCATTTATGGAGGGAAAGAAAAGTGGGCCTTGGAGGGGTTTTGGATCCCTCAATTTTTCTCTAATTCTTATTATTATTATTTTTTTTCTTCTCGTTAAACTTCCAAACAAGGGAAAGTTGATCTCCTTTCCTCCATTTTCTTTCTTTTCTGTGTGCTTCCCTTCATCCAAAGAAAGTGTTAAATCAGGAAATTATTGACCAACATCACCCTATCCGCATAAAGTATGACCAACGACTATGATGTGGCGATCTTTTTTTCTCTCTCTCTTTTTTTTTTTTCATTTTTCTTTTAATATATATATATATATATATATATATATATTTATATTTATTTATTTATTTATGTTAGCTATTATGATGAGGCTATCTACGTGGCGACTTGTAAAGGCAATGGGACCGTAAGCTCATTACCTGAAATTAAAGGCTATCAAGAGCTCCTCATTGGAGGGTCTTGGTTCCAAGACTCCTTAGGCGTGTGTGGTGTGTATTTATTGAGAGAAAAAATAGAAATAAAACCCCTTATTCAATGGGTTCTCTTCGCCAATGGCATAATAATCTAATAATATTTTTTTATCTTGCTAAGTGAGAGATCTCGGATTTAAATTTATGAAAAAACATTGATATTCATTTATTGATATTAGAAGGATTTAGAGGTAAAAGTAGATTTGATTGATTGTCAAAAAATGGGCTCTCCTCATATTTGAAATTGACAGCTTATATTTCAATACATGCGCCACATTATCATGTGGGGCCCACATGAGGGTCTGACAAATAAACTTCCAATACCGAAGTTGTCATTGTTTTGAGCACATGTGCAACTTAAAACTTCATGTTCTCAATCTTAAAATTGATTTTTTATTGTTTGGTTACATTAAAGAGGATTTGACCTCTAAACCTAATAATACCCAAACTTCAAACCTGTCCTGGTACACCCATTAGGTCACAAGGGCTGATAGGGTCATAAAATTGATGTTAAACAACATCTTATTTACTTTGTCCAACACCTCGGATATGGTCTTTGTAGTAAAAATTTTATTATAAAGATTATATCCAATCCACCAGACGCTCCAGATCACATCTAGACCATTCCTATGGGTGGACGCATGCACCATGAATAAAACTCGTGCCGAAAATATTTTGATTATAGGAGAGAGCTCATAGCAAGACAATGAGGGAACTTCTATCATAACGTACCTCACCCTACTCTAATAGGTCCATGCAAATAAAGTGGATCACAACATTGACAAGTAGGAGTGAGAACTGAGAACTTACCACAAAAATGGTTATTTGAAAGACCCAAGTCAAAGAGTTGATAAAGCTTGGAAAACGACGATGGGATCTGGCCACTGAAATCGTTAAATGAGAAATACAAAGACGACATTTGCGTGAGGTTGCCAAGCGCTGATGGGATTTGGCCACTGAAATTGTTTTTTGAGAAAAACAAAGAAGATATTTGCGTGAGGTTTCCAAGCCATGTCGGAATAGACCCTGTAGAGTTGTTTGAATGAGAGATTGAAAAATTAAAAAATTAGCTTCAAAATCAACCATATAGCTTATTAATTAGAAAACATAAAAGAGTCATACGATTATACAAGAACAAAGAATATGAGTGTTGGTACTTAGGTTCAAGGAAACTAATGGTGTTTTCTTCTTCATAGCTATCAAGAGCCTCTTATTAGAGGGTCCAATGGAAGACTTTAGAACCTGAAGCTGTCATGATGTTGAGCACACGTGCAACTTGAAACTTCATGTTCTCTGTTCTAAAATTGATGTTGACAAACATCATCCCTTCTACTTCAACCAATACCTCTAATGAGGTCTTTGCAATTAAAATTCTATTGTAGAGATCCTAACCGGCCAGTCCTCTAGACACCCCACTGCATTTATATCTAAACCGTGTAAAGCAAACCATCAAGATGACATTATGTCACCCTTATTATAACCTCACCATATTCTAGCTACAAGGTTCATGTAAAATAATCAGATGAACATATGGGTATCGTACCCTAAAAATCTAATGGGTACCACAAAATTACTTTCACACGCCAAAAAATAAATAAATAAATAATAATCCATGAAGAATTGAAGTATGAGAGAAATAGAAAATTCAAAAATTGACTTCAAAATCAGAAATGCATCTTATTGTTACTAAAATGTAAATTACAAACAAAATTTAGTATAATTTCATAAGTATATATAACCATTGAGTTAGTTAGAAATGAGGTTTAAGGACGCAATGAGTATAAAGCAAACCTTCAAGATGCCATTATGGCACCCTTATTATAACCTCACCATACTCTAAAAGATCCATGTAAATTAATCGGATGAACATATTTGTCAATTAGAGATGCACACTGACCACTCAAATGGTTATTTCCAAGGCCTAAGTCAACGAGTTGATCAAGCTTGGAAAGCGACGATGGGATCTGCCCACTGAAATTGTTATATGAGAGATACAAAGAAGAGATTTCCGTGAGATTGCCAAGCCATGCTGGAATCGACCCTGTAGTATTGTAGGATGAGAGAAATTTAAAAAACAAATCAAAAATTGACTTCAAAATCAGTCATCTAGCTTATTAGCAACAAAACTGAAATAGTCATACAATTAATCAAGAATAAAGAATAAACTGAATTGGTACTTATGACTGAGGTTTAAAGAAACCAATGGTATTGTCCTGATCACTAAGTTTATTAACGTTGGACGAATAATGTTGTGGTGGTGATATTGGGGTCTATTTTAATTAAGTGCATCTCTTCTGCATTTTTTTTTTTTTAACTTCACTTCTTCTTCATTCTATAAGTATTCTACCGGTATTCTTTACGTCGTTACTATTATCTTTCAAGAAGAGTGCACACATACTTATTGGTTCGCTAGAATCCAGAGATTGTGGTGCTTTGTCTTTGGGTTGTGATCGTTGTATCTTGGGAGACGAACGCCTAGAGAACTGTGAGCACAAGAACATGGGCAAAATTTGTGTTTAGGAGATTTTGTAAATACGCAAGCGTCGATCAATAAGTTCTCATCCTTTTACTTATTTATTTCATTCTCATTACATTCTTCTCATTCAATTTCTATTTTCTTCACTAATCTTTCATTAAATTTGTGTCTAACAACCATAACCTTACTCTAAGTGTAGTCTAAGCAAATAAATAATGTGATCGCCATGTTGGCAACCAAAAATGAGAACTCATCGACCACTAAAATGATTGCCATAGAGAGCCAAACTGGTGAGCTTTTCAAGCTTTGAAAATGATGATCGGATGTCTGACCATTAAAATTGTTAAGTGAGAGTTATAATGAAGATATTTGTGTGAGGTTGATAAGCTATGTTAATTAGAATTGACCATGAATAATTAAAGTATGAGAGAAATAGAAAATTTGAAAATTGACTTCAAAATGTAAATTAATGGTTTAACAAATTTTAGCAAACTCATGCATATATATATATAGACTAGATATAGCACACGTGCGTTGCACGTGAATATTTTTAAATAATATTAGTTATACAAAATAATAAATACATAAAGATTTTATATTTTTTCATAAAAGATAAAGTTTAAAATTCGAAAGTACAACGAAAGATTAAAAACTCTTTAGATATATATTCAGAATTTTTTTTTCTTCATAAAACGGAATATTTAAAGAGTTTATATTCATATATATTATCATACAACTTGATAGTTGCTCTAAAAAAAGAATTTGAGTAAAAATCTAACTTTAATTTGTTAAGAATTTAAATTAAAATCTAACTTTCATTTGTTACCAAATGATAAGAATGTTTATTATGTGTTTCAATTAAAGGAAGGGTAGATATGTATTTAAAAAAAATAATAAAGATATATTGGTCGTTCAAAAGTTTTTCTGAGATTCAACCTTTTATAGGTAGTATAGATTTGCAGAACAAAACTTACCAGAGAAGGGAGAAGTCACTGTTAACCAGAGAAGGGAGAAGTCGCCGTTAATGGAAAAGGTGGAGAGAAGGTTGAAACTACTCTTGATGAGAAAGTGTAATTTACAATTCAGCTGTTTATTTATTATACAAGAATTATAATTTCCGTTTCCTTTGACTTCCTATTTGTGTTTTATATATTAAGGTATGTGTTCCGGCTATTGTTTTAGAATTATAGTTTCCATATTCTTATATATTTCTATTTATTATATAGGAATTATAGTTTCCATTTCCTTTGAATTTCTATTTGTGTTTTATATATTAAGATATGTGTTTTAGAATATATTAAGGTATGTATTTTAGAATTATAGTTTTCATATTGTTATATTTCCTATATATGCAAAAGGGTGGATAGTTGTATATTTAAAAATTAAAATAAGGGTATATTAGTCAATCAAAAGTTTTTCTTACATTCATCTTTTTATAGGTAGTATAGATATATATATATCATCAGAGTTAGTTATAGCTGAGGTTAAAGGACCCCAGTGATAGTAAAGCAGGCCATCATGGTGGCACCCTTATCATAACCTCACCCTACTTTAAAAGGTCCATGAAAAAAAAACGTAGATAACCATATTGATAACTAGGGATGAGAATTGACCGCTGATATGGTTATTACTGAGTCCCAAGAACTTGAGATGATGAAGCTTGGAAAGTGATGATGGTATTTGGCCACTGAAACTATTAGATTTGAGATACAGAAAAGACATTTGTGTGAGGTTGCCAAGCCATAACGGAATCGACCCTGTAGAGTTGTAGTATAAAAGAAATTAGAAAATAAAAAAACTAACTTCAAAATAAATCATGTATGTTATAAATAATAAAACCAAAATTGTCAATGATTAGCAAGAATATAGAACATGAAAGTTGGTACCTATAACAGAGGTTTAAGGAAATAATTACCGGTGGTATTGTCATTGTGAGCGCACTGATTTTCACCACGCGCTCTTTTTTTACTTGTATTTTATTTGCTTTTGGTTCTGATGGTGCTAACCCCAGAAGATTAGCATGTGAATAAGAGTTGCCACCTAGAAGGGTCTACAACCAATTTTGTTGACCAAAGAAAGGTTCGAAGCTAGGATACATGTTGGGAAGGTGTTAGACACCCAACAATGCCCGGTAATAAACCGGCCCTTATTTTGTATTCATTGACCATTTTTAACATTTTAATTTAATCTAAATTACCTTTGAATCATGCAACAATTAAAGACACACACAAATGACAAGTTAATAGCACATGATAACATATAAACAATTTATGACAAAATATAAACAATAATTAAAACAAACGTGCGTATACATATTATATGTACACACACATTGCTAAACAACACTTGCACAAATGTTAGATACCAAATTTAAAATATAATAAATTAAGAAATAATAATAAACTAATAACAGCAAACTAACAACATCAATAAACTAATAAAAATCAGGAAATAAGTAACATGTGTACACATATGCTAGATATGCGTACGCATCACATGTCATGCATACACATGATTACATCATGCGTACACATGGCATCACTGGTTCATTTTCTCCACAACAAAACCAGCTCACCTGCAAAAGGGGTTAGTCCAAACAGATATTGTATACAACAAAATCACAATATACATGAACAATTTATGCAATCCTACTATTAAGTATCAAAAGAAATTAGTTGGTGTTCAAACCATCCCTTAGGTCCACTGTCAATCGGGCGGCGTCTCTTCTATTAAGCTAAGCAAGCTATTTCCCTTTCTCACAAGTCATCTCTCTTTTATTTTCTCTTAATGCAATTTCTCTCTTTTTTAGTATTTTCCTTACAAAAACTCTCCTCCCCAAGTCTCTCTTTTTCTCTATTTTCTCTCAAAATCTCAGCATTCCTTTTTGACCCTCTAATTTTTGGTCTCATGAACTCTCACAAGCTCTTGCTATTTATAGGGAAAAATCAAAGTGCAAGCTTATTCAATTACCTAATTTCCCCCACCATTCCCCACTTCTTTTATTTTTTCCATCCTAGATATCTCCCATTTACCTAATTTCCCCACCATTCCTCACTTCTATCCTTTTTTGGAGTGGGTTTCTCCTTTCAAAAGAAAAGAAGTTGTTGAAACAGTAAAGTTACCAGTCAATCTGACATAAGTTGACAGTCAGTAGAAGTAAAGTTGACAGTCAGTAGAAGTAAAGTTGACAGTTATTTTAAAGCAAAACAGTATTAGATTTTTATCACTTAAGATAAATGGTAGATGAATCACTTGTGATAGATGGTGGATACAACACTTGGTAATGGTGAATGAATCACTTGAGATAAATGGTTGATGCACCACTTGGTAAATGGGTAATGAATTCATCACCACTTCAAATGTAAGGTAAATGTAAGCCTATATAAAGAAGGCTTTGGTTGGAGACAATGAACACAATTGAGATTAAATAAATTGAAATGAATGAGAAATGAATGAGAATGGTAAAAAGTGTGAGAAGGGTGCATAAGGAGAACTCTACCCAATTAGTCTTATATACATATACACACATATATATATGCACCTACCCCAATTACTTGTTTTGCCCGCAGAAAAGAGACCCAGGTTGATAATAAACATCACGGACCCCATCATCAGGAACTCACCATCAAATATAGAGACAAAATGGAGTGTCTACAGTCATGTTCACTAAGTTATGATAATTAATAATTTGTTACACACATGTGAGGAAAAGTATTTAGTTGATACATTGGTAAATATATATATATATTGTAATGATCCAATCAGCACATGTTGATATAGGCTTATATCAGCACGACTACAAACCTACAATTGATTGATTACAAACTTACAATTGACTAACTACAAATGTCGCCCACGTGCCAGATAATTGTCCATTTGTAGTCAGTCAATTGTAAGTTTGTAATCAGTAATTGTAGTTTTGTAATCGTACTGATATAAGCCTATATCAGCACGTGCTGATGGGAACATAACCGTATATATATATATACGGTTATGTTCCCATCAGCATGTGCTGATATAAGTTATATCAGCATTATGCATTGGGAGTTGTACCCCTTGCATTGGTCCAATATACCTCATATCTCACTAATGCACAAGGTACAACTCCCAATGCAGGTGTTGATATAAGTTATATCAGCACGTGCTTACCTGATCATCATCCTCTATATATATATATATATATATATATATATATATATTTATTTATTTATTTATCTTGATGAATTTATGTATTAATTAATTAGTATGATTTATGTATGTGGGTAAGTTCATGGATTAGGTGTCTAGGGAAGGAAAGGTGATTGAGTCAATTTATGAATGACTTATATGCAAGGTCTCTATTAAAGGGGTTATTGTTGCCCCACATAATAAAAGTGGAGATAAGATATTATAAATGATCCTATTTTGAGAGTCTCTCATGATTTGTGTACGAGTTTTGTACAACCCTTAAGGCATATATTTTTATAGTCTCCATGTCTGTAATAGTTTTTATTTTTTATTTTTTGCCAAATGATAGGAGAGTACACATTCATACGCGCACTCACGTGGAATCAAATCCAAAATTTTCGCAAACCTCACACCCCTATCGGGATAGGACACGCTACTAAATACAAAGGCCAATATTAACATAATAATTGTGTGTGAATTTTTGCCGTCTCACTTTAAGTATTTGTGTGTGCCTACCATATTTCCAACAAAGTGGTATTAGAATTTCTGCTAAATTCCAGTACTGGGAGAACATGACATCAGTTAGTATTAGGGGCAACCCACTTACTAAGAAAATGGACCATTTAACTTATTACTCGATGGAAATGGCCATCAAGTGCCTCTTATTCGAGGGTCCCATAATTCGGAAAGTCTTAGGGGCTGTTTAGCAAACCTGAAAACCTAGTTAGTTGAGGATAAGTTTGCCCAGTTTTGATTTCACACTGTTTGGTAAGTTTGTTTTTTCTGTTAAACAGTTCAGTTTTGTTCTGAAAATAAGGCATAAACACAGTTTTTTTTCAAACCAACTGTGAGTTGGTTTACTTAAAAACCATGTAACAATTATGGACTAGATCTATTCTAATCTAGTTTTTGAAATTCCCAAACAGGCCCTTAATGATGTTGAGCACAAATGAAACTTGAAACTTCATGTTCTCTATCCTAGAATTGATGTCGACCAACATAATCCTTATCTACTTTGACCAACACCTCTGATTATGTCTCTGCAACTACAATTTTATCGGAACGTCCAATATACTGAAGAGTTTTGATGCTCCATATTTTATAGGTGGGACTGACTTTTAATCCAAAATTTGATAGCATTTAATGCATTGGAACTGTATGAATTGAAGGGTAGAGCTCTCGTAGGACAATGCGGGTACCCTTTAAATGTCTTAAGTAAAGAAATCGTGGCACGATGTTATTAACTAGCTAGAGATGAGAACTGACCGCTGAAATGGTTAGAAGAGAGAGACAACACGATGAGCTTCTCAAGCTTTGAAAATGATGATGGGATCTGACCCTTCAAATCGTTAGATGAGAGAGATAGCTTAGATATTTGTGTGAGGTTGCCTAGCCATGCCGTAATTGATCCTGAAGAATTGAAGTATGGGCAAAATAAAAAAAGTCAAAAATTGAGTTAGAAATCAGGCTTTTAACTTATATATTGTAAACAAAATGTAAATAATCCAAAAAAAAAAAAAAAAAAAAGAGAGCAAAATTCATGAAAATGTATAACCATTGAGTTAGTTATAAGTGAGGTTTTGAGGACGCCAATGATGGTAAAGCAAACCATCACAATAGCTCCCTTGTCATAGGCTCACCTTACTCTGAAAAGTTCCATGTAAATAAATCTGATCACCATATTTACTACTAGGGATGAGAACTGACCACTGAAATGGTTGTTTGAGAGACCCAAGTAAACAAGCTGATCAAGCTTGGAAAGCGCTTATGGGATCTGGCCATTGAGGTTGTTATACGAGAGATTCAAATAATTCATTTGTGTGAGGTTGCCAAGCCATGATGGAATCGACCCTGCAGAGTTATAATATAAGAGATACTATAAAATTCAAAAATTAACTTCAAAACAAGCCATATTGCTTCCTTGTTTTTTTCTTTTCTTTACTTAGCTTGTCAGTTGTAACTGAGGTTTAAGGATACTAATGGTATTGTGCATTTGTCCTATTCACTGAGTTATGGAGTAAAAGGAGATTTTAGGGGGGCAACTACTTGTGAAGGAAATGGGACAGTTAGTGCATTAATTGAAAGAAAGTCTATGACAAGGAGCCTCTTAATCTAGGGTCCCATGGTCGAGCTTTCAAATCTGAAGTTGTCTTGGTGTTTGAGCACACGTGCAAATTGATTTTTCATGTTTTCTTTCTTAAAATTTAGGATAAATTGTAGAAAATTATTCTCAAGTTTGGGTTATGTTTCAATTTGATACCCTCAAGTTTAAATTAAGTTAATTGAGTATCCAAACTATTAGTTGTGTTTCAATTGGGATCCACCGTCAACAACAGTTTGTTGACCAAACCGTAAAGAAGCACATGACATGCATGTGTCCTAATTTATCTCCAATATGCCTATTTTGCCCCCAAGGAAAAAAAAAACAAAAACAAAAAGCTGAAGACAAAAAGGGGAAGATTGCCGGCAATGCATAAAAATTAAATAAATAAATAAATAAAAACATAATTAGCCACTCCCCATCCCCCCTCCCCCTCCAAAACTTCAGATCCTTCGCCACTCTCTCACTGACCCACCCGCCCGAACCCCTCCTCTACACGATGATGTCGGAAACCATGAACCCAATCCCCTCCAACCCATACCTGACAATGCAAAAAACCACCACCAACCCAATCCCCGAACCCACCTTTATAACCCACAGCCCTCACCGCCAACAACAACCTATCATGATTGTGGGTTTTGGTGTCTTCTATGGGCACTAGATCTGACTACAAAAGGGGTGGTTTTTGGGTTACGTTGAGAGAACCATGGCCTTGGCTTCCATGGTCGCTGGCCATAGCTCTATTTCTTCTACTTCTACCTATTTTCTTTTATTTTTATTTTTTTTCATGGGTATTAGATCTGTTAAAAAAAAGAGAAAAAAAAGAAAGGGGGGGTTGCTTTCACAATCGATCCATCGGCCCCATAGCCACTGCCATCACCACATCCTCCCAAACCCTAGTCGACGAAAGCAGCACCACTTCGTCCCTACTCTCTGTTCATCGAAACCGGCTGAAAACCATAGACCAATGATTTTTTTTCGCTAAGATCTTTTTCCACTTGAAGCTCAATGGGAACAATGGCTGGATTGTTTTCGCAGGGATCTCGCTTCACCCAAAGCTTGACGGCAACGACGGCTAGAACTTAACTAGTTTTGGGTTTTTCGATCGAGAGGGACAAAGAGAGGGAGAGGATGAGCAATGAGGGAGTGGGGGGTATCCATCGGAGTGACCCAATGAATATTTTATTATTTTATTTTAAAGATCCTTTTTTCCAAAATTTCGATATTATTTTATTCAAAAAATTATAATGGCAAAAGTGTCTTTTTACAAATTCTGTTAACGCCGTTATTGATTTAGAGTCAATGCACGCATCAGGTACTCAATTGACTCAATTTAAACTTGAGGCTACCAAACTCAAATCTGACTCAAACTTGAGGGTAGTTTTCTGTAATTTACCCTAAAATTTATATTCACCAACACCATTCTATTTACTCGATGGTCAAAATTTAATTGTAAAAACCTTTTTGAAAGGTGAAAAAAGTGACTACTTATGTTTTAATTGTAAAAACTTTTTTGAATTTTCTGGTCAACAATGAAACAAACATTATAACTTATTAAGAAATTTACTTAAACAATAAATTTTTAAAAAACTTTCTTACAAAGTTGTTCAAAATAATATTCTGTGGTAGATAACACAATGATTTTTTATAGAAACCTTTGTCATTAAATATTGAAAAATTAAAATAAGTAGAGGTCACAAAAAAATTTATGGGGTCATGGGGGCAATAGCTTCCCCGTAGGGAAAAGGCTATCAAGAAAGCCCGTTATCTCTGGAGCCAACTTTTAATTCCATTTGTTTATGGGGGGAATTTTAGATTGGTCAGGCTATAGAAAAATAATTACATTTCAATACAAATTAGTACTAACTTTTTAATAAATGACTACTAACTTAACTAAAAATGACTACTTATTGTAATTATTTTCCCATAATCCGACCAATGTAAAATTCCCCCTTTATTTTTGGGTCTCATTTCACTATATGCCACATCATCACGTGTGGGCCCAAGAGAGGGTCTCTTGTATGGGTAAATGTTAGGACCCGTAAGGCCGTGTGGCCCAAAGCCCCTGGCCTTATTTGAAAGGTTCAACTGTCCAAATACCAAGTTGTGTGTATTTTTTTTTCTTTTGGATAAAAAGTTGTGTGTATTTTCCTCTTATCTTTAGGCGTATCTATATCTATATTATATTTAAGAGTTTTCTTGCTGACCTCATTCTTTGCTTACATGTCTCTCTAATAAACTTTCCCTCTAAAATCCATTCCTCTCCTCATCCTTGGACCCACAAATGATGTCAGCTACTTTCTCTACTTTTTTTTTTCCCTCTCCAACCGTACAACCTTCCCACTTCTTCTACTTTTCCCCTATCCCTTCCCCTCCTTTTTTTTTTTTTTTTTTTTTTTTGCCCCCTCCACACACAACGTCAACACCTCCTTTCTCTCTCTCTCTCTCTCTTTTTTTTTTTTTTTTTTTTTCAAACACAATGCCAGCACCATTTTTTTTTTGTTCTCTTCCCATTCCCCGTACACCTTTCTTCTCCCTCTACCTTTCCCTTATCCCTTCTTTTATTATTTAGTATGAGTTTTCTATTACTTTTTGAAGGAAGATACTGACTAGATAAGTAATTATTTAGTATGGGTTTTCTATTGCTAATTTTTTAAATAACCAGTTAGTGACTAGATAAGCAATGAGTAATCATGGGATCCTGTAAAGTCATTTTTGTATTAGTTATCAAAATAAGTTCATAACATTTTTGCCAAGACATGTAAAAGGAGAATCTTGAGTGCCTGGTTTGTTATAGATAAGCAATTATTTTATTTGGTAAGTTTTCAAACATATTTGACAACATATTCAATCAAGAATTAAATATTTTTTCCAATAGTTTCCTAATTGGATTTATACTCTTCTAAATTTTGTTTTCAATTAATCAGGTTGTCCCATTTTTTTTTTCCTTTTTTGGGGGAGCTATAAAGAAGTTGGGTATAAGCAACAACCCCTAACTGTCCAAGGCAATTAATGAGAAGATGGACACACACTGCTCTTATAAATAGGGATGCAAAGAGTTGAACCATACATAAAAACAAGTTGGCATAAGCTTCGGATCACTAAGTTATTTGTTGTTTTCATATTCATTTGTGATTCCCGCGCATCGCGCGGGTTCATACTAGTTCTTCTTTGTTTAACAGTTTAACTTGCATTTTGAAAGGTGAAGGTATATACGGGCCTGTCTAGGTGCATTTTCTGGATTTACCAATAAAATTTCCATCATTTTGTAGAGGCTTCACACTGAGAGAAAAGGAGGAGGGAGGGGGTGTACTTCCTCTGTTTTATATTGATTGTCTTATTTGAAAAAATACATTTTTTTAAGGAATCTTATTAAATGCTTTCACACTCATATTAATAATATTTTGACATTTGAGGATGTTTCACACTGGCAGAAAAAGGGAAAAAAAAAATACTCCATCTGTTTTATATTGATTGTCTTATTTGAAAAAAACACATTTTCTTAAGAAACCCTATAAAATGCTTTCATGTACACTTATATTAATATTTTAACATTTCAATTTTGCCCTCAAGTGTAGTACAAAACATTAGTTGAATTTATTTTGTCTATATTATGTAATTAATATCATTGATGTAGGTATTTTAGAAAATCGTTTAAATGAAGTCATTGACTCTTTTACTAAGACAATAGTTTTGAAATAATTTAAAATGAAAAGGAAGACAATTAATATGAAATGGAGTAATGTTAAGTTGGCAGCTAAGGATGGGAACTTACCACCAAATGAGTTGCTTGAGAGATCCAAATGACTGAGCTGCCCAAGTTTTGAGAGAGATGATGTGATCTCACCATTGAAATAGTTCCGTGAGAGGTCCTAAATGAGTGATTTGTGAAAGGTTTCCAAGAAATATTGGAATTGACCCCAGTAAGCTACAATACGAGAGATTCAAATTACTCAAAGATTGTAGATTGCTGATTGAAGGAGGTACTTCTTGTAGCCAACTACAGCTGAGGTCGAGGCCAATCACTTGGCCTGTCACCTTATCACATGTGATTAAATCCCATGAACAACAATCAGTACCCTCCTCCCAGTTAAGCATCTTTGGATAAGATTTTTCACACTGGGGTGGCTTCAGCTTAGAAGCAGAACTGTAAAAAGAAGTGGCGTTCTTTAATTGAAGCAAGGCAAAGCTTTGGTCATGAGGGCACAGATGGGTAGAAGAAGAATTTGAAGAGAAAGATGATAATGATGATGATGAACAATTTACTTGAGCTTGCAAGAGAAAGATAAGAAGGGAGCTTAGGCACATTAACCACCCCATCATTCCTCTACGATAAGTCAAGTGGAGATGTATACTTTTATAGGCTGCCAATTCAAACAAAACAAAATTTTCATTCTCCAAGGTCCAGCACCATCGTATAAATAATAATTAATTTTAAAAATTACCTTTTGGTGACCAGTTCCTAAACTAATACCAAAAAAGGTATTGCCTGTCAAGGTATTACAAATTGACTGCCAACTTACTAAAAATTAACTACCAACTTCATTTGTTTTAATTTTGGAAATGGTCACCAAAAAGTAATTTCCCCAAAATAGTTAGTGGGTGTAATAGCTGGATAGGACAATCTTAAACTCCAATCATTGTATAGGGTCAGGCTTCGAGTATTCGAAGGCCCCAAGCAAACTCGTAAAATGAGGCCCCCCCTATATGTATTCCCACATCAAAAAAAAAAAAAAAAAAGGGGTAAAAAAAAGAGTCTAATACTCACAATTTTTTTTTTCTAGTATCAACTCAAATTTTGCTTGCCTATATAATTACTAATATTTGCCTATATAATTACTCATTTTAAACAACTTTGTAGCAGAAATTTTTTCTAAAATCTATGGTTTAAGTTGACTTTTTGACCAAAAAAAAAGAAACAGATATGGTAAATGGTAAAAAAATATACTTAAACGACTTCTTTTAGAAAAACTTTATTCTTTAAAGTTGTTCAAAACGATGTTTCCTAATAGACTACGCAACCAATTTTCATAAAAACCTTTTATACTTCTCTTAAACCTTAAAAACTCAAAATTGCTAGGATGTACAAATAAAGTTTTTGAGTTGCAATATCGCCATATCGGCTCCTTCATAGATATTACTTATTTTTCTCTTGGACCAATTATAAGATATATGTTTATTAGGGGTCTCTTTTTTTCACCAAAAAAATAAGATCCTAAGCGGTCGCTTTGGTTTATTATACCCAGGACGGCCGTGCATTGTATATCATGAAAAAAAGAAAATGCCAAAAATTACATTATCTTGAATCCTGATTAATTATAAGGATATGTAGTGGCTCTAGCATCCCCAGAGTTATTGGCCAAGTGGGCCCGAAAGGTATTAAAGATGACTCATCCTAGGAATCGAAAGGTTTATTATACCCAAGGCCGGCCCTACATTGTATATAAGGAAAAAAGGAAAATGCCAAAAACTACATTGTCTTGAATCTTGATTAATTGAAGGGATACGTAATGGCTCTAGCATCCCCAGAGTTATTGGCCAAGTGGGCCCGAAAGGTATTAAAGATGACTCATCCTAGAAATCGAAAAACATGGGATGCTCGTCTTTGGTCCAATTAGGATGGCTTGAAATGGTCTGATACTCTGATGTGAACAGGGGGAGTGGATATATGACTCATTTACCAATTTTTTTAAACATATGATCCAAAGTTCACATATCTAATTTGATGGGAAGGAGCCCTAATTTGACCTCAAGAGATGATGGGTGTCACCGACATACTCAAAAATTTTTGGGGAATTTTAGATTGGTCGGGTTATGAGAAAATGATTACAGTTTAATACTAATTAATACTAATTTTCTAATAAATGACTACTAACTATAATTATTTAATGGTAATTATTTACCTGTAGTCTGATCAATTTATAATTTCCCTCATTTTATATCATGGAGCCAGACTAGTGGCATGAATACAAAATTCTGAAAAAACTATATTAAAAATATTTTGTTTAGGAGAGTGCTCAAATTTGCTTGCCAAACGAGGTGGGGGACATGGCAACCACCACGTCGGCCTACTATGATTATTTATTCTTTTAAGGGGAAATTGGCGATTGGTCCACTTTTTGGTAAAATATTGGCAATTAATCAAGTAAAAGTTTTTCTAAGTCAATTAATCAAGGAGACTGAACTTATTTATCAATTAGTCATACTTTTTTTAAAAATGCCTAGTTTACCCTTATTATTACTAAGGGCACTCCCCTTTTTGTTAGTAAGGACACCTTATGTAACTAACTTAACCTTTTAGTATTATAATTTTTAAACGCTTATAACTTACAATATACATATCCATTTAAAACATATATATATTTTTAGAATCTACTCGTCGATATTTTCGAAAAAAGATCCATATTGATTAGGTAATTATTAAAAAAATTAAAATCGTAAAATTTTACTACTTGACACAATCTAACGTAATACTTCATAAAACTGTAAAATTTTACTACTTCAGTAGTAAAATTTATAATAAAGTAGTAAAATTTTACTACTTTACGAAATAAATTTTACATCGAATTTTACTACTTCGAAAGTTGGGCATGCAAGTACGCAACAAGGGCTGGTTAGCTTCTTGCAAAGATGGGATTGTTCCCAACATTCCGATCTGAAGCTCGACCAAGGACAAAAAAAATAAGCTCCATTTTCTCCAAACTGAAGCTCGACTAGTATTCCTTATGTTCATGTAAAAAAAATGCCTCATTTGTTTCCTTCTATATTTGAAGTAGTAAAATTTTATAGTAAAGTAGTAAAATTTTATGGTTTTGTATGGTTTACTTCGTAAAACTGGTTTTATGAGGACATCATCCTAATTAAAGTCAATATAACCTACAAAGTAAAGTCTTATTGTTTTATATACCGTAAAGGAAGCATTTTTTTTTTTCCCAGAACTTGAATTGCAACTCTTGAAATAAAAAAACTTAAGAAATTATAGAGAAATTGTTTGACGTCCTAAAACGAACCCTAGCACCAAATTAGACCATCCATACCTTCTTCTCTCTTGGTCGAGCCCTCCTTCGAAGATTATCATCTCCACAACACAATCAATCATCATCTTCAATGCACCAGATCACCAGATTGCACCATCCACACCTTCTTCTCTCTTGGTTGAGCCCTCTTTCGCAGATCGTCATCTCCACAACACAATCAATCATCATCTTCATAACACTAGATCACCAGATTGCACTATTCACACCTTCTTCTCTCTTAGCTACTTTGAATCTAATGATTGTAGAATAAAGATGAAGAACACAAACAACCTGATGGTTGAATAAATCTGGTTAGAGAAGAATCAGATCTGGTGGTAATGCTCGATAGTGTAGTGCTCATGCTTGTCGGTGTGGCGGTCATGCTTGCCGGTGACTAGTTAGAAAGGGAAGGAAGGAGGAAACAGATTTGGTGGTGATGCTCGATTGTGTGGTGGTTATGTTTGCTGATGACAAATCAGAGACACAATAAAGAGAATAAAGGGAGGAAGAACATAGACATAGGTTTCGAAGGGTACTTTTGTCATATTATGGGTAAATGGACTATTTGAGTTAAAAAAAGAATTGCTTGACTAATTGCCAAATAAGTTATATATTGCGGACTAATGGCCAAATCCCTCCCCAACTTTTTTTTAATGAAATTCTTAATTAGTTAGCCTAATTGAGTTCAATAAAAAGATTTAGGCAAACTATTTAAATAATATAGTATTTGTTAGAAAATATGTGATTTTCTTTAAAGTTTCAAAACTTCAGACCACACACATGTGCACACATACATAGCATAGCTCGACCCGGACCGGCCGGCTGCGTTATGACATGGCACGTGAGAGATGTGACGTAGCGCACACATGGCTTTATGGGCTAATTTTATGAGTTTTATTTCATTGACCGTTGGATCTTAATTTTTATAATTTATGAGTGTCCGTTACTGGCTGTTGGACTTTTATTTCATGTTATTTATTGAGCTATTATAAGAATTGTTATGACATTTATATTAGGCCTTTATTAGCCCAAACCTATTTCAACATTTTACTATTATAAATAGTGGACTTCTCTACATGAACTAATAATACAGATTTACGTTATCTTCTCAATCCTTTTTCCGCTATATTTCTCTAAGAGTTTTATTTAGTTATTTTATATATTGATTTTACGGGCAACTGATCATGGACAGGTTCACCTCTTCTTGTGGATGTACCCATAGAAGAGGGAGCTGCGAGCTTTGGGGTTGTATCTTGGAGGTCCTATCGTCCATCAGTTTCTGTACGTAGGGAGGCGATAGTTCATTTAAGATAGCGTGATCTCACATGCCTTCCCACAGGCCAGCTCTTCTTACTCTTTTTATTTTATTTTAATTAATATTTTTGTGTTGTTTTTTGTTAAATTAAATTATGATTATTATGAGATTTATCCATATTCAATTTCATTGTATTTGTGATTTTTAATTTGAGTTGTAAAATTGTATTCATGTTTAATTTTAATAAAGATTCTGTGTTGATCGAATTTCACAAAATCCACAAATATCCCCAACAATCTAAAGGAACTATGGCTTTCTAATTCTAGTTGATTTTGTTCAATATACTTACTTTGATTTATAATGTGTGGATATAAATAGATTTATAAATTGCTATGTAATCTATTGTTGTATCTTATTGAGAATATGTTCATCACTATTGAAATGTTCTAGATCCATAACTCCTGTGTCGATATAGGTGAGGTGATGGGTTTTTAGAATCTTTCGTTTCATTAACTGCTGCACTATTACAACAATGTAGAAATTTTATATATGTGTCTCTTTTAGTTAGATGCGAATCAATCTGTGTTTGCTCTATGTTATAAATCCTGTATGATAGTTATCTAGTCCATGCTTATATATATGTGTGTGTGTGTGTGTGGATATGTTCGGGGTGCACCTTAATGTATATTAACTATGGTTTTGCTAGTATGGTTTTTTGCCTTGGGTTCAATACGTTGTTTGAATGTTTGACCATGGTCTGCTATGATGTGAAAACTTTTAAAATATAAGTCATTTAACAATATTTTATTTACATGTTGAAGAAGCTGGCAACCATTTGCATTGTTATTTGCACGTTGTAAAAGCTAGTAACGGCCTGTATTATTATTGCTCTTAATATTATTCAATTTAATGCAAATGAAATACATGGAAATTATAGAAATTATTATGTGACTGTTATAATCATTAAAGCTAGACATTTTCAGCTTTCAATTTTTTTATTGTTTTCACGCCTTACCTTTTGCCCTTTCTTATTTCATTTAAACATGGAGCTGCCAAGGTTTCCTTCTGTTAGTTGATTGTCTAGCTTCTTGATTTCGTTGGCTATGGTTCAGTGGAAATAAAATAAGTAAATGTTAGAGGTTTTCCTTGCCACGTTTATGACATGAGTTGTCTATCGTTTGGCATTAACACTGGAACAGTTTTGATTGATCATTTTATTGTTATTTTATTTATTTCACGATACGCAGTAATAGTCATTTATGTTGATGATATCTTGTTACACCGACTGTTTTGCAATAAAATTAAGCTAATGTCTTTTTATTTAAAGCTTGTGAAATTCTTCCTGCATGTGTATCAACACATGGTCTTGTCTAATTAAAATACAACTTTTGGACCATGAAATATGATTTATGTATTGTATTTATTTAGCAGAAAAAGTGAGATAGTGTGTTCAATCGATCAGTGCAATGGTTGGACAAATGGAATACTCCAAAATTATGTAGAATTTTGGGTTGTGTTTAATTTTTGGATTGACTAAACATAGTGATAATTGAGAAGGTTGTTTAATTTTTTATATACTTTATAAAATTATTATAAATTTTGATAATTAAATATTGGTATACAAAACCGTGTTTTGACTAGTGAAATTTTTATCATGGTAGTATAGATCGATGTCAATTGTGCACTGTATCAAATTATATTTTAAAGTAAAATTTTGTGATATTGGTGATAAACAATTGTTAAACTATAGTTGATCTTGTTTGGATGAGAAAGTGATTTATTTATTTATTCATTTGTTGAATATTAATTGATATAGTCTTCTTAGCATGGTAGCTTAATGACATTTTCCTCACTTATTGATTGAATAAAATGAAAATGAGGGTAAAGAAAATGCAGAAGAGACCTAATAAATTATATGAGTTGTTTTATTCAAATATTTATTTTTGCATTCATGCATATGTATTAATAAGAATGAATTTGGACCCAATTTCCAATTGTGCAAATTTATGTGAATAAAATACTGCATAACAGTTGTGAAGCATGTGAAATTCTTTGATAGTATGTATTTCTTCGTTTTAGCAATACTTCATTGTTTTGACTTATCATATTAATATGCCTATTGCATTGAGGATTATCAATAATGGAGGTCACATTAGGAACAAAATTAAATAGATACAAATGTGTTGGTAGTTGAGATATCGATTAATATTATTATTGTTGTTGTTGTTATTGCCATTATTATTTGCTTCAATTCGGATATTTTATATTTAGAATCATGTAGTAGTTGATCATATCATGTCTATTATAATGTTTGATATGTATTTGTTTAAATACTTGATAATTTAAAATTTCATTCAATTCTTGAAATTGATGAATTCAAGTTGTTAAAATTTTGAATATTTCCATATATTATTCTATAGAAGATTTAACAATAATTTATCATTCTGAAATCTTTTATGTTACCTTGTGTTATACACATGTCAAGAAAGAATCTGGTTTTTAGTAAGAACAATACTAATGTTGTAATGCCCCGTATTTATGTAAATCTTTTTATTTAATTAATTATATATTTAATGCGTAACGGTTAATTTAAATTATTAGTTAATTTTACTATACACGTAATTATTGGGATTAAATATAATCGTGAATAAGATAATTGCGTAACCAAATACTAGTATTAGAAGTAAACCTAAATAGGTTAGGATTAAATTGTGTCCTATATAAAACCTTATAAGAGAAGTTATTACTTTTGGCTTGGAAACGATTGAGAGAATAGAAGACTGGCGGCTAGGATTGTTTTGGCTTCATCTTCTTCGTTTACCTGATAGCCAAGTAAGTGACTATATATATATATATATTTATGGTATACATTCAGTAGTTTTGTATCAATAGATAATATAATAGGTATATATAGAATAGATTGTGTAGACGTATTGGCAGGGGGGGTTTTGACTAGTGATACAAAAAGGTAAGTGAATGTATATGTGTATATATATATATATATATATATATATATATATATATATATATAACGTATTGATAGATGTGTGCTGAAACTTAAAAGTGAAAAGAAAAAGGTAAGTCTTGGAATTGACAATCTGACTTTGAAAGAAGTAAAAAGGGTTAAAACTAAATAAATAAATTAATAAATAGGATAGGTTCAATGATCACCAACTATTATGTATTATATATATCTATATATATATATATATATATATATATATATATATAAATCCAACACTATTCATCCACAGTTCATGAAGCTTTTACTGTTCATCCACTTTTTCATGTCACGTTGACAGTCAGTTTGTAGCAAGTTGACTATCAACTTTTCATACATACTGTGAACCACAGGTTTGGATCCGGGGGGGGGGGGGGGGAAGGAAAACCCTTCTTTTAAAAAGACTTGTAGAAATTTAAATTAATAAAAATCTGGTTTTTAAAAGGTTCACAAAACAATCAAACAAGGAGTCGCCACCTCATTTTTTAAGGAAAAAAGGAAAACCTTGAAAACAGTTTTTTAAGAAAACCTTTGAAAACAAATCACATGATTTCGATCAAGGAAAAAGCAGGTCTAATCAAAACAAGAGAGGATTCGGAGACTAAGTTACAATGTGGGAAGGTTCTAGGAAACATCCTATAGGCAACCACATCACCCCAAAATGGGTCTCTGGATTCATATGGGTTATTTCAATCACTTCCTAATTAGTCACCATGCATATGTAAAAAATCATCCATAAATAATCCACATTCATCCATGAACATCCATAAAGCAATAAACATCCATAAAGCATGTAAACATCCATGAACAAATAAGAGAGATATGGAAAGCAGTAGAGAGATAGAGAATAAGAAACAAATCCATCCTACTACTCTAGCAAATATGTGATGGATAAATGATGAAGTATGGGTCCATCCTACTCCTCTAGCAAATATGTGATGGACAAATGGATAAAAGAGAGAAAGAGAAAGAAAAAAAAAAAAAAAAACCTAGGATACTTAGTATCCTAGGGCGGACTTGAACATCAAATAAGCGCCTACGTACCTTACATGCAAAGATGTAAGGATCAAAGTCCACGTAGTTCGATTGAGAGGGGGTTACTCCCTTTACAATGAACTATAAACCCTAAGTTTCCAAATTAAGAAAGGTTTTAAAACTTAGGAGTTTCTAAAAATAGTTTGAGAAAAAGTAGGTATTTGAGAAAGAATAGAATTCTAACTCAAATAGACTTCTAAAGAGATTTGAATTCAAAAGCGAATAGAACTCCAAATAAAACAGAATTTTTAGAGAGTTGGAAACTTAGGACTTCTAATCCAAAGTAAGGACAATAACCCAAGGGGGAGAAGAAAATAATTCACAAAAGACTTACTATTGTCACACCCCATTTTTGCCACCTTAGTTAGGGTTTGTCATTGCATGTGTCTTTTTGTTTCCTTTTCGAGTCTAGTCTTTTGCATTGAGTTTCCAGGGTCCTAAGGATGGTGTGTATGAATTTTGGTTCGATTTGGAGTTGATCTTGAGGGTTAATAAGAACTTTTGTGACTTGAGGGGCATAATCGTCTTTTTGGTCACAAACTTTCCATTTGACCTTGAAATGATCTACAAGTTGCCAATTGGAGTTCATATGGTTGCATTTGAGGTATTTATAGGTTCAATTCGATGAATTGATGGTTCGGGATTAGAATGGCTCAACAAGGCTCAGGTTGGCTAAGAGACCTACTTCGGGTTAGCCCGAATTGGTTCATGATTTTCACTCTATGACTACTCATTCGACCTTGATTAGTCTTAATTTCATCCCCAAATGTGTTTAGGGAGGTTGAATTTCGAATTGGAAAGCATTCGGTGCGACCCTATGTGCATACCTAAGCTAAGCGATGGTGAGGCATAGCGGTTAACCGCCTTTGTAGGACCCAAACATGCAGCCATGGCTAGGGTTTCTTGTCCTCAAGTGACTCAAATTACATTCCCCTTCGAAACACGGTCGTTTTGGCTTTCGTTTCGTCAAAATCAGAGTTGATTTGAGCCCTGAAACACATTTAGAAGCCGAAAGGAGTCAAAAATGGGCTGAGGATGACATGGCCTCGGGTGACCACCCAGGCCTGGGCGGCTAGCAGCCTAGGCCCAGGCGGCTAGCCGCCCAGCCCCAGGTGGTCACCCGAGCCACTTTCCTTTTTTGAGTCTTGACGCGGCTCCCTCCCTATTTCCTCGGATTTGCTCGCCTCTAGCCGCCATTTAACCCTAATTTCAGCCCTATTTGACCTACTTTAGCCCCAAGGGAACCTCTAAGAGCTCTTGGATCAATCCCTAGGGTTTTAATCCCAACCATTGAGGGTTTCCCATCAATCCCTATAAATACCCCCTTATACTTCAGCAATAAGAAAAGGAGAAAAATTTCTGAAGTGGGAGGCACATTGGAGGCTATGACAGCCATCCTTAGGGTAGTTTAACCTAAATTTTGAGTGAGAGAGTGAGAGAGAGAGCTTGAAGGAGGGCTGGAACTATACTTAGAGGCTTGAAGGAGAGCTTTTCAACTTGTCCACAAGAAGAGAAGAGGAGTTCTACAGCAGCAACCATAGGTATACCCTCTCTTCTCCTCTTCTCTCTTTTAAAATTAGGTTTTTTTTTTGCATAGAATAGCATTATCTCATGTTCAAGCTTATTTTTTTATCATGTGTTGATGCTTCTAATGCTTAAAATACATGACTAGAATAATGTTTATGGCTGGGTTTGCATGATATAATGTTATTTCATGTGATTTTAGGTATAGTTGTGTTTTTAGGGTTTCTAGAGTCTGTTCTAGGGTTTTGCATTGAATAGCTATAATTTCATGTTAAAGCATATGTTTTTATCATGTTTTGCTACTTCTATGAGTTAGTATGCATGGTTAGGATGATGTTTATGGGCTGTTTAAAATGCTAGAGGGCTGTTTAATGTGATTTAATGCATGTTTGCAATTCTAGGGTTTCTCTTGTGCTGAAATTAGGTTTTTACTTAGAATAGCTATATTTCATGTGCAAGCTTGTGTTTTTATCATGTGTTGATGCTTCTATTGGTTAGTATGATGTCCATGATGAGTTTTGCATGATTTAGAGTTATTTTATGTGATTTTGAGCACAATTGTGATTCTAGGGTTTCATGCATCCTTGTATTAGGAAAGTTGCATATAGCATGATAGTTTAGGGTTTTTCTTTATTTTTTCTTCATAGTTGATATATATGTGCTGCATATTTGATAATTATGATATTTTTGAGCATTCACATAGTTGATTTTAGGGTTTTTATGCATGTCATGGTTATAGGTTCAAATTAGGGTTTATGATTGTTCACTATTTATGTTGTTTGCATGCTTAGTGGATGAATATAGGCTTTAATTCAATTCTGTCCAGATTTGTTTATTTCCCTAAAAATGATATTTTTGCATTCATAGTAGTGGATTTTAGGGTTTATTGCATGTCATTGCATATAGGATTGAATTAGGGTTTTTATTGGTTCATGATTGGTGTTCTTTGCATGACTTATGAGTGATTTTAGGCCTTATTTCAATTCTATCCAGATTTTTCCATTGTTCTTATTGCCATATTTTGAGCATGTGTTAGCCTATGTTTAAGCATGATAATTGCTTGATTGGAACCTAGCTAGGTTGTTGGTATTTTTGGTGTTATTTGCATGCAAATTGCAGGTGCTTGATAGGTACAATAGGTGCAACTACCCCACCAATGTGGGGTGGTTATTTTGGCTATTGCGAGATGAAATCTTGCAAATAAGGTAATTACCCTATGCAATAGGGTAGTTATTTTGACAGGTTGCTTTTGCTTAAAGGTAAGTAGGGTATGAGGGTGCCCCTAATTCACCCTTCTTTCCTTTCCTTGAAACTTTCCCTTTCTCCCCCCTAGGGTTGTTTCCTAATAGAGGGGTATGGTAGATTCTATAGTATCCTTTCATAAAATTGCCTTTTAAATCAAAGTTTCCATCTTTATCAAATTCCATATTTTCTAAAGATCTTTTGAGAATCATTTATTTTGGAAACTTACCATGTTTTACTTGAAAGGAAACTTAGGGTTTATCATAGGCCTTGATTAGGTTATAACCCTATTCCCTTTTGAACTACATGGACTTTGATCCATGTATTTCCATACATGGTACGTAGGCGCTCTTCGTGAGGTTCAAGTCCGCCCTAGGATACTAAGTATCCTAGGTTTTCTTCCCCCTCTTTCTCTTTTCTGTTTTTCTTTGATTTACTTGATTATATGATGAATGAATGAATGATATGCATGCTGTCTTTTGATGATAACTGTTGATTTGTGTGTGATTGAGACTTTGATTTAGCCCAATTAAATTAAGAGACCGTTTAGGGTGATATGGGTGCCTATAGGCTTTGCCTAGAACCTTCCCATATCGTAACTTAGCCTCCGAATCCTCGATTTCTTTGGTTTCCAAAAGACTTTTTGCCTTACCATTTTTAAACATGGAGTCAATCTTTTGTTTTCCTAAAACAAAACTGTTTTTCTAGGGTTTTCCTTGTTTCCTTTAAAAAATAAGGTGGCGACTCCCTTTTTCGTTTTCTAAACCCTATTCTTCTTTCCAATCCCTCGTGGGGCCCTGATTTCCGGGGTCCACAGACTGGCGACTCCACTGGGGATTTGTGGGCTAGACTCTATACGATTTGATTGGGCTAAGTTAATTTCTCTTGTTTAATTAAAATCAATCACATTGCATCCGCTTGATTGTGTGCTTTCATTTATTGCATTGTGTGCGCAAACTCTTGCATGTTAGGATCGATGTCCCTTGCCACTGACAGGCCTAGCCTCAACCTTGGTTTTCCTGATTCCATGTGTTGGGGCGAAAGCTCTCAACCTCTCTTGCCAAGTACCCTTGGGTATATAAAATGAGTTAATCACGTACTGCTGGACCCACGCGGCGTTCCTGATGCCACATGTGGTTAGGTATAAAGATTGCTCAAGCAAGTGAAGGACCCCAGCCTACCCTTATCATTAGTCCATATAGACAGACTTGTAGGGCACTATGGTTTCACCCTTATGCACCCACTTTGTTTGTAATGATATCATGACCGTGTTTGTGATGTGCTTAATGGAAAATTAATAGAGGACCTTTGCACCCTATATCCTTAATACGTACCTTTCGCCCATGACCCTTGCAAAGGTGATTGGATTAAAAGGGACTAATTGAGTATATATGGCGTGAAGTCATTGAGACAAATATGGAAGCCTAGGACATACCCTTAGGATGAGAGACTGATTGTTCCCTTTCTTAGAGGAGTGAGAGGACGTACTGGCTTGGATCCGCGACCAGCAAGGGCGCTTAGTGAAGATTGATCCTACCAACCAGTCAGATATGGCCGATGAAGCAACTAGTGAAGGGGGTTTTGATGTTGAGACTTTTTTGAAGGCTATCATGGCCAAGCTTGATTACACCACTGATGTATCCGAGAGAGCATTGAAAATGGCCCAAGATATCCAACATAAAATGTCGGAACCCGAACAGAATAATGGCCGTACCCCGGGGGATAACACCGAAAATGGGACCCAGTCTGGAGAAGGCACTAAGACCAATGAGGGAGGAAGTACTAAGCCCAAGGGAAATGAATCACCCGAAATTTTTAACCTAGAAGGGGGAAGCAAGGGGAAGACCTCTGATACAGACTCTATGTTGGCTAGCAAGGTAGAAGCCTTGGAGAGAACTATAAAGGGAATCCGTAGGACAGATGACATGGTGGATGTACGTACCCTATCTTTGTTCCCTCAAGCTCGTATTCCACTACAATTCAAGATGCCCGAACTAGAAAAGTTTGATGGAACGGGCTGCCCTAAGACCCATTTGAAGATGTATGTACGAGCTATGCACCCTCGAGGAGCAACAGATGAACTCTTGGCCCAAATGTTCCATGAAACCCTAGCCACTTCTGCTTTAAAATGGTTCCTAGCCTTGGATGAGAATAGAACCCGGACTTGTGAGGACATATGTAATGAGTTTTCAGAGCACTACAAGTACAACACTGAGGTGGATGTCACGCGAAGGGACCTAGAGACCACGAAACAAGGGGCTGATGAGACTTTTTCCGCTTTCATTACAAGGTGGAGGCAAAAGGCCTCGAAAATGGCAGATAGACCGAATAAGGAAGATCAGATTCAGTTGGTGGTGAAGAACCTATTGCCGGTGTATCACAAGCACCTCTTTGCTCACTACTTCCCTAATTTCAAGGCTCTTATCGGAGCAGGTACACAAGTTGAGGATGCCATTGCCGATGGGTCAATCAAGACAGAAGAAGTCCAAAAGAGCCGCAGGCCGAACTTTTCTGGGAAAAACAATGCCGAGGTCAATGTCATAGCCCAACCCATTCAACCCATCTCTCTAAATGACACCAACCCACCTCGCCAATTCACTGAGTTGCATATGCCACTTGAAAAAGTGATTGAGAAGCTAAAAAGCCGAGGCCTGTTGAAACCTCTCGACCCAAGACCACCACCAAACCCATTGCCTAAGAACTACAATGAGAATGAATACTGCAAATTCCACCAAGCCAAAGGCCACTCAACCAACCGTTGCTATCGCCTTAGGCATGAGATCCAAGACTTGCTTGAAAAATAAATCATCTCACCGCTAACTCCACCAAATCGCCCAAATGTCACCAAAAATCCACTTCCCTTTCATAATTCATCCAACTCCATAAATGCCATTGAAGCCGACCCATCTCGACCTTGCCTACCCATAAGACAATATACCCCGTTACCCATGTCCTTGACCCAAGCCTTTCACCAATGCTGTAACAAAGGCCTTATCATACCTCACCCTCCAAAGCCAAGACCCCAAACACCCCATAAATATTGCCAATACCATGGTATACCCGGCCATGACACTGAGGACTGTGCTATGTTGAGAAAGGTCATCCAAGACCTCATTGATCAAAAGACCCTACAATTGCCAAAGAAGTCTATCCAACAGCAGCTGAAAGAAAGGTATGAAGCAGGAGACCCTCAAGTGGGGCTATTAGGAGAACCTTCGGGGAAATTTGATTACTATGTACTTTATCCCGATCCATTGCCAAGTGAGCCCATAATTCCTACGGGCTGGGATGATATACCTGAAGAGGTGCAGATGGAGGACATTGACATGATTGAATGGGATGACCTAATGGGTGACACAAATGAGATTGATGACATATGGGCTAGTGATGAAGAAGTAGACCACATGACAAGAGGGGGCCGCCATTTCAAACCTCCGCACTTGGAATCTGATAATCTACTAGGTGAGTTAGATAAGCGCTTTGATGTGCAAGAAGAAGAGGATGAAGTACTCAGACAATTGAAGAAGACCAATGCCAATATCACCATATGGGGCTTGCTTATGGCCTCTCACAAACACAGACAGACAGTGCTGAAGTTGTTAAACCAGATACAGGTTTCGGTTGATTTGTCTCCCGAGGGATTGGTGAATCTAGTAAACCCTGTTCCGAAGAATTCCACTATAGTATTCACAGAGGCTGACTTACCTAAAAGTGGGCCAAGCCACTCCCAAGCCTTGCATATAACCGTTGACACCATGGGGAAGAGGGTTCCCACGGTCTTGATTGATAATGGTTCCGTGCTGAATGTATGTCCCTTGAGAACTGCAACTGTTTTGGGCTTGGGGCCCACTGATTTCACTCCATCTGGGCAGACAGTGAGGGCAGTATGATAATACCCGTAGAGAAGTAATTGGGGTAATCACTCTACCTTTAATCATGGGACCCATAGAGTTCAGAGTGGAATTTCAGGTTTTGGATGTGCCGTCATGTTTTAATCTGTTATTGGGAAGGCCTTGGATTCATCCTGCTGGGGCTGTACCATCATCATTGCATCAAAAGGTGAAGTTCCCTTATGAGGGAGCCGTTGTCACACTTCAAGGGGACTATGATTTGAAAATGGCGGGAGTACCTATATGTGAAATAAAACCAGAATCAGTTGAGATACCCTTGTCTGGGTTTGAGTACGTGCAGTGCATTGAAAAGGAGTTAGAAAAGGAAGAATTGATACCCCTTGACTATTGTCCCCATGGTAATTTACATGTTGGTGAGATAATGCGGAAAATGAATTTCTTCCCAGGTATGGGGCTAGGGCATCGCCAACAAAGAATCCCCCGTTCTATTCAAAGCCGTGTTGTTTCCTATACTTTTGGGTTAGGATATGAGCCCACCAAGAATGACTATGCAGAAATGACAAGGAGGAATAAGGAGAAGGGAAAAGCTAGAGCTGAAGGAAGGGTGCCGGATTTTAAGATTTCACCATATAGGCTGACTCTGAATGGTTATTTTATCAAGGAGGGGGATGACTTCCTGTACTGTGGGTTCCCAGAGCCTATGTTCAATCCAACAACCAAGATCAGAATCTCGGGGTTCGAGATTTTCTTCACCGAGTGGTATCCAATCACCGCTGAAATGGTGGATGATGAAGCCATCAATGACAGTTATTGGGAGAAGGAAGAAGAAGATTGGGTAGAGCACATGGATTCTGAAACCATGGTTACTCTGTTCCAAGATATGGTCCTTACTATGGGGTTTGAAGGTGTACAAGAGTTTGCAAAGGAAGAGCCATCACACTATTGCACTTTTTACCCAAGTTCCGATCCAGCATTAGCAGATAGAGATTTTTGTGACAAGTACTTTACAGAGGAGCCGAATCCTCAGAGCTTGACAAGTTGGTACAATTCTATGGGAAAGAAGAAAGAAGACTGGGTAGAGCATGTGGACACCGATGCTATGGTCACCATGTTCCAAGATATAGTTCTTACTTTGGGGGAGTCAGCAGCAGAAGATTGCCAAGATTCGTCAATTCACCTATGCAACCATGCCACTTCGTAATTGGTACCTAGAAGATGGAGCCATTGCAGAGATCCTTGAAGAGGAAGATCATGACTTGCCTTATAGTAGCTTGTAGGTTCCTTAGTTAGAGTCTTTCCTGCTTTCAATAAAGTGTGTCCACCTATCCCACTTTATGGAATTAGGAGTCATCTCATAGTTACGGCATCAAGTTTTGTTTCCTTTTTTTTGTCTTCAAGTTTGTGTCTTTTTGTTAGTTCTTTTAATGAAGTGTGTTTCTTTTATACATTGTTTGCTTGCAGTGTTTCTTTTCTCTCTTCTATGGATATTTATGGCATGGATATAGATCCTAGGAATGACGTCCCCCCGGAGCTCGTCGAGCGAAGGAAAAGGGGTGTCACTGAACCTAACATGGATGAATTGGAATCAATCAATTTAGGGACAAATGAATTGCCAAAGATAATTAAAATTGGGATAACCCTCTCACCACTTGAAAAAGAAAAGCTGATAGCCCTCTTAAAGGCCAACATAACAGCTTTTGTATAGTCTTATGAAGACATGCCCGGCATAGATCCAGACATTGTGCAGCATTTATCCCCACCAATCCCCTTAAAAAGCTGGTAAAGCAAAAATTGAGAAGGTTAAAACCTGAATGGGCATTGAAAGTAAAGGAAGAAGTAACCAAGCAACTGGACGCAGGATTCCTACAGGTGGTGGAGTATCCGGAATGGTTATCTAATATCGTGCCGGTGCCTAAAAAGGATGGAAAAGTAAGGATGTGTGTGGATTTTCGAGATCTTAATGCAGCAAGTCCTAAGGATGATTTTCCTTTGCCCCACATTGATGTGTTGGTAGACAGTACTGTAGGACATGCGCTTCTCTCTTTTATGGATGGGTTTTCTGGATACAATTAGATAAAGATGGCGCCGCAAGATATGGAGAAAACAGCCTTTATCACACAGTGGGGAACGTATTGCTACAAAGTGATGCCGTTCGGTTTGAGAAATGCCGGGGCTACCTATCAGAGATCTGCTACAACATTGCTGCATGACATGATCCATAAGGAGGTGGAAGTGTATGTAGACGACATGATCGTGAAGTCCGTGGATCGAGAAGGACACTTCATGGCACTAGAAAGGTTCCTAGAGCGGGCAAAGAAGTATAACCTGCGATTGAATCCACAGAAATGCGCCTTTGGTGTCACTGCGGGCAAGCTATTAGGGTTCATGATTACTCAGAGGGGAATCGAGGTTGATCTCGGGAAAATCAAAGCCATTGTAGAGATGGAGCCGCCTAGCACAGAAAAGCAGATTCGAGGGTTTTTGGGGAGAATTTAGTACATAAGCAGATTTATTGCTAACTTGACCATGGTGTGCGAGCCGATTTTCAAGTTGCTTAAGAAGGGTGTACCGAAGGTATGGAATGAAGAATGTCAAGAAGCTTTTGAGACTATTAAAAGGTATTTGATTAATCCACCAATTCTAGTTCCCCCGCGACAAGGTGAGCCGTTATTGTTATATTTGACGGTCACTGAAACCGCGACGGGAGCTATACTAGCTCAGTACCTTGAGGGGTCGAAAAAGGAGAATGCCATTTATTACCTAAGCAAGAAGATGACGGACTACGAGGTGAAGTACAATGCCATAGAGAAGGCTTGTGTGGCTTTGGTGTGGGCAACTCAGAAACTCCTGGCACTACATGATGTCCTATGAGGTTTTCTTGATAAGTCGTATGGACCAGCTGAAGTACTTGATAGAAAGGCCGGTTTTATCCTACAGAACTGCTCAGTTGGTCGATTCTTCTCAATGAATTCGACATAAAGTATGTAACACAGAAGTCAGTGAAAGGAAGTGTCATTGCAGATTACTTGGCTAGCTGCCCTGTGGCGTCATCAGAACAATTCAATGATCAATTCCCCGATGAGGATGTCCTGGAGATTGGAAAGAAGGTCTGGAAAGTATACTTCGATGGAGCTGCAAATAAGAGAGGGTATGGGATAGGAGTTCTACTCGTCTCACCTGAAGAAGCATTCACACCTTTGGCGGTTAAGTTGGGGTTTGAAGCAACCAACAATATCGCTGAGTATGAAGTCCTGCATCCTTGCATTGGAAGCTACATTGGAATTGGGGATCAAAGAGTTAGAGGTTTTCGGAGATTCAGCACTGATTATCTGCCAGATAAAGGGAGAATGGAAGACTCGTGATGAAAAGCTGCTGCCGTATCATGCATACTTAGAAGCCTTGACTAAGGAATTTGTGGAAATAGAGTTTAATTACTTGTCGAGAAATAAGAATCAGTTTGCCAATGCTTTGGCAACTCTAGCTTCTATGGTGGAAATCCCGGATGGTGGGAATGTAAAACCGTTGGTGATAGAATGTAGAGAAAAACCTGTGTATTGCTGCTCTATTCGAGAAGGGGAAGTAAAAGATGGCCATCCTTGGTACTATGACATCATGAAATTCATCGAGGAAAGGGAATATCCAGAAGGAGCATCCCGCGTTGATAGGAGAACACTAAGGAGGCTAGCAAGTCACTATGTTTTGTGTGGAGGAAAGCTATACCGAAGGTCATACGACGGGGTCCATCTGTTGTGTGTCACTGAGGAAGAAGCCGAACGTCTTGTTAGTGAAATCCATGAAGGAGTTGGAGCACCGCACATGAATGGTTATATGCTAGCTAAGAAGATCATGAGGTTGGGTTACTATTGGTCTACAATGGAGAAAGATTGCCATGTACATGTTAAGAAGTGTCACAAATGTCAGGTCTTTGCTAATGGACAACACTTGCCTTCCATGCCTTTGACAAGCATGTCGTCGCCTTGGCCGTTTGTAGTGTGGGGAATAGATATAATTGGGCAGATTAAACCGAAAGCCTCCAATGGGCATGAATACATCTTGGTAGCTATCGATTACTTCACTAAATGGGTAGAGGCAGCATCTTTCAAGACCCTGAATGCCAAGAAGGTAGCACAGTTCATACAGCTCAACATCATCTATAGGTATGGGGTACCCCATGAGATTATTTCAGACAATGGTCAGCACTTTCAGAAAGAAACCAGGGAGCTTTTGCAGAAATACAATATAGTGCACCATCTATCCTCCCCCTATCGCCCGCAGACTAATGGAGCAGTGGAGGCCGCCAACAAGAATGTTAAGAAGATACTACAAAAAACAGCTGACACTTACACTGATTGGCATGAGAAGTTACCCTTAGCCTTGTGGGGCTATAGAACATCCGTAAGATCGTCAACAGGGGCTACCCCTTATTCTTTGGTGTATGGGATGGAGGCTGTTTTGCCTATTGAGTTGGAGGTACCGTCATTACGGGTTGCCATGGAGAGTCAGATAGCAGAAGCAGATTGGGTTAAGAACCATTATGATGAGTTGGTATTGCTCGATGAAGGGCGATTGAGGGCCTTGTATCATGTGCAGGGATATCAGCGAAGGGTTGCGAGAGCATTTAACAAGCATGTCAAAGACTGAGGTTTGAAGGCAGGAGATTTGGAGTTGAAAGAAATCAGAGCTCCAATTTTTGATCCACGAGGAAAGTTCAAACCAAGTTGGGGTGGCCCGTATGTCATTAAAGAGATATTGCCAGCAGGGGCTGTTCGCCTCATGGATTTAGATGGAATTGAGTTCGCTCGTCCTACCAACTTGGATCAATTGAAGAAGTATTATGTGTAAGGCCTGCTAGGTTGAAAACCCATAAGGGCGGCCTAGGCAAAAGTTAAGGCATTTGAACTACGAGGGCCTGATTCCCCATTCCTAAAGAAAAAAAAAGAAAAAGAGAAAAAAAGAAAAAAAAAGAAAAAAGGAAAAAAAAAAAAGAAAAAAGAAAAAAGAAAGAAAAAAAAAAAAAAAAAAAAAAAGAGAGAGAAAAAAGGATGGGGATACGTAGGCAACCCATAAAGTTACCTTGGGTGCGGTCCAAACAACACCACAACAACAAATCTCAAAATGGAATTATTATTGGCAATTCATTTAGAACTAATTGGTTGACAAAGCAATTTATTGATGTTAGATAAAGAACTATTGACATGCCATAGATATCCTATTTCTAAAGTCTTCAAGTCCTTTTGATTTTCTTTAGAGTCTCCTGGTCTGCTTTCTTCTCCTTTCTTTCAAGTCTTCGCTTCTTTCGCAAGTCATGGGCATGTGCTGCTTCCACTTGCTTCCAGAATGTCTTCCCTGCAAAATCCAAGTCTTGTGTCCTTGATAAGGTCATAAATCCTTTCCCTGCGTAGGGTTTCTCTTTCACCCAAGCTAGTCTTCAACCATGTCTTGTATTCAGGGCTCATGACATAAGGCCCATCAGTGTTCTCAACTCGAGTCAGTTTCAGTTGGTCAGTCCATCTAGTTTTGGCCCACTTAACCATTGTGGGGCTCACAGGTTCAACAAAATGATCAAATACCACAGAAGTAGGTATGGCTTGCATGGCACCCATCTGACGAAGGATTCTTGAGGTCCAATAGAAGGAAGTTGATTTCAACCCTATGAGCTTGACCATAGCACACCCAGAAGTTCGAAGAAGGATTTGTTCCTTGCATCCCCATATGAAGACAAACCACTTGATGTTTCGCCATGAGAGAGTTTGGAAATAGCCTAACCATTCCCTCAAAGAAAATTGACCAGGGAGTTCAACTCGACGGCAACAATAATGTTGAGGTTTATATGGGTTAATGGTGGCAGGAGATAAGAAATTAAGCCTTTCAAGAAGCCACATCTGCAGTAGAATGGGGCTCCCTCCTAATGGGGCTTGTGGGTTATCATGAACTTTGTCTAAGCTGTTGAGGGTTTCAGCTAGCACCATGGGAATCAGGTTGTTATGTTCAAGAATGAAAGGGATCAGTTCACATATTTGAATAGGGACATAGAAAGTCCCCGTGGAGATGAGGAAGCGACCAACCAAGCAAAAAGCAAGAGCATGTTGAGTAGTAAGGTTGAAATTCAGGGTACCTTTGCTATCATGAGCCAAAAAGGAAGTTGCTATTTCGATGAGATTCACCATATGATCCTTCACAAATATGGAGGCCTCTTGTTGAGAAATCCCAAGGAAGTTGGAAAAGGAAATCAGGTAACTTGAGCGTGGAGTAGGGAGGATGAAAGGTCCTACAGGTGAAACTCCATACAAAGCGCAGAATTCCTCCATTGTTGGGCATAGCTCTTCGTAGTTGAAACGGAATACATGAAGTTGGGGATCCCAAAAGTATGTAGCAGCAGTAAGAAGTGTGGTTTCAAGCTTCACATGCATCAAAGAGAATAATGGATCCAAGCAGTAGCGCTTGAACTCCTTCCTTGCCTCCACACTCATAACCTTCAGAAAATCACTTAAGAATTTGTCTAGGGCTTCCATAACTTGCTCTCAATGAATGTAAGTAGGGTTTGAGACCCCTTGGATGTGCTTTTATAGAAAAAAAAATTCGGAAATCCGTGTTTTGGAAGGTGAAATTCCGTCAAAATAGGAAGTTTCCTAAAAACAGGCGAAACACCGCTTCGGGCTCGAGTGACCACCCAGGCCTGGGCGGCTAGCCGCCCAGCCCCAGGTGGTCACCCAAGGCCGCCGCTTTGTTTCGCCCATTTTTGCCTTGTTATGCCTTTGTTTGGCCCTTTTGTGATGTTTTGACTCTTTTGTGCTTAATTTAAGCCCATTTTTCACACAATACAAGATCATATCATTGCAATAAAGTTCAACATAGATTCATCAAGTATCCATAATAGGAGTTCAAGGTTGGGAATTGAAATTCCTAATTAGTACATGACAAGAAGATAGTAAGTTCCAAAGTTCCTAACAAGAGGTGAGTGAAACTCAATGATTTCCTGTGGGCCTTCTCTTTCGACTTGGCCCAGCTCCATCATAGTCCTGAACGAGGTGCTCTAGAAGGGGGCATATCCTGTGGTGGATGAGATGATGATGCCTGTTGCAAAGAAAGATAATGAGTTAGTAGGGTAATGGTGCCAATCTTAGTTGACAGTTGATAAAGATGATCACTTACTTGGGGATTCAAGCGTGCTTCTAAAATTGAGTTCTCTAAACTCATCCGCACAAGATCCCTCCTCAATCCTTCATTGAGTTCAATGCATTCCTGGGCGTACTCCCGTGGAACCTAGGAGAGTATGAACATGGTTAACAATAATGAAAGAATCTAATTTCAAGAAAGTAAGAGTTTAGAACTCACGTTCTCATAATATGGATCAATCTTGGGATATTCATCGAATGGTGGATGGGTAATGTCAGTCTTCACAAATTTCGTCCCACTGCATAAATTCACGTACCAATTTAGTGGTGGGAAGGGGTGGAGGTTGATTTCCTTCAAGGTCGTCATCCTCATCATTGTAAGTCATCCCAGTGGCAGATCCAACTGTGGAGCTATGTCCCCTTGCCCGTCGACCCTGAAATTCAAATGCTTGTCAAGAAGAGTCTTTCTTATGATCTTAAAAAAGAGTTTAAGAGTTTGGGGAGCTCACCCCTTGAGGTGGGAGACCAGTGACCCTAGGGTTCATCAGATATTGTCGACAGAAGGCAGTGTATTCTATGCGAGGGAGGTGAATCCCTCAGCATCCCAACCCCTCAGAGCCTCTTCTAGTTCATCCCCCACTAGGTGGTTAGTATGCCTCATGTTCTTTGGTGGCATGGAAGGTGTCACAGCTGCATTCATATTTCCGTGGACTTATCTCAGGACTCGCTCCCCAAGATACCAGCATCTACCTGTGGGGCCTTCAAAAAGGACCCTTTTGCTTGTCAACTCCAAACAAGAGGAGTACTTCTCGAGAAGCCTATGCTCCCACAGCCTCCATGGATCCCATTCCACCTGTTGAGTTTGAAATGAGAAATGAGAAAAAAAAGATAAAAAAAAATAAAAAGAAAGAAAGATTTTACCATATCAGCAGTCAAGCTGGCAAGATATGCCCTTGCATGGGTATAATCATGTCGGTTGGAGGCTCTTGTAGCCAAGCAAGAGGGAGCGTAATTTTGGAGGATAGGCCATGACATGGCATCACTAGCAAGAGTTGGGCGGCACATGTTTAGGTACTCGTAGTACCATATCTGTGGAAAATCAAAGAAATAGAAGAAATCATGTGTGTGTTAAGTTTCGGGAAATAATAGAGAATTGAATGTTCTTTGTTACCTCCCAAACGAAAGGAAGTCCCCCAAAGTTCTTTGCAACTCCTCGGGACATGTCAGTTATGGAGCGATACAGGGTTGCGAAAGCAGCTCCACCCCAATTGTATCTCCCAATTTTGTTCACATCTTCCATGCTAACTAGCAACTCTAGTCGAGCCATGTCATTGGTGCCCGCAAAGAAGGTGTATGAAATCATGTAGAGCAAGAAAGCTCTCACAATGTATTGGGGATCCGTCCCCTCACTTTCTTCCACAATGGCAAAGGTGTTGTAGAGCCAAGTACGGCGCACACCTTTTGGGCTCAACTCTGCTTCAACCGCAAGTAGGGCTACTATGTAGTTCTGATCCATGTTGGCTTGTTCGTAGTATTCTAAGCGCTTGCCTTTCAAGCTCAATCCAGTTATCATGGTGAAGTCCTTAGGGGTCATGGTCATCTCCCCGAAGCTAAAATGGAAAGTGTTGGTGGTGTCCCACCATAGCTCTGTCAAGGCAAACAATGCTTGCCTATCCCATTGCTCGTTCCATAGAGCATCTAGGAAGGGCCCAAAACCCGCCTTCTTTACTATCTTGCGAGCACGTGGTTGGGCATGTTCCATATGTCTCCACCATGAGATGAGCCCCTTTATTGATGTCCTTGTACGGAGACCTTGGAAGTCGGGCTATGTCAAAGGATTGTGTATTGAGTTAGCATTGAAAACATAGAGATATTGGGCATACATTGGTACTTGATTTCAAATGGTTTTCCAAAAGTTTTAAAATATGGGTTTTGATTCATGAAATGAATTAGAAATGAATGCCCATGACTTTGTGTATTCAAATTCATTGATTTTGTAAGGATTGAACATGTTTTTGTCTTTCGGGCATTTTATCGAACACTTGGTGTGTAACTTGTTTTCAAGCATTGAAATGAAAGATTTTGTATACCAAATCCTTGCCAAGACCATTTGACTTTGTACTACAATGCAAACCAATTGATTTTTTAAGAATTGAACATGTTTTTGTCTCTTTGGCATTTTATCAAACACTTGGTGGGCATCTTTTCTCAAGCATTGGGAAACAAGCTTTTTACACATTCAATCCTTGCCAAATCAATGAACTTGGCTTAACAATGATAGAAACAATCAAAAGAAGATCATGGGAATGCATTTTATCCAATAGAAATCAAGATTTCAAGATAAACATGTTAAGTTGGGAAGAACTAACCTCATGTTGGGAATAGGAGGTATGAGAGATGCTTCTTGGGTTCAAGCAACACCTTGTCGTGGGATTCATCATAGATTGGTGCCTTCTATGTATTCTTGATCATATAGTATGGATACTTGATATTGGAATCATTGCTAGAAGCTATTGATGATGATTGAGCTTGTATGTGAGGAAAATGGGTTTGATAAGAAAGATGATGAATTTGATCTTGTAAATTGATGCTTGATGCTTGTTTTTGTTGTTGAATGACTTGTTCTTGATGCTATTTCATGCACACAACTTGAATTGAAAGTGAAACTTTGGATGAGAATGCGTATGTGAGGATTTGGAGAAGGATGGAGTGAGTTTCTAGAGAGAGAAGCTCTCAAATTTGAGTTTGGAGGCTTGAATGCACAAATGGGGGGTCAAGGGTTTAAAAACCCAGATTTTGGAGGACCCTAGCCTCGGGTAACCGCCCAGCATGGGGCGGCAAGCCGCCTGGGCTTGGGCGGCAAACCACCAGCAGCCAGGTGGTCACCCCCCCTTGCTCGCTCTGTTGCGCTCGTTTGGCCTTTGCTCGCCTGTTCGCGCCTTTGAACCTTCTTTGAGATGAAATCTCAAGCATGTTTTGAGTTGAAAAATGAGTGAATATCTTGATATTGTTTGACTTGAAATGATTTTGAAATAGATTGCATTGGTGGCCCTTATGTGGGCATGGCATGCTAATAGGGTTGAACAACCCTTTCTATGCATATGATTTTTTTATCATTAGGGATGAATTCCCTCCTATGTCACTATGATTCGTTGTCATTTGGGATAAAGATACCTTCCCTATATGCATGTGAATGATTGCTTTCATGAGGAGAATGTGTCTCCTATATGAGTTGATATTGAGGCACGAATAGCCTCCATGTGAGATGACTTGGTGAGATTGTTTGAGTGTTGGTAAGTAGAAGCTTACCTTTGTCTTGATGACTTAGTGAGAGAAAGATGCAATCTTTCTCATGATTACATGCTTACCTTGATGACTTGAAAGATGCAATCTTTCCCATGATTTGTGTTTACCTTGATGGTTTGATTATGAGAAGGACGCGATCTTTCTCATGCTATGTGTTCACCTTGAGAGTTTGATATGAGAAGGATGCAATCTTTCTCATGTCACATGTTTACCTTGATAGTTCGAAAGATGCAATCTTTCCCATGGTATGTGTTTACCTTGATGATTTAAGCAAGAGAAGGACGTGATCTTTCTCGTGTTATGTGATTACCTTGACATTTGAATTACAACCTTAATGGTTTGAACATGAGAGGGACGCGATCTTTCTCGTGTTACATGATAACCTTGATGATTTGAATATGAGAAGGATGTATCTTTCTCATATTTTGAGATAGCCTTGATGGCATAGTTTTACCTCGTATTATTCGCCAGAGCCATTGGCGTAGTATGGGAAGACCTTTCATCGAACGCAGATTCGGTGTAAGCTATGGATACCTCGTATTATTCGCTAGAGCCATTGGCGTAGTATGGGAAGACCTTTCGTCGAACGCAGATTCGGTGTAAGCTATGGATACCTCGTATTATTCGCCAGAGCCATTGGCGTAGTATGGGAAGACCTTTTATCGAACGCAGATTCGGTGTAAGCTATGGATACCTCATATTATTCGCCAGAGCCATTGGTGTAGTATGAGAAGACCTTTCATCGAACGCAGATTCGATGTAAGCTATGGATACCTCGTATTATTCACTAGAGCCATTGGTGTAGTATGAGAAGACCTTTCATCGAACGTAGTTCGATGTAAGCTGTGGATACCTTATCCTGTCCCCCTAGTGAAACTGGTATACAGTATGAGAAGAGTTCTGTAGAACTTATGAGGAGTACCTTTGTGCTTGTGTATGATGAATTCAAAGAATTCAATGATATGATCACTCTCTTTTCCCCAGTGGGTCTTGATGAAATCAATTCCCCGGTCAAAAATGGGTTGTTCTTTTGGTCATTGGTTCGCAAGTGAAACTTGCTCGCCAATGAGGGGCTTCTGTCACACCCCATTTTTGCCACCTTAGCTAGGGTTTGTCATTGCATGTGTCTTTTTGTTTCCTTTTCGAGTCTAGTCTTTTGCATTGAGTTTCCAGGGTCCTAAGGATAGGTGTGTATGAATTTTGGTTCGATTTGGAGTTGATCTTGAGGGTTAATAAGAACTTTTGTGACTTGAGGGGCATAATCGTCTTTTTGGTCACAAACTTTCCATTTGACCTTGAAATGATCTCCAAGTTGCCAATTGGAGTTCATATGGTTGCATTTGAGGTATTTATGGGTTCAATTCGATGAATTGATGGTTCGGGATTAGAATGGCTCAACAAGGCTCAGGTTGGCTAAGAGACCTACTTCGGGTTAGCCCGAATTGGTTCATGATTTTCACTCTATGACTACTCATTCGACCTTGATTAGTCTTAATTTCATCCCCAAATGTGTTTAGGGAGGTTGAATTTCGAATTGGAAAGCATTTAATGCGACCCTATGTGCATACCTAAGCTAAGCGATGGTGAGGCATAGCGGTTAACCGCCTTTGTAGGACCCAACCATGCAGCCATGGCTAGGGTTTCTTGCCCTCAAGTGACTCAAATTACATTCCCCTTCGAAACACTGGTCGTTTTGGCTTTCGTTTCGTCAAAAGCGGAGTTGATTTAAGCCCTGAAACACATTTGGAAGCCGAAAGGGGTCAAAAATGGGCTGAGGATGACATGGCCTCGGGTGACCACCCAGGCCCAGGCGGCCAGCCCCAGGTGGTCACCCGAGCCACTTTCCTTTTTTGAGTCTTGACGCGGCTCCCTCCCTATTTCCTCAGATTTGCTCGCCTCCAGCCGCCATTTAACCCTAATTTCAGCCCTATTTGACCTACTTGAGCCCCAAGGGAACCTCTAAGAGCCCTTGGATCAATCCCTAGGGTTTTAATCCCAACCATTGAGGGTTTCCCCTCAATCCCTATAAATACCCCCTTACACTTCAGTAATAAGAAAAGGAGAAAAATTTCTGAAGTGGGAGGCACATTGGAGGTTATGACAGCCATCCTTAGGGTAGTTTAACCTAAATTTTGAGTGAGAGAGTGAGAGAGAGAGCTTGAAGGAGGGCTGGAACTGTACTTGGAGGCTTGAAGGAGAGCTTTTCAACTTGTCCACAAGAAGAGAAGAGGAGTTCTACAGCAGCAACCATAGGTATACCCTCTCTTCTCCTCTTCTCTCTTTTAAAATTAGGTTTTTTTTTTTTGCATAGAATAGCATTATCTCATGTTCAAGCTTATTTTTTTTTATCATGTGTTGATGCTTCTAATGCTTAAAATACATGACTAGAATAATGTTTATGGCTGGGTTTGCATGATATAATGTTATTTCATGTGATTTTAGGTATAGTTGTGTTTTTAGGGTTTCTAGAGTCTGTTCTAGGGTTTTGCATTGAATAGCTATGATTTCATGTTAAAGCATATGTTTTTATCATGTTTTGCTACTTCTATGAGTTAGTATGCATGATTAGGATGATGTTTATGGGCTGTTTAAAATGCTAGAGGGCTGTTTAATGTGATTTAATGCATGTTTGCAATTCTAGGGTTTCTCTTGTGCTGAAATTAGGTTTTTACTTAGAATAGCTATATTTCATGTGCAAGCTTGTGTTTTTAGCATGTGTTGATGCTTCTATTGGTTAGTATGATGTCCATGATGAGTTTTGCATGATTTAGAGTTATTTTATGTGATTTTGAGCACAATTGTGATTCTAGGATTTCATTCATCCTTGTATTAGGAAAGTTGCATATAGCATGATAGTTTAGGGTTTTTCTTTATTTTTTCTTCATAGTTGATATATATGTGCTGCATATTTGATAACTATGATATTTTTGAGCATTCACATAGTTGATTTTAGGGTTTTTATGCATGTCATGGTTCTAGGTTCAAATTAGGGTTTATGATTGTTCACTATTTATGTTGTTTGCATGCTTAGTGGATGCATATAGGCTTTAATTCAATTCTGTCCAGATTTGTTTATTTCCCTAAAAATGATATTTTTGCATTCATAATAGTGGATTTTAGGGTTTATTGCATGTCATTGCATATAGGATTGAATTAGGGTTTTTATTGGTTTATGATTGGTGTTCTTTGCATGACTTATGAGTGATTTTAGACCTTATTTCAATTCTGTCCAGATTTGTCCATTGTTCTTATTGCCATATTTTGAGCATGTGTTAGCCTATGTTTAAGCATGATAATTGCTTGATTGGAACCTAGCTAGGTTGTTGGTATTTTTGGTGTTATTTGCATGCAAATTGCAGGTGCTTAACAGGTACAACAGGTGCAACTACCCCACCAATGTGGGGTGGTTATTTTGGCTATTGCGAGATGAAATCTTGCAAATAAGGTAATTACCCTATGCAATAGGGTAGTTATTTTGACAGGTTGCTTTTGCTTAAAGGTAAGTAGGGTATGAAGGTGCCCCAATTCACCATTCTTTCCTTTCCTTGAAACTTTCCCTTTCTCCCCTCTAGGGTTGTTTCCTAATAGAGGGGTATGGTAGATTCTATAGTATCCTTTCATAAAATTGCCTTTTAAATCAAAGTTTCCATCTTTATCAAATTCCATATTTTCTAAAGATCTTTTGAGAATCATTTATTTTGGAAACTTACCATGTTTTACTTGAAAGGAAACTTAGGGTTTACCATAGGCCTTGATTAGGTTATAACCCTATTCCCTTTCGAACTACGTGGACTTTGATCCATGTATTTCCATACATGGTACGTAGGCACTCTTCGTGAGGTTCAAGTCCGCCCTAGGATACCTAGGATACTAAGTATCCTAGGTTTTCTTCCCCCTCTTTCTCTTTTCTGTTTTTCTTTGATTTACTTGATTATATGGATGAATGAATTAATGATATGCATGCTATCTTTTGATGATAACTGTTGATTTGTGTGTGATTGAGACTTTGATTTAGCCCAATTAAATTAAGAGACCGTTTAGGGCGATATGGGTGCCTATAGGCTTTGCCTAGAACCTTCCCATATCGTAACTTAGCCTCCGAACCCCGATTTCTCTGGTTTCCAAAAGACTTTTTGCCTTACCATTTTTAAACATGGAGTCAATCTTTTGTTTTCCTAAAACAAAACTGTTTTTCTAGGGTTTTCCTTGTTTCCTTTAAAAAATAAGGTGGCAACTCCCTTTTTCGTTTTCTAAACCCTATTCTTCTTTCCAATCCCTCGTGGGGCCCGATTTCCGGGGTCCACAACCATGAACCACTTACCATATGTTAATTATCCCGAAACATCGAGAAAACACCAATTAATCATCCTATGTATTCTATAGGGCAATTATTAAGCTCAAACCAACCATATTCATGCTCAAATTAATAATCATTAGGAGACCTAAATCAAATCTGGACAGAATACTAAACATGCATATAATGACCTAAAACTCATGCAAATAACAATAATCAAAAGAAAAACACAAACCTAATATGCTCCTATATGCTCTAAACACCCTAACTGCACAAAATTATCAAAAACATGCTAAATATGAATTATCATGATGAAAATATCACATGACGATTCGAAACATGAAAATAAAATCTAACATAATGTCTTAGGTAAGTATTTTATGTAAGAATGTAAAATAATCATCCTTACGGCGAGTTTTCTTAAGTAAAACTATCTGGAGATAATTTTACGTAGAAACCACTCCGCATGAATGATTTCTTCACATATCCTATGTAAAGTATATACCTAAGAATGCAAAGAAACTCACAGCGCACTTAAACACACTCTAGAAAGCACCTACCTCACCTTCTAAGGACGATAATTATCTTCGAAAAGAATAATCATCCATACACCTATGAAGATGAGGCTTACACAACAAGTGTCCTATACAAAAGATGCTTAAAATCATGCATATAATTGAACCACGGCCTAAACACATCAACTAATTTTCTGTGCAAAACGTACCTCTATCCTTAAAAGAGAAACTATCCTAACAGCAAGCAATTCGTAATCCTATTCCACTAGCATGCTTTCCTGTCATATTTGAATCATATACACTCTAAAATATAGAGCATATATGATTCCTAATTCAATTCTAAGCCATAACTATGCAGAGAATGAAGTAGAAAGAGAAGGAATCGTAAAAGGATGCAAAGGAGACTTACAACAAAGCAAAGGTCTTCGCTGCGTTCTTCCTTCTCTTTGGCTTGGTTCCCTTCTAGTTCGTCTTTGAAATTGCAGTAGAAAACCTCCTCCAAGTGATATGGGTGTGTGCCAACTTGTTCTCCCTCTCTCTCTTATGAATACGATGTGTCAAAAGTCTCCTATGCTGATGAATGAGCCTCTATTTATAACCAACCAACCATATGAACCAATGGTTGAGATTAATTCACCATAAAATCAATCTAGGGTTGTAATTAAATCCTATGGATATTAAACAACTCAAAACCACCTCCCAATAGGCTTATAAGTCCTTTAGAAGGCTGAAATTCGGAGTGGTAGAGTCCCATTCCATCAAAAATTCAAAAAGAGACAAATCAGGGCGGAGCGCTCGGGTGACCGGTTGGTTGAACCGGTTGGACCGGTTGGGTGAACCGGTCACCCGAGAGGAATCCAAAAAATTTGAAATTCTAGCTTGGTTTGGACTACGAACTTCAAACGGACACAAATTCTTCATTTTAACTCCGATTTAAGTGATTCAAAAGCCAAAATTTCAAGGATTCAATGTAGAATAAGCTTAGAATATTCTCAAACCAAAAACCCCTAACCACGGTCAGGTGGCTGGGTTTTCATAAGGCGATTACCCGAAAGAAGGTCAATTAACCATAGGGTAATGTGGTAAACCAATCCAAAACCTATCAATAAATTAAATTGGCACTTCAATTAGACTCATTTCATCATTCTAAGATCAATGGAACACTTCAGAACAAATTTAGAGGCCAATTGGAAAATATACAAAGTAAAAGACGAAATTGCCCTTCAAGTCGTAAAAGTTCTAATTAACTATCCAAACCTATCTGGAATTGAACCAAATTTGACACACATATCCAAAATGATCCTAGAAACTAAATGCAAGGGATGGAACTCAACAAAGAGACAAAAATATGCATGCAATGATGACCTATTCTCCTAAGGCTTAAAAGGGCAAAATTGTCCTTTAATGCTTAGGGACTCTTAAATGCTTCTAAACCTAACCAAATGATATCATGAACTCATGGGGGTGAAAATGGGGTGTCTACACATACATACATCTATACACACACACACACACACACACACACAAGCCGTACATATAATGAGCACATAACCATTACAGGGAAGAAGGGTTTGTGGGGTTTGATAGTTATTTAGTGTGGGTAGGTCTACATAAATTTATGTACACTTGCATAATTAAGGCTTATATTAGTCATTTTGTAGTTCAAGTTTGGGGCCATTAGAATTAGAAATTGAATTGTTAGTGTACCACGTAATTAGAATGAACTGTTAATATAAATGTGAATTATTGATAAAGAATATTATTGATTTTAGGTTCTGAATAGCGTTGGAATTATTAGGACCTCAATCACTTGGATTCTTAAAGGTTTGGTTTGAGGTAAGGGAACTTGCACAATGTATCACCTTCTTTGATTAAATAAAAATAAATCTGATTTTTATTCTTCTTTTGTGAGCTAATGATTAAATAAAAATTGTTTCATTATCAAAGTTTTTATTTCTTATTTACTGTGGGTCAAGCAAAAATAGTCATTTATTGAAATTGTTTTACATATGTGTTTGAATCTATTTTAATTGTAAAAGATATTGCTAAATGTTTTTTGTATAAGTGTGAACTTTGGTTAGATTATTGGTCTGTCCTAGTAGGGGATTCTAATACTATTGGAAAATTGGTTCGTGCTAGTAGGGGATTTTAATTCATATTGGTCATCAGTACTGATGTAGTGTAAAATCCTACGATGATGGGCACCTATTAAGTGTGAGTCTAGCTAAAGGTAGTACTTGTATGAACTAATGTTTTATTGATTTGTATTATATCGATCAGTGAGTTTAAAGTAATTTATCGAATGAATTGTTGTCGAAAGTATTTCAGTGTCATTGTTTATTGATTTGAAAGCAAGAGAATTATTTCTAAAAGTTTATATGCATACCGAATTGAAAGAAATGATTTATTGTAAAACTCTATCGTTTTGTTACTCGCGTTTTTAAATTAATCGTGCGAATATGCTTGACTTCTTGTTGTAAATATTGTGTAATGTTTTATTGCTGAGCTTTATGCTCACCCCTTATATTTTTTTCCCACAGATGAATAGCTTGATGTGAGTAGCTTCCACGTACGAAGAGCTAGGGTGTTGATGACTTGATCTGCTAGTTAATTAGAACTTTTATTTTAGTAGTTAGAAAAATTAGTTTATTATTTCAATGGACGTTGTAGTAGGTTATTGGAGGTGATAATTTACTTTGCTGGATATGGATTTTATCTAGTTATTTCAATTAATTGTTGAGACTTTAGTTATGCTATGGCTTGAATTTTATTGTGGTTGGATTATTGGAGACAACTTTATTACAAATTGATATTGTTAAGTGGTTTGCCCTTTGTGAGGCGTGAACCTTTGTGAGTTGTGACAATCATGTCGCCAAATCTAGTCTTTTGGATTTTGAGTGTGACAAATGTATTAAACTTTATTTTTAAATCTTTGAAATTGAATTCATTCATTTCTAATCTTTATTTGAGTTTACATGTCTATTGAATTCGATTACATATTTCACTAAAACTATGTGGTGAACATACATGACCGTGTGCTGGTTTGTTGAATCTAAATGTAAAATTAAATAAATTATTTTAATGTGGGGGTTATTACTAAGAAATATTTATTGAAGCATATCCTAATTATTTCTATATGGGGTACAATATTGAGGTATAGATATATAATTGCTTGATTGAGATTCTGTAAGGTTATAATTTAGAAAAGAGTTGTCACTTTAATTATTGAATATCGATCATATGAAGAACATGGAAATAAAATAGTTGTTCTATTTAGTTAGAGCATGATATATTATGAATTGGGTGACAATATTATCTTATGATTTGTATTATAATATGTACATAGCAACCATGGATGGTTCTCTTGAGAAATTGCATGATATTTACCATATTCTATTTATTTAATGAGAATCTTAGAGTTTATTATGATATCATGATTATAATTTGCTCATGAGAAGATTACAAGAAATCATTTTTGCATTATGTGATGTAGGAAACAAAATGATGATGCTAATATTTTGATGAGATGCAGAATATGATGTGGCTAATCAACCAACTAGAAGGTTGTGCAGAAATGCAATTACTATATCCATCGAGGGGGATGGGGCTTAAGCCCACAGGGAGTCACCAACGGAGGTAACCTGACCTTTGTGATTGGAGATCCTAAGAAAAAGGTTCGACGGGTAAAAAAATCCACAGCGCGTGATTCATAAAAAGCACTTTTTACCAGGAGAGAGTCTCCTTCCCATCCCTATGATGAGAGTGCTATTGATGTGACAGTAAGGAAAAGTTTTACTCTGAATAATCCCGAGGCAAGAACACTCCTATAGGGTATAGTCGTAGTACCGTACCCTTGGAGGACTTACCTATGTGAGGGCTGTCGTGAGGCCACAAGTATAGGTTTGGGTTAACCCTAGAAACTCTCATAAAAATCAAGATATAGCGCATGGCTATAAATTACGCTAACCCGCCTAGAACTACGTTCCATATCAATACTATGTGTGTAACTTGTTGAAATTTGGCTCAAGGGGTCTAGTTTAAGGCTTCACCTCTATGACTCCTTAGATGGAAACGGTTAACACTAACTAAGGTTCAAGTCTAGAAAACACCTACACCCATTGCATAGTATATAGTTGCCATATATATATATTTTATTGGTGTATATATATATTTTATTTATTTACTTATTGAAATTTTGAATCTTGTGGAGGATTGTTAGAAAATATGTGATTTTCTTTAAAACTTCAAAATTTCGGACCACACACGTGTGTACACATACATAGCCTGCCTCGACCCAGACTGGCTGGTCGTATCGTGATGTGACACGTGAAAGATATGACGTAGCGTACACGTGGCTTTATGGGCTGATTTTATGACTTTTATTTCATTGATTGTTGGTTCTTAATTTTTACAATTTATGAGTGTCTGTTACTAGCAATTAGACTTTTATTTCATGTTATTTATTCGACTGTTATAAGAATTGTTATGTCATTTATATTAGGCCTTTATTAGCCCAAACCTATTTCAGCATTTTACTATTACTAGTGATAGCACATGTGCGTTGCACGTGAATTTTTTTTGTGAGAATTGTTTTTTTTTGTCTTTTTTGAAATGAAAATAAAAATAATTTATTTATAAAAAATCCTTAGTATTATATTATATTAAATTTTGTATAGTTTGGTCTTTGAATCATTAGCATTAACATATGAAGAATCAATAAAATGTATGATCATCATCCATCAAAACTAAGCACAAAAAATGTATATATATATATGGAAAAAAAAATCAAAATCAAAATAATTTATTTATAAAAAATCATTAGCATTATAGTATAGAAAATTTTGTTATAGTTTGATCTTTGAATCATTAGCACTAACAAATGAAGAATCAATAAAAATGTATGATGATCATCAATCAAAACTAAGCACAAAAAATGTATATATATGTGAGTACGGTGCATGAAAGAATAAAAAAAATCATACAAGATCAACTCCATATACTTGGAAAATAACAAGAAGTAAGGAAGGGTTTTTATTTGGTGTGTATAGTTTAAATTGATTTCAAACTCTATATTTATTTATTTATTTGCCGATTTTTCTAAACTTTGTTTGAGAGATTGTTCTTCAAGAAATGCGTTGAACAACAAAGCAAGAATGTCTCTATTTTTTTTCTTGATAGGAAAACAACCAAATATAATAATAATAATAATAATAATAACAATTAAAAAAAAATCAAATTAAATTTATTAAGTAGAAATATAATTTAAGTCTGCAAGGAATTAGTCTCTTACACAAATTGAGACATCTTCCAATGAAACATACAAACCATCAACCTCCCTACTAAACTGTGCCAAACCAAGATTTGTTGATGATCTTTGGATTCCCTTTTTTTTTTTTTTTTTTTGCATGTGTATTTTTTTCTTAAATTTTGCTAATAATTTCAACTGATATATTCTCTTTGTTATGTTTTGGTTTTTTTGAATCATATGTTTATTCAATGGTAGCAATGGAGAAGATTTCTATACTTCTTATTTTACTTTTTATTTTTACATTAAGTTGTTTTAGGGTTTAAAATTCAAATGGAAATATTATATATATTATACTGTCAAAAACTAACTTAATGCTTTATGAAGTACTTTTATATCCTGTAAGAACATGAAAAAAAAAAAAAAAAATATATATATATATATATATATATAATCTTTCATTTTAATCCTTGCACATTATAATTTGCTAAAATTGGTGTAATCCTTATTTATCAAATCTAATGCTATGTAGATTCAGAGGCAAGAAGAATATATATGGGAGTTTATAATAGAATTGGAGATACTTATGAAGTGCATCCAATCCTCCGAAAACAAATAAATAAATGATCAAAATGATGCCATCACAGATTGATCACGCCAAGTCCCTTACTGCTAGACAAACCACATTTATTCAACCTATAATGATATTCCACATCATAGTCCACTTACCTCATCAACGTGCTGCTTCTTAGTTAGTAACCCACGAAAGCTACGAATCATTGCTACTGCTACCCTCATCAATCCCAACGTACTTGTTGCCCCGCTACTACTACAATACTACTCCTCTTTGGCATAACTACTGTTGCTAACTAGGGTTCGATAGGCTTTTATTATATTGGTTAGCGTAACTACTACTGGCTAGGGTTTGACAGGCATCTATTATATTAGTTTTGTGGAGAAGGGTAAAAAAGTCTAGAATTATAGTTTCCTTAGAATTCTTATTAAGGTATGTGTTTTATATTGTTATATTTCCTATATATGCAGAAGGGTAGTTGTATAGTTTTCTTAGAATTCTTATTGAGGTATGTGTTTTATATTGCTATGTTTCCTATATATGCAAAAGGATAGTTGTGTATTTAAAAATTAAAATAAGGGTATATTAGTCAATTAAAAGTTTTTTTCACATTCATCTTTTTATAGGTAGTATAGATAAATAGTGGACTTCTTTACATGAACAAAAGAATACAAATTTATGTTATCTTCTCAATCCTTTTTCCACTATATTTTTCTAAGAGTTTTATTTAGTTATTTTATATATTGGTTTTACGGGTAACTGATCATGGATGGCTTCATCATAGTCTTCTTGTGGACCTACCCATAGAAGAGGGAGCTGTGAGCTTTGGGGTTGTATCTTGGAGGTCCTATCGTCCGTCAACACTTGTACGTAGGAAGGCGATAGTTCGTTTAGGACAGCTTGATCTCACGCGCCTTTCCACAAGCTAACTCTTCTTACCCTTTTAATTTTATTTTAATTAATATTTTTGTGTTGTTTTTTGTTAAATTAAATTGTGATTATTATGAGATTTATCTATGTTCAATTTCATTGTATTTGTGATTTTTAATTTGAATTGTAAAATTGTATTCATGTTTAATTTTAATAAAGATTTTGTGTTAATCGAATTTCACAATGTTAATATTCGGGTTGGGTACGTGACCCATACCCGTGGTCCGCCCACATGCGGGTAGTGGACCTTATGAGTGTTTCCTATTGAGTGGGTTCTATTGTGTGTGGAACCCTAGTCCTATTAGGTTTAGGACTTATAGGAAACTATTTAAGGTGGCTTTCTCTACAGATTAGGGTTGGCCTCTCTATGCACCCTCTATCATTCTGTACAGCCACTCTCCCCTCTCTCTCTCTAGTATTCTCTCTAAGGCATCACCATGGCCTTATGGATTTGGAAGCGTGGAACAAAGGGAGGACTCTAGTAGCGATCCCTATGCCTTACACAGCGACGGTAGAGCATACACGAAGGATTGGTTTGTGTTCACAGCATCCAGATGGCGTACGGCAACCTGCGGGCTCGTAACGACAAGCGACGGTCCTTCTCGGGTCTCTTCCGCAAGAGGTAACTCTTAGACCCGTGATTTATTTGCTATGTGCAATATGTATAGATTATTTACATTGGTATCAGAGCCATAGTTTTGTTGGTTCGCCCAATAGTTGCCATAATTGTGTTCTCTCTCTAAAAACACCATTGATGGGTCTCTTAAAAACGAATTTTTTAAGTGGTTTTTAACCAAAAATTTTTATGTGGTTATGTTCTCCTATGTGTGAGAAACATCCCCGTCAAGTTTCATGAGAAACGGATGTGTATTTTGAGAGAAAACACAAACCCTTGTTTTGAAAATTGTGTTTTTTCCGAAACTTTGGGCTATTTTTTGATGCACCTAGACCTATTATTAATGGCTATAATTGGTATATTGGTAATCTACGTCGTGAGGGCTTTCCAACGATATATTATTTGCGCAATTTGGATACCATATGCGAAAGATATGAGCCTTAGAAGTTGGCCCCATGAACATGCAAATCTGGTGCGAATTGTCTTAAGGTAGAAGATGAAGTGCAGAAAATTGCAACAGCCCACTCTCGCCTATTGGAGAGTGCGAGAGAGTGTGGAGGCTGTAGAACTCCGATTTGCATGCCGTTTTTTCCTAAATTCATAAAATTTAATTTCTGATTTTTTGGTATTTTTTTAAATTTTTTAATGTTACCAGAAAATTTATTACAAAATTAAATTGGAAAACATGCATAACGAGGACACCACTTGCGTGCGTGGGAGTGCGTGCATAGGTGTTTGGTGGCCTAGAAAATTTGTGAATTATTTTTGGGGCTTGTTTGTATCCCTGGCTTGCTGCACCTCCCATACCAACCTCTGGATTTTTTATTTATCTAATTTTTATGTGTTTTTCCTTATCGAAAAATAAAATAAAATTAGTTTATGCAAAATAAAAATTTTCAGAGGTTGTGTTAATTTTGTTTGACCATATGGGAGTGGGTATGTGTCATTGGGAGAGCTATGCAACGTGGATTTATTGTGCATCACTTAATTACATGTGGTAATTAATTAATTAATTAATTTTGTGTAATTAATTATTTTATTGCGTTGCGCAATTTGATTGCTACCAATGATATACCCGCCTTATGAGACTTATTGGTATGCTCCCACAGGGGTTGAGTGTGGCCTAACCATCCATTTAATGAATCTTTTTGCTTGTTATGTGTTAGCATATTAGTTCTAGGATTAAATGGATGGATTTTTGGTAAATTTAGAAAGAGCTTGTGTTTTCTTTGCTTTTAGTGTATAAGATTATTCTGTAAGGCATAATGTGTGGCGCGGCATCCCCATTTATTTATTCATTGCAGTAGATCCATTGTAGTAGGATTTTTGAGAATGTACTGTATTATTTCATGTACTATTTTGAGAAGCCATGTAAAGGGATGCGTTTCGTGACGCGCATTATGTATGTGGAATTTTCTTAGCATAGGCTCTAAAATTTACCAATCTGGTTCCATGTGGGGACCTATGTGCTTATTTTTATGGAGCAATTTATTATATTATTTTGTTAGTATAATATCGTGGATGTTATTAGTTGAGATTTTGTATCTCCTAATATGTATATTTGTTCGAAAAACAATTGAAAATTATACTCCTAACCTACACTATCGGGAGATGATTATGAGCAATAGCAACACTTTTCGATCTTGGTGTGTGGGAAGGGATAATACTTTTCATTTGGGTTTTCTGAACGAGTAGAAAGATGTGTAAATAATAATGTCAACCCTGCGCAATATGAATAAATGATGACTACCGTACATATGGCTTAGAAAATCAATACCTTTTAAATGAGCAAGTGCTCCTGGATATTTTGACCAGTTTTGTGATCTGACCTATGGATGGGTATACGACCCTACACTGCCTTGACTTTGTGAGTTTTGAGGCCTACCATTCTTGGTGCAAGAAAGATCGTAACGTGCGCTTTATTATGCTAAGCAGCATGCTTATTGATTTTATTGGGGAATGTGTATTTCCTCACACGCGCTTTATTATGTTAAGCAGCGTGCTTGTTAATCTAATAGGGGAGTATGTGTACTACCCTGTTACCAAGAATAGAAGGGTTATTCGAAATAATATGCTATAATTGTGAAAAGTTGAAACACTTCACTCGTGAATGCACTGAGCCAAAGTAGGTATCCTTTTCACTAAACTCTCTCTGCATTTGTGCATGTGATCATAATTTAGTTGCCTAATCTATCCTTATGTGGATTAAGATGCGGGTGCAGCTAAATATGAATCTTGAGATGGAGTAGGGCTAGTAGATTATCGCCATTTTGAGTTGGCGCCCATAGAGTGTATGGGTAATAGCACTAATGTAGAAGTTTTTGAAGTTGGTTTGTCTTAGCTTCAATTGCGCATAGGGCGCATCTTATTTCTACACAATTAGTTTTATGTGCTTGATAATCAGTATATCTACTACCAATTTAAGCATTCTTAGATTTTGGATATTCTTTTCATTTCAGAGGTAGATGGTTGGATATTTTATGATGGTATTGTATATTTTTTTTTAGACATTTTTTACCTTAGAGTTGAACCGTATGATTTGTTTTCCCTTATCCTATGTTGCTAATGTCAATAAGAATATTGGTTCTATTTGGCATGCTAGACTTGGATATAATAGGATGACCCTAGTTAGCTTGAGAAGGCCTTTTGGGGCCCACTCGCCAAGGTTGACCTACTTGTGGTTATGTCTTGTTTAGCTACTATAGCATGTAGGAAGCCTTTTAGTAAGGCAATTTGAGCTACTTAACTACTAGAGTTAGTCCACTTAGATATTTGCAAACCTATGTATGTTAAGGCATGTTCTAGCGCTTCTTATTTCCTTACTTTGATCGATAACTACGCGCGATATGATGTTGTCCATCTAATCGCTCGCCGCTATGAAGCTTTGGATTCCTTCAAATGCTTTGTAGTAGAGGTTGAGAATTAGAGAGATAGAAGCTTGAGAGCTCTTAGGACTAATCAAGGACGTGAGTACTTATCTGATTAGTTCAGGGAACTATGTGAGGAAAAGATGATACGCAGACAACTCTCTATTTCTGACACTCTGCAACATAATGGTGTAGCGGAGAGTTGTAATAAGAGATTTCTAGTTATGTCTAGACTGATTATGGCGCAAGTTAACTTCTTTGTATCCTTTTAAAGGGATATTCATTTTTACTGCTGCCTACATCTTTATTAAAGTGTTTTCTTGGTCAGTTAGTTTTTCCAACCCTTTATCAGCGGTGGCATGCGAAAGCCCGATTTGTGGGGCATTTGCGCCATTTGGGGTCAGAAGGTTTGTTTACATCGCTCTCTATAAGTATGAGGAGCCTAACCCTAGAGCTATAAAACCATTTTTATAAAATATTTTAAAAGCTCAAAAGGTTATTTGATGTATAGTGAACCTACCAATGGAGGAATAACTAAATAGAGTTGCAAAATATTGATTTCATTAGAGAATGATTTCCTTAGCATAAGCAGCACTAGTGAAAATCTTTACCTCTATGTGTTAGAGGAATGTGAAGACGTCTTACCATCTTTGAGCGAGGTGGGGAATTAGTTCCTTATCCTGTAGTCACTGAAGATAGTGGGAGTAATCTTCAACCCAGTGGGAGTGTCCCGTAAGGTGTTTTGCAAGAAAGTGTCTTGCAGAACCACTAAGATCATTAAGATTCTCAAGTGCACATGAGCAAATATTGAATCGCTGAAGATAGTGGGAGTAATCTTCAATCCAGTGGGAGTGTCCCGTAAGGTGTTTTGCAAGAAAGTGTCTTGCAGGACCACTAAGATCACTAAGATTCTCAAGTGCACATGAGCAAATATTGAAACTTTTCCCATCATCATTTTGAGATTGAAGGGGATGTCTTCTTATAAGCTTATAGAGAAGATGATGAGCTAGCTTTATACAGAAAAGCGCTTTCTTCTTATGCTGGAAATAAGTGGATGATACTGAAGTAGGGTGAGTTGAGCTCGATAGATAGGAATAGAGTTTAGGAGTTAGTTGATCTTCTACAATGGTAGATAATTCAATTAACAAGTATAAGGCGCGCCTCATGGCAAAAGGTTAATGCTTAATGTGTAGGTATAAACTATATAGAGACATTCTCCCAAATGGTGAGGTTTGCTTCTATTTGCCTAATCCTAGTTGTTGTCGCATAATTAGATTTTGAACTTTTCTAGATGGATGTTAAGATGATTGTTAACACCCCATTTTGTGCCGCCTAAATATTCCAAGCCCACCCTTTTAAACCCGGTGATGAGGGGTGGCCCAACCTGAAATGACTAACCAGTAATCGTCAAAGAACTAATGTAGTCGCAGCCGCAACTTAGCCCAAATGTTTGAAAAGCCCAGCCCATTACTTTGCGCGTACGCACTATCCTAATATGCGTACGCATATTAATTTTGTGCGTACGCATGTTATTTGGCCAGATTTCAAATCTTCCCTCCATTTCCCTCTGTTACCTTATATGGGTGAAACTTGCCTTGATCCGACCCTTGACGGCTGGAGAAGCCAGAAACCCTAATCCACCTACCCCCAAACCCTAATACATTGCCTATAAAAGGGTTGCTTCTTCATTAATGAGAGGGATCTTTTTGCCACCATCACTTGGAAAGCTCCACAAACCCTAAGGACTCTTAACCTGAAACCCAAAAGGCGGCGGCTGCGATTACGGAGGCTTGAAGAAGAGATTCTTGTTAGTGCATTCATTGGGATTCACCCAAACCTGAGGGTAATATCTTTTTATGATTCATTTCCTTGAATGTTAGAATAATCACTAATTATTCCTCCAAGTATATTTTCTATCATGCATATTTTCATTGAATGCCATGATTTCAGATTTATTCGAGTGCTTTCAATTAAATGTTGCATGACCGGATCTATACGTGGTATTATTCTTAGCATGTTTAGCATCATTTAGATATGTCTTTACATGATAATCGGCATAATGTTTAAAGTGCATAAGTCCATGATTAGATTTAGGGTGAAATAATGACATGATAAGACATTTCTATGCAATTTAGGGTCCTGTAATCTGGAGGGAAATAGCATGAGCAATTTCAGCATGTTTCTGTTATTTTCGAATCTGCCATGACATGTGCGTACGCATAAATTAAAGGTGCGTACGGATCTTATCTTTATGCGTACGCATATTTAAGATGCTATATTAACCCCTTTTGTTGCAGGCAATGATAAATCCTTCTCTTTTTTTTTCTTTTATGGCCACTGTTTATTCTGTCTGTTAATTCTACCTTCTGTTTAGTTATTTATTTGCACATTTTTTATACAATGTCATCATGTATGCCATAGTCGCTTGATATATCTATCGCATGAATAGGAGTTAAACCCAATTGATATTTCTTGTTAATTAAAGCCAACAAAATGCGTGTGGAGGCCGGATTTAGCCGGACGTTGTTGGGTGCCTAACACCTTCCCAACAACGTACCTTAACTCCGAACCTTAATTCTTTGGGTAATGACGAGTGGGCCTTTTGCTAGGGGTCAATCGGTTCCCTGGGCCAAACCGGGTGGTGACTCCCTCTCCGCCCTAATCACACCCGTGATTAGCGGTGTACTCCCGAGCCGGCGTGGTTCAGGACGCGGCGCTCACAATGATATTTCTCAATAGAGAACTAGACGTAGAGATTTACGTTAGATCAACCAATGGGTTTTGATCCATACTGATCAACTAGTGGGTTTTTTTTTAAGGTCGAGGGATAAGAGCGCAAAGAGTCCTTGCCTCACTATTCCGTCTACGATCTTAAACAATCGTCTAGGCAATGGCATTTGAGGTTTCATGATTCCATTACCATTGTGGGTTTTGTGATAATTGAACACATTGCATGTATCTTGAGTGGTCCAGTGGAAATATCCTTATTTTTTCCTTCATATGTTGCTGACATCCTTATAGCTGGGAATGATATAGAGACTATTGTCACCACTAAGAAGTGGTTGTCCTCTATTTTGAGATGAAGGACATGGGTAAAGCAAATTGTGTGCTTGGAGTTAAGATTGCTAGAGATTTTTCTAAGAAGCTTCTCGGTTTGTCTTTAGAGACTTACATTAGGAAGATTCTTGAATGTTTTCGCATATATAACTCTAAACCCATTGACACTCTAATAGTAAAAGGCTACACTTTAATCCTAAACTAGTTTTCTAAAATTAATGAGAAAAAGAATCACATGTCCACAATGCCATATGTAGCTACAATAGGAAGTTTGTAGTATGCGATGCTGTGTATGCGTCCAAACATGCATGTATTTAGTATTGTTAGTCATCATCAGAGTTTCCTTGGACCCGTTCTTTGGATAGCAGCAATTAAGTTTCTTCGATACCTATGTGAAATCGCTGACATTGTCTTATGTCATCATAGTGGAGACTTAGGACTGAGAGATTACAGCGATGGAGATTAGGCTATTTATTGAGATGTGCAGAGTCCACCTCGGGTTATGTGTTTATCCTTGGAGGTGAAGGTGCTTCTTTTGTGGTAATAAGCAGACTCGCATTGCCTTGTCCCCGATGGAGTCGGAGAATATAGTTTGCTCAACGGTTGTTCAAGATATTGTTTGGTAAAGGTGATCTTTGCAACGTCTAGGCTTTATAGCTTATGAGGAGCTTGTAATTTTGATTGTGTGTTAATCCTAGAGTGTGCAAATGATCCCTAGTATTATCGTAGAACCAAACACAGAGATATTTGATTGTACTTTGTTTGAATTAAATATGATTGCGCAAAGGGAAGTGGTCTTGAGGCATGGCTCCACTGGCAGCGTGGTGGCTAATCCTATGATTAAGCCAATTGCCAGACATGTTTTCCCTTCTCATGTGAGGAGAATGGAACATTGTAGGATTTGATATGCTCAGACATTTAATTTATGATTGACATTATTATTTTGGTAATGATATTCATTCTTTGTGTTTTATAGAATGTTTCTGTCATTTGTGTACACATCTTTGTAATGTCAGGGCTTGAATCAACCCACTCACACGGGTGATTCACCTTGGCGCTGAGTTAGCGAGCAAGATGAGACATTTATATCTTTGGCGCCTAGTTGGCGAGCAAGATGTACAGTTGCCATATTATATGTCGCCTTAGATTGAGCTAAGATGAGATCTCTATTAGATTGATCATGGAGATTTTCCACAAACTCTATGTAGCCCGTTTGTTAGCCGAATGTGAGATTTCAGACAAGCGCTGAGAGAGCGACTGGGCTGGAAAACTCAGGTTAGGCGCTTGAGTAGCGACTGGACTAAGATTCGTATGGCGTTCTTTTGCTTCTTTTTCTAGTGACATGCTCATTTTTATGAGTTAACGCCATAGCATACATTTCATACTGTATGTGCTCTATAGCGACCGATAGTAGGAGTGATGAATGGATCCCTGCTTCATCATTGTGTGAGCCACATGGATCACTTTGATCCGTTTTTGTGCCCTTTTTGACCTGAGATTATGTCATGAAAAGGATACTTGATGACGCTACTTTAGCATGTTTTCCAAAGGCCAGGAAACAATTCGGTCTTATGGGGGCATGTCTAGGAAAGCGGTTGAGTTGAATTAGATTGGCAAGAGGGCTTAGGAAAGACGATTTGATATTACACCATGCTTTGTGACTCATTAGCTGGCCAGCGTCTATGTCATATTTGTGATGATATGGGACATGGGTACATTGCATATATGTGGGATGCAGCACTGCTTTTATATTTATGAGGGATTAAAGAGTGCTTGATCCGGTGTTTTATGGATTGTCTGGGGCATATACGAGATGCCTTCGAGTGATGCGTTCTTGTTAGTTTGGTGATGACTTAACATTTTCGCTCCTATGTTTGTACGTTCTTCTCGTGAGGTCGCACGCTACATTTCCTGTATGAGGAGATGAGTATTGGGAGATTGAGAAAGATTTTGGAGTTAACTCACCTTATGTGGGCGAGTGGGAGATATTAATATTCGGGTCGGGTACGTGACCCATACCCGTGGTCCGCCCACATGCGGGTAGTGGACCTTATGAGTGTTTCCTATTGAGTGGGTTTCTATTGTGTATGGAACCCTAGTCCTATTAGGTTTAGGACTTATAGGAAACTATTTAAGGTGGCTTTCTCTACAGATTAGGGTTGGCCTCTCTATGCACCCTCTATCATTCTGTACAGCCACGCTCCCCTCTCTCTCTCTAGTATTCTCTCTAAGGCATCACCATGGCCTTATGGATTTGGAAGCGTGGAACAAAGGGAGGACTCTAGTAGCGATCCCTACGCCTTACACAACGACGGTAGAGCGTACACGAAGGATTGGTTTGTGTTCACAGCATCCAGATGGCGTACTGACAACCTGCGGGCTCGTAACGACAAGCGACGGTCCTTCTCGGGTCTCTTCCGCAAGAGGTAACTCTTAGACCTGTGATTTATTTGCTATGTGCAATATGTATAGATTGTTTACACACAAAATCCACAAATATCCCCAACAGCGTTAAACGCCAACCTTTCTTACCAACTCTATACACCAACTTGTGTTAGATCATTAGTCCAATTAATAAATAAATAAATAAATAAATACAAGTGTGCTTTACATCATTTGATACGTGAGTTGGTACAAAATAGTTGGTGCAAATAATATTTTTGGAATTTGGCGTGCCTATTAAATTTATATGCTATTTTATAATCTCTATTCAGTTATATCAATGTATAGTCTTACAACTTTCCCCCTTTCCTATCTTAATCCCCAAAACTGAAAAAAACTGAAAAAAGAGGATCCTATGTTGGGCTTGGAACTTGTCCCACATTGGATAAGGTTGGGTGTTTCGAGGGATATAAGCAGACATAGTTATTAGATGAGGATCGAACATAGGTTTTTTTTTTCAACTTAAGTGGTGGAATGAAATACTACACCCTTACTTGGAATCAGATTCAGGCTCTATAAACTCTGGATTTCCATTCTAGCTCATTACAGATGTTTGATACAACTCCAGCCCATTGATTCATCCAAATACCTGTTTTAGAATGGATTGGAAAAAGATTATATTCTTGACTGTGGTTCTGGTCAAACAAATAGAGCCTCATATAATTAATTAGCTTTCGGATTTCCTTTTTTTTATATAGAGGTTCGTAGTTCAATGGTTGATGTAATTGAATAAATAGATTTTTTTCTTAAAATTTTTGTATACGATATAAATCAGTGAATTAGTAGAGTAATTTAGGACTAGAATAGACTAAATTGAGCCATATTAATCAATTGGATCTTTAGTGCACATAGCTCTGGCGCCCGGGCTACTACAATTTGATGAAGTCGTAGGAATAATGATGGACCCTCTTTACAAATGGGACCCACCTTTCATTTTTCCTAACGGCTGACATACTCAAATTCCGGATCACACTCGCGGGCACCCATATGGCCATTTAAATCAATTGGATTGTTGATAGGGCTACAATTTGGCCGGTTTTGGCGGATTGAGAGATCATCATAACTTTAACCTTAAGTATAAAACTCTTAACCCAACCCATTCTTTGGGTTGAGGTTTCTTAGCCCATGCTCAACTTGTGCTTGGGTTAGATGGACTTGAGTTGGGTATGGGTTACACAGGTTGAACGAGGTAAGATCGGATTGAACGGGTTTTGGTTGGGTTGAGTAGGTTGGCTTGTTTATTTTTTATTTTTTTATTTTTAGGGAACATTATTTAAAAAATAAATAAATCATCTAAATAAAAGTGCATTATTACATATGCACATAAATCTCAATCATCTAAATTATCCTATAATTCATGTTAATTCAAAAAATAATTTTTGCACCAAAAAAATAAAAAATAAAGATAAAAGCATCAAAATAATTAAACAACACTTAAAGAATTCAAAACATTAACATATATATAATTGAGTATATAAGCAACTATGTTAAAAGACACTATTCAATATACTAAAAATGGGGAAAGATCAACTTACACCTAGTGTAAAACTTTGTACTCTTACACTTTTTAATGTTTTTTTTTATAATAATCATATTTTTCCAAACCCACCGTTGGGTTAGATATTCTCCCATGCACGTTATGTATGTCAAATATCAAGTCAATTGGCTATGACGAAGCTTTTGATCTGTAATCTTACTTTCTTTTATTTTCTTTTTTTCTTTTATAATAAAATTATGATTTTTGGCACTTTATGGATCGCATAACTCCTAATCTTCAATTAACTTTAAATTTAACATGCATGACTTGCATGAGTAGAGTATCTAATCTAACGGTTGAATTGGAAAACTATTATTTTTACAAAAAGATATTGAAGGGTTTAAGATTAAAAAGCCTTACACCGGATGTAAACGGATCCCTCGCCATTATATATATATATATATATAGGTCGGGTTTGGGTTGTCCAACCCTCTACCCAAACCTAACTCGAATTGAAATCGGGTTGAGATTTTTCAACCCAAGCTTAACCCAATGTATGGAAAACTATTACCTAAGGGCCTCTATTGTCACCCTAAAACTTGTTTTTCATTCCCTACTTACTTTACATTTTAAGGATTTATGAAAAATGTAAAAAGTTTTATAAAAAATAATCATGTAATTTATTAGAAAACATCAATTTGAACAATTTTGTATAATAAAATTTTTCAAACATCTATCTTTCAAATGGACTTTTTAGCTATTTTTGAAACAAAGACGATAAATAGCCAAACATTCTACTTAAACAACAGATGTTAAAAAAACTTTCTTTTACAAAGTTGTTCAAAGTGATGTTTTTTCATAAAGAACACGTTCTGTTTTTATAAAAACTTTATGTATTTTTTATAAAACCTTAAAAGCAAGTCTTGGGTGGCAAATAGAGGCCCCCATTGCCCAAACTTGTCCATTGCATGGGTTGGGTTCGGGTTGGACAGGTTCAAACTGCTCAAGTTGTAGCCCTAATTGTTGGAAGAACACTGACGGGCAGTACTGTCATTTCATTCGTGCACTTAGGGTTAGGATTAGGGTTTCTCTTCCGAAATTGGCCTATATATACAAAGGGAATCGCCTCCTTCTCATCGTGGCGTGTCATAGAAGAGGAGAGGCCGAAAGGGAATAAAATGCCTAGGGTTTAAGGTCACCTCTCTTCCCCTAGGTTAGGGTTTCTGCTCCTCATTTTTCTTCTTATAGCTCTCTATTTATATATTTTGTAGGATTACTGTTTACATATTAACATAGAAGAGCCAATTTGCAGAGCAAGGTCGTCGATTAATATCAGATGACGCAAATCCTTGCATTGAAGGTTGGCGATATCGAAATAAAGCGATTCTCCGTGCCTTTCAAATAACTCTGTTTTGATTATGGCCTCGAACAAGTCGCTACATCCATATTAGTTTCTCCTTTTTCTTTTTGGTTTTTCCCTTTTGTTTCTATGATCTATTTTTATATCTAGTTACAAAATTTCTTTTGTTTTTGTTTTGGTTTTTTTTTTAAATGGGTATTATTTAATAATAAAAATTTAGGAAGAACAATTGCTCTTGGAATTAGATTATATTTATTCAGAAATTATGTGAAATGCTGGTTGCTGTTTGGTTCTTGAGAAACTGTAGAGAAAGGTAATTGAAATTATGATTCACAAAATAATGCAAAACGGTATAATTTTGTAAAATAGAAGGAATTCTAGGAGGATAAAGTGTCGGTCCAAAAAACAAAAACATCAAGTTCTGCTGTGAATCCAATGTAAAATTTTTGTTAGATGGTGAGAATGAATCTTTGGTTTTGGAACAACATTTTAAAAGAAATATTTACATCTTAGCATTGTTGAAAGAGGTAAATAGTTGAACAAAACATACATTTTACTAAACCAAAGTGGGTAGAACAGGAGGACCACACTCCACCCTTTCAGATTCTTTGTTGGAAAAACCCAATAGTATAATAATAATAATAATAATAATAATAAACCTAATAAATAATAATAAAAATTATAATGAATATTGCCGCATTCATATTCAAGGCTGTAGACGTAAATTTATCTTATTCTTTGGTTCATAACAATCTTTTTGTTAAAAAAACAAGGATTTTGGTTCATTACAAATTTTAATTGACTAAACTAGAATTTTTGGTTGATTGCAATATTTTTATTGGAAAACAAGGTATTGTGGTTGATGCTTTGACATAGATCAGATAGAAGATAATTATTTGAAACAATTACATTGGGCAATTATGTATCCAACCGTAAGAAAGGAAAAAGTGTTGGGGATGATAAAAGAAGAGGAGAGCATATCTGAAAAAATATTAACAATTTATCTTTAGAAAAGTCAAATTGTTATTTTTACCAATTTTCTTTCAATAAATATATTTTTTTTCCATCTAATGTAATTGAGGTAAAATAAAAAGAGTAAATATTGAATGAGTTTTATTTGATGAGTTGAGAAGACTAGTATTGCATTTTACTTAAAACAAGAATACAAATTGTTTTGATAATATGATGGTAATGGTTTTTATATGTTGTATTTTTGGGTCAAATAATGACGTTTCATGCTAGTGTAGGTATTGTTAAGAATAGTAATACACTTTATTGAGAAAAGTTCTTTGTTTGGAAAGAAAATGCTATTCATGTCTTCTTTTTTTTCTTTTAATTTCTTCTAATGTGATAGTTAATGTGGTGAGTTTATGTTAGTATATAATCTTAAAAGATATATTTTGATGATGTATTATTAATATGGTAATTTCATGTCAACTATCATGTCAGGTGATACGTTAATATGGTATGTCATGTTAGTTATCATATTAAATGGCATGAAAAAGTTGGGAAATCTGGTGGTTGCATCATTGGAATATATTGATTTAAAAACAATACAATTTTATGCATCTATCAATTATCATGACTTTTTTTATTCCATTAGATGTGGTAGTTGATGTGACATGTCATGTTAGTCGATCAATTGATGTGACAGTTGATATGGAGTTGTCATGTTATTATTATGTCATCAAAATATATTTTTAAAGTGATATGTTAACATGGTATTGTCATATCTACTACAACATTTGATGAGGAAGAAGTTAAAAAACCAATAGAAAGAAATTACATTTTTCTTTTTTGGTTCCATTTTTGGCTCTCTGTCTTCTCTCTCTACCAAGCCTCTCTTGTGCCTCCAACACAAATGCAAAGCCAACAAGCTACAAGGAGTCTTGGTTTTTGGTTCCATTTGGATCATACTTAGGAAAGCAAAATGAAAAACATTGCAGAGGAAGCAGAATCATTCCTAAAGCATTTCTGGGTTTTTCCCTCTCCTTTTCCTCTTGAAGATCCAAGAGAAGGCTTAAAGTAAAGTAAGTGATAGGTCTTCTTAAAATCTACTATTGTTTTAAGGAATATGTGGAATGCTCAATGAGGTAGATCTCATGTCTTATTATCATATTTGATGATTAACTTATTTAGCTAATATAGACATTGGGCTATTGGCTATAATTCTTATGACTTGAAGAGAAATTCTTATGACTAGAAGAGGGGAGTGCAGATCTTCTGATATCTTGCTCTTTGGCTCACTAATCAAAAGTAACCATGTAGTGGCTCATGTGTTGGGATGAGCATAGCATTAATGTCATTTCTATTCTTTTTTTCTCTTGTTTACTTTTTCTTTTTCACTTAAAGAAAAATGAATAAAGGAGCTGAGATTGTCTAGTGTCTGGCCAAAGATGTTGCCAGCAATGGGTTTTTCGATGAAAACACCATAGTTTCCAGCTACCACTAGCAATATTTATGGGAAACACATTTTTAATTCCTTATCTTCTTACAGTACAAGCATTTGTGCCACCACCACCACCACCATATATATATATATTTGGCAGACCACCCTTCATCAATTTCACGACTGCAAGCAACAATTATCTGTTCATTTAACTTTATCTTCAACTGCAACTAAATATACATTTCAAATAGCTTCAAGATCTAATTGTTTGATATTTTTGTCCTTTCTCTAGTCAACCAACCAAAGAGTCTAGGATAAGTGCTTTTAAATTTTTGCCTCAGAGAATCAATTCAACCGAGATAGTGGCCATCCCATTATATCTGAATTAAGAATGACTTACTATAATTCTTCCTTGGTGGGAATAAATGGGTATGATCTAGAGAAGATTGTTGAAGTAGGAGATGAGGAACACAAGAAAAGAAAAAGGGTTTTTTATTTTTATTTTTTTTACTTATGAATTTGGGAGATGAAATGTGAGATTTATGATTCCTACTAAGCTGGGAGAGTTGTTTGATCTGTTTTTTTCTTTGCGTCTTTTCTTTTTCTTAATTTTAAAAAGAAAAAAAAAATGAAAAGATGATGAACATTAACATTAACACTAAACGGTTATGTGGTTACTTTTGATTAGTGCGTTACAGAGCGAGGACATGCTCCTAGGCTAGAAGATCCGCACTAAGAAGAGGACTACACTTTTCATGATTGCTCTTGTGGGATTTGTGATGTGAAATGCTCAATTATTATTGGAATTAGATTTATCTTTTATTAAGAAAATATGTGAAATTTTGGTTGTTGTGAAACTATAGAAATAGGAAATTGGAATTGTATATTGATATTCACAAAATTATACTGAACGGTTTAATTTTGAAGAAATAAGGAATTTTTGGAGTATAAAGTTGGTCCAAAAAACAAAAAACATTAAGTTTTGTTGTGAATGCAATGTAAAAGTTTTGTTAGATGGTGAGATTGAATCTTTGCTTTTGGAACAACATTTTAAAAGAAAATTTTATATCCTTGCATTGATGAAAAAGGTATATAGTTGTACTAAACCAAAGTTGGTAGAACAAGAGGTCCATACTCTCTAGTTACCAGCTTTCTTTGTTGGAAGGCTTGGATACCTTTGGGGGAAAACCCAATAATTAAAAATGGGTGGCGATATTATCACAATACAAAAGGTTGTTTCCACATCAAACAGACCAAAATGCCCCTTAAAGTCAAAAGGATCCAAAAGGCCCCTTCAAGTCAAAATGATTGAAAACCAACCGACCTCACCTTCCACCATCTTTGTCTTCCCTTGAATCACGAACTCTTTTTGTCCTTTTGCTTTCTTTTTCCTTTTTCACTTCTTCTTTTTGATTCAAACCCTTTCATATAACTCTATTTCTTGGTGAAGCCCTCATTTGAGATCCCTTTCATTGCACACCATCAAGTTGAGGCGGGGAGTGAGATCTGTTTGTTGGGCGCCCCGGGGGGGGGGGTGGGTTGTAGTTGATTGTGAGTTTGTGACGGTGACGATAAGGGTGGTTTCAAGTCAAACCCATCCTTAACCCTTTTATCTCAAGGTCGTGTAAGGACGTCAGCGGATCTGGGAGTGAGGGTTAGCTTCTAGAAATTGATTGGGTCTCATCGATTTTGATGGTCCATGGTCCCAAATCCCCAGCGAGAATCAAAGCTTCATGGTTCTGGTCTCACAGTCATAACCCCATTTCTAAAAGAAAAAAACCCACTGTGACCCTTTTTGCCATTGTTGTTGACCCCATCCCTAATCCCCTTCTTCCTCATTTTTTTAAAAAAAGAAATTAAAAAAAAAAAAATCATGCCGTGGAGATGGAGGAAGGCTAGATGGGTACTCAAAAAAAAAAACAAGACAAAAAATGATAGAGAAGATGAAACCATGGCCGTGTATCAAAGCCAGCTGGTCCATCTTTTTTTGCCAAGGCCTTGACCTTTTGCATCATATCCTTCAATTAGCATCGTGTTTCAATCCTTCAAAATCATCTGCTTGTTTTTTGGAGACGAGCATTGAATCTGAACATGGAAGCCAGAGCATGTTGATCAAAGGATAGCTTCAACCAATTGGTTTTGAATTTTTTGCAATGGCGAAGTTGTTAAGTCTACCTCTGTATGCACCCATTTGGATGATGTTGTATGCGACCATACCAAATGGGTTGAAAGCTTGCTTGATGATACGCATTTGATCTGTTTGGTTTGGACAGATGGGGTGATGAGGACGGTGGAAATGGAGTTGGTGGTAGTGTTCCTATGAAAGAAGAGAGAGGAGAGGTGGGCAGTTGTGGGTAGGGAAGAGAGAGAGACACGAACATTGGAAGCTGAGAAAGTGAAGGTGGGACCGGTTGGTTTTGATTCCTTTTGACTTTCAGGGGCATTTTAGTCCGTTCAACTCATTAAAATTTCAGCTGATGTGGAAATAACCTTTTCTGCTATGGCAATATCGCCACCACCTAAAAAAATTAATCATAAGAATGATAATAATAGTGACTATTGTTGCATTCATTTTTAAGTCTGAAGACTTGATTTAATCTTTGGTTAATTACAATCTTTTCACTGAAAAAAATAACGATTTTTGGTTTTTTTTTTTTTTTTTTTTTTTTTCAGTTGTGCCATCGAATAAACTAGAATCTTTGGTTAATTATATTATTTTTATTGAATGAACAAGGTGGGTGGGTGATGCTTTGGCATTGACCAGAGTACTAGATAGATGATAATTGTTTGGAAAAATTGTTGGGAAAGATTAAAAATTAGAGAGGAGCATATTTGAAAAAAGATCAATAATTTGTCTTTAGGAAAGTAAAATTATTATTTTTACCAATTTTCTTTAAATATATATATATTTTTCTAGTCTAATGTGATTGTAGCCAAGAGACTGAAAAAAAGGGTAAATATTGCTCTTTCTAACCATTTTTCTACGTCTTGTATTGAGGGTGAGATTTATAGGAATCATGAATGAGTTTTGAGTTGCGAAGACTAGTATTACATTTTTTTTTAAATAAAAAAAAAAATTGTTCTGATAATGTGTTGTTAATGATTTTTTTTTTTTTTTGGGTTCAGATAATGTGATGCTAATGAGACTTCATGTTAATGTAGGTCACTTTCATAGAGAAGAAAAATGAGTTAAAGGATTGTGAAGAATAGTATTAAACTTCTAATGAGAGAAGTTCTCTTTGTTGGAAAGAAAGTGAGGAAAATGCTATTCATCTCACATTCTTTTTTTTATAATATATATTTAATCTAATGTGATAGTTGACATAGTAAGGTTATGTCAGCATATAATCTTAAAAGATATATTTTGATGATGTGGTATTAATATGATAATTTCATATCAATTATCATGTCACGTGACACGTTAATATGGTATGTCATGTTAGTTATCATGTTAAATGGCATGAAAAGGTTGGGAAATATGATGGGTTGCATAATTGGAATATATGGATCTAAATTAAAAGCAATACAATGCTATGCATCTATCAGTTTTCAGGACTTTTTTACCCCATTAGATGTGATAGTTGATGTGACATGTCATGTTAGTCGATCAATTGATGTGACAGTTGATATGAAGTTGTCATGTCATTATCATGTCATCAAAATATATTTTTAAAGAAGTATGTTAATGTGATATTGCCATATCTATTTCAACATTTACTAAGGGTAAAGAGTTGAAAAACCAATGGAAAGAAATAACAAATTTTTTTTTTTTTTTGGTTCCATTTGGATCAAACTTGGAAAGCAAAATGCAAAAAATTATAGGGAAGCAGAATAATTCCTATAGCATTTTTGGGCTTTTCCCTCTCCTATTCCTCTTGAAGATCCAAAAGAGGGCTTAAAGTAAAGAAGACTATTATTCTTATGACTAGAAGGGGGCTAAACTTCTTATGATTACACTTTCGGAATATGTGATGTGAAATGCTCAATTAGCTACAGCTTCCACATAAGGTGTTGAACCATAAAATGATGTGGTCTTTTCTGAATTGTTCTTCTTCAACAAGGTTAGGATTTTCTGTGTACCAGGTTCTTGTTGTGGAGAAAAGAGCTGCTAATGGATATTGTAGGAACCAGAGCCCTACTATACATAGACCTGACGAGCTTGCCCTGCCTTAGCTTATTGCAGAAACAAAGTCACTATTTGCTAATGGTCACATCCCTAGTTCACAATTAAGTCCATGCAAGGAAGATTCTTCAGTAGAACATAGAAATTTGGGGTTCAAAATTTGGTTTTATATATGGTTTATTGCCTGTTTTTATCATACCTACGGCTTGGTTTTGTTGTGTATTGTGCACTAATAAGGTCTTGGTTTGTAGATATGTTTCTCAGTTTGTATACAGAATAATGTATCCATATATTGAAACACAGTACTTGATATATGAAACTAGCTTAAAATTCTACTACTTTTTCAGTTCTCCTTTGAGTTGGGGACTTGGGGTAGACTTGGCTTAGATTCTGATTAAGTTGTGTTTGTTCTCAGCGTGGGACAAATACAGGGTGGTTGTTCCACACTTTCAATTTGGATCATTACACTTCAGTTTGCCATTTTGAACATTCTTATCAACCTATTAGGGAAATTCATACTTAAGAAACTGGACTGCGTTCAGCAAATTCTCATTTTCTTGTTTGAGATCATTTTATTTTGTGAATTTCTCAACATCCCCTTCCAAGGAAGTCTTTAACATTCTTTAATTGCTTAAACAATTTTTGGTTGATTATCTTTAGTTTCACACTCGATGACAAGATTGTTGTGTGCAGCTTGAAAACTCACTTTACAATTGGAATTATATGGATTCACTTGAGATGAATTCTCAATAGATGAGTTGGATTCCTTATCACTAACGGATTTCTACAAGAAAAATAGTTCCAATATTTTTCTCCTTCTCAAACTCCAAGCAACACTATCAATATTGTTCCATGATAAACAATCACAAAACACATGAAAGCAATAGAAGGATGGAGTAGACAAGATTTACTTGGAAAAACCAGAGAAAAAAACCATGGCCCGATGGCCAATCAATCCCTATGTCAAGAAAGATTTACAAGATAATGTCAGAAGTACATTATAATCCTTGTACCTTGTGATTGACTCGTACCCTTTGAATGAGGTCAATGGAGAGCAACCAAAGCCTCATACAAAGTCCTGGGTGATCTAGGTATATGGGAAATCTCTAGAGATGAATGAAGATGGGTTCAACACTCAAAAGCTCATACTCTAGATTGCAAGAACTCAATGAAGGTGTATCGATCTCTCTCAAAATTCACAATAGCCTCTTTCTTGCCTCACCCCTATTCCCCAAAGGAAACAAAACTTAAAGAATATTTAAGGGGAAATTGGCGATTAGTCTACTTTTTAGTAAAATATTAGCAATTAATCAGGTAAAAGTTTTCTTAAGTCAATTAATCAAGGAGACTGAACTTATTTATCAATTAGTCACACTTTTTTTTAAAATATCAGGTTTACCCTTATTATTACTAAGGGCACTCCCCTTTTTGTTATTAAGGGCACCCTATGTAACTAACTTAACTTTTTAGTATTATAATTTTTAAAAGCTTATAACTTATAATTTACATATCCATTTTTTTAAAAAATAATATTTTTGGAACCTACTCGTCGGCATCTTCAAAAAAAGATCCATGTTGATTAGGTAATTATTAAAAAAATTAAAACCGTAAAATTTTACTACTTGACGAATTAATCAATTTTATAGTGAAGTAGTAAAATTTTACCACTTTACAAAATAGTAAAATTTTAGAGTGAAATAGTAAAATTTTACTACTTTGGATTGGATGAGACGGGGATGAGTTCGTTGGCACTCAGTTCATCATCGATAAACAAGGCTAACATTTAACCCATGCTAGATGCTTTAACAGTAAAGTTTTACTACATATTACCCAAAAAAAGGAAACAATGCAACCATTTAAACCATGCTAGATGTCTTAACAGTAAATTTTTACTACATATCAACAAAACAAAAAAAAAAAGGGAACAATGCAACCATTTAAACCATGCTAGATGCTTTAGCAGTAAAGTTTTACTACATATTAACCAAAAAAAGAACAAGAATAGCATTTAAACCATGCTAAATGCTTTATCAGTAAAGTTTTACTACATATTAACCAAAAAAAGGAACAACGCAACCATTTACAGTTCAAACAGTAAAGTTTGCTAAATAATACACTAAATTTAGTCAAACGAAACCCTAACATTCCAGATTTTGTTGAACAAAACAGTATCACATACAAATTTAGTCAAATAAGATGTTAACCTAGTAAAATCTTACTACTCTGTTTTCGTATTAAACTTGATTTTCCCGTTTAAAATCAATTTTTATGAACGATTTTGACTTGCATTTAAAAAAAACCCTAACATTCCTAACTGCAGTAAAGTTTTACTACATATCACCCAAAAAAAAAAGGAACAACACAACCATTTACAATTCAAACAGTAAAGTTTGCTAAATAATACACTAAAATGGTAAGATTTTACATAAACTTCAAACAAAACCCTAACATTGGTAAGGTTTTACATAAAGTTCAAACGAAACCCTAAAATTCCATATTTTGTTGAACAAAATAGTATCACATACAAATTTGGTCAAATAAGATGCTAACCTAGTAAAATCTAAGTACTCTGTTTTCATATTAAACTTGATTTTCCCGTTCAAAATCAATTTTCATAAACGATTTTGACTTACATTTCAAAAAAACCCCTAACATTCCAGATTTTCATAATGAAACTTACTTCTTTTCGCCATGATTTTTGCGAATCAAACAGTAAAACTCTTTGCGCAAAAGTGATGATTTTCTCGAGAAAATTTGAAACAGTAAGCAATAAAATCTTCTACCAGGTTTGTTCCTCTTCTCTCTACCTGAAAGTGAAGAATCCTCTTCTACAGGTTCGTGCCTTTTCTCTGTAGTTTCTCTTCTCTCTGGCGGTTTCCCATTCTCACAAACTGTCGTTGAACAGTTTTTGTGTTTTGAAGGAATGGCACGGGTGTAGATTAGTTAGTAAATTAAGGGCGTTTTTGTCAAAAAAGGTAAAATGGACTAATTGAATTAGGAAAACAGTTAGGTGACTAATTGCTAAATAAGATTGAGTTTGTTGACTAATGGCTAAATCCCCCAATATTTAAATATAAGATTTTTAGGGATGTGTAGGATTTCAAAACAGGGCAAGAGAACCAATCTTGGAATAACTTCGGTTCCCGCATCGTTCAAGTCTCCCAAGTGTAGGCTCAAATCTCAGGTTACATGATATTCGAATAACATGAGCCATGCATTATCATTCTCATTAAGAAAATATTATCTAGGGATGTTTTCATGCATTCGTCCTAGAAATTTGGAGCCAAAATAACAGTGGGAGATCCTTCATTACAAATTGTTTTTAATTTTTTATTTTGGTTATGAGAATATCATCAAACACAAGGAAAATTGCCGCAGACCCAAAACATCTCCCAAAGAGAAGTCTTCCATGTAGCTATGATACAGTCATGTGGTATCACGAACCAATGGGAGTGAAGAAAAATGGGATTGTAAGGACAATCTTACTTTGTTCTATTCTCATTGGCTCGTGTTACCACATTAGCCGTATCACAGTTAGCCAGTTATATTAAGTTTTTCTCCCCAAAAAGGAGAATACTTTCAACGTTGGAAACATGGTGATTCATTGTGCACAAAGCCATAGAGTTGGCCATTCGTGTCTACTACATTTAACAACTTTACATATATAATAAAGTAAATTGTAAAAAACTATCTTAAACTTTAGGTCTATTTTTACTTTAGTACACTTCAAAATCAATTAAATACGATCTTAAACTATACACGTGTGTCAATTTAGTACCCTTAGATTTAAAACTAGTCAAAATAAACTCTAACTTATACACGTGTAACAATTTAACACCATCAATTTTATGAACGCGTCCATTTTGACTGATTTTGAATTTAAGGGTATTAAAATGAAGGGTAAATTACAATAAGACCCCCTCTAAAATCTGACTATTACAGATACACCCCCTCACGTTTTTAAAATTACACTGACACCCCCTACTTTACAAAATAAACTATAAAGAGACCCCTCCTTCTAACTTCCATCCATTAATCCGTTAAATCATATTCAAATTTTTTCAAAATACCCTAACTACCCTTAGTGGATGATAACTTCCATGTTAAATACATATAACTCACTAGTCCAATAGTTCATCCAATACTTTTGAATTATTATTGATAAATAACTAAAAGATAATATATATATATATATATATGAAAAATGCTAAAAAAAATTTAAATTTTCTGTCCAACTAATGTGGCAGTTGTCAAATTTGCTCTTTAGAAACAATTATTTATTTAATTAAGTTTTTAATTGATTTGCAAAATAAAAAATAAAAAAATTGATTTGCTAAGTTACCACCTCATATGAGTAAGTAGATTTGAGTAAAAAAAAAAAAAAAAAGGCTATGTAGCATTACTCATATGTAGAAATAAATAAAAAGAATTATTATAATGGAGATGCACGTATAGAGGTGGCAAATGAGGTGGCAACTTGGCAAATCAATTATTATTTTTTTTTTTTACACATCAATTAAATAGATAATTGTTTCTAATGAGCAAATCTGATAGCGCTACCACATCAGTTGGACAAAAATTTAAACTTTTTGACATTTTTCTTTTATATATATATATATAATCTTTTAGTTGTTTATCAATAAATAAATAAATCAACCAAATGTACTGGATGAATTTGTTGGACTGATGAGTTATATGCATTTAACATAGAAGTTGTCATCCAATAAGGGTAATTAGGGTATTTTAAAAAAAAATTGAAAGTAATTTAACAGATTAATGGACGGAAGTTAGAGAGAGGGGGTCTTAATGTAATTTCAAAAACGTGAGGGGGTCTATTTGTAATTGTCAGATTTTAGAGGGGGTCTTAATGTAATTTACCCAAAAATGAAAATGGACCTAAAGTAGGGTAAATTACATTAAGACTCCCTCTAGAATCTAGTTATTACAGATACGCCCCCTCACGTTTTTGAAATTACACTGACACCCCTTACTTTACAAAATAAACTACAAAGAGACCCCTCCCTCTAGCTTCCGTCCATTAATCCGTTAAATCATGTTCAAATTTTTTCAAAATACCCTAATTACCCTTAGTAGATGATAACTTCCATGTTAAGTGTATATAACTCACCAGTCCAATACGAACTCCAATACTTTTAAATTTTTTTAATTATTATTGATAAACAAAAGATATATATATATATATATATATATAGATATATATATATATATAAGAAAAATGTTAAAAGTTTAAATTTTCTATCCAAGTGATGTGGCACCTATCAAATTTGCTCCTTAGAAACAATTATTTATTGAATTAAATTTTTAATTGATTTGAAAAATAAAAAATAAAAAATTAATTTGCCAAGTTGTCACCTCATTTGACTAAGTAGATTTGGGCAAAAAAAGAAAAGAAAAAGGGCTATGTAGCATTACTCATATGTAGAAATAAATGAAAAGAATTATTACAATGGGGATGCATGTATAGAGGTGGGAAATAAAGTGGCAACTTGGCATATCAAATATATATATATATATATTTTTTTTTTTTGCACATCAGTTAAATAGATAATTGTTTCTAATGAGTAAATCTAACGGTTGCCACATTAGTTGGACAAAAAATTTAAGCTTTTTGACATTTTTCTTTATATATATATATATATATATATATATGTTATCTTTTAGTTGTTTATCAATAAAAAAAAAAAATCGAATGTGTTGGACGAATGTGTTGGATTGATGAGTTATATTCATTTAACATGAAAGTTGTTATCCAATAAGGGTAGTTAGGGTATTTTGAAAAAAATTGAGAGATTTAACAGATTAATGGATTGACGTTAAAGGGAGGGGTCTTTTTTGTAGTCTACTTTGTAAAGTAGAGGGTCTTAATGTAATTTTAGAAATGTAAGGGGGTGTATCTGTCATTGTTAGGTTCTAGAGGGGGTTTTAATGTAATTTATCTTAATTTTTTAAAGATATAAGCCCCAAATGTCAAAAGAAAACATGTAACATCACTGCTCCCCACCTATAAAGGTGGTTTTTTAATATTTTTTTGGGTGGGTGGAGTTGGCTTGGTTTGAATATTAGGTGCCAAAAAAGTATAAATTATACGTAAACCCTCTCGAATATTCAAGACGGCTCCATATTAGGAGGAACCAAGAAAATCACATATTACGAAGATTCCTCAATGTAAAGCTTTATTTTATTTTATTTTACTTAACGAGGAAGCTCTTTGGACAAACCTCAGGTCATATAAAACCCTACAACTCATATGGATTAAAAAAGTTTAAGACCCATGAGAACCATGAAATCTTATGTAAATAGCTTTATGGGGTACAGTTTAGCAAAAGTCAAACCGTGGGAGCTCAATGAAATCTTTTGTCTAGGAATTGATTAAGGCTCAGATGATATCTGGGAAGTGAGGACGGTAAGATTGTACTAGTTCTAGCTTGGTTATTTCCCCACTTGAAAGATTTGGGGTATTGTGAAAGATGCTGATGTTTTAATCTTCATTAGAACAATTTCGGTTAAGGCATGGAGTGGGAAATTTTCCTATAATCATCAGCCACTGCTTACAAATTGAGATGGTTTGATATTGAAATAATCCCAAATCAAGTAAAAAAATTAATTGCATTAGTTTTTGCAAGTAAAGAGTAAAGACAACGAAAAAGGATAATATTAGGCATTCCTTGCTAAGTTTACTAATCAGTTTTCAATTTCAAATTCACATGGCTGAAACCATCAGATTATAAAGAAAATTCTAGCACCACTGTAGAGACTAGGGGTCTCAAAGGACTTGAATTTTGATAGTATTTTCATCCTTTCTGCCTGAAAATTCCAGAATTTCTATGTGATATTTAAAAAATCCAAGAGAGATAAGAAATTTGATTTAAATTTAGCCAGGACCGAAATTAATATCAAGGCCAAATTTATAAACTGACCTCGAATATATTTCACGTTTCTCATAGCTTTGTGTGTTCTGTAGCCATGTGTTCATACTGTGAATTTTAGTTCTTCAGCAACCAGATGAATCAAACTGATTAGGTATCAACCAAGTGCCAATTCCCACATTTGGCAGATTATGTCGTCAAGCAAAAGTAGAAGAGATCGTCATCATCATCAAAATTGCCATAGAGAAAGATTGTTTGCTTACATTCAGACACTATCGAAAGAAAAATACGAACTCACGACACAGCACAACATCTGAACGAACACAAACGTCAAAACTACAGCTGCCCCTATCTGAAAATCTATCGACACCACACGAGAGAAACAACTGTATCTACAACCAACCAAGGTCACCCCCAACAAGTACTCACATAAAAGGAAAAATGATAATTGGAACTGGGAACAAAATGCAACACTGGAATTTCTCCCTCTATTTATGATTTGTAAGAAGGAACTTCAAGTTGAGTGAAACCGACCTTTTTGTTCCATTCTGCACTTAAAGCTTCACTTCTCTATCAAATATCCAACTGAAAGGAACAGCGGGTCCTTCCTTGGCCCGCCCTTGAGCTCTTTCCTCCAGCCTCCTAATTCTCGGAGGTAACCGGCAAACATAATCTTGAGCTTTTTGCCCCTCACCAGAAAGTCCAGTAAGCTTCTCTACATTCCATCTTCCCACCAAAAATTCCAATATATCGGCATAGTCCCTGGCAGTATAAACGCCAAGTCGCTGAGCAACAGCTGAGAAGTGCTCGAAAAGGTTGTCATCACGGCCATCAAACATCAGGTGGGCTGGCATTGAGATCTTCTTCCTCATCATGTCAGCAAAAGCCAAGACAGTTCCATTAGGATCAATCTCAAAGAGCTTTTCCACTATCTTGGTGTAGGCAGTTTCATGGCGCTTCTCATCTGCAGCAATTGTACCACATATTTGAGCCAACTTCAGGTCCCCATGCTCCTTGGCCTGCCTGGCAGTGTTTCCATGGGAGATAAAGGTTGCCCTTTCTTGGAACGAAGTGTAAATAAAACCAAGGTAGGGACTGTTTTCTGTCCGAGGATCCTATGCAAAGACAAAAGGAAAAGAAATTGAATTGAACAATTTACCAAGAAAGTGTTGTAAGTAGATTTGACTTGTACACTACATCAATGGTTTGTACATTGGGACACCCTTTGGGTTGATTTTTAGCCTAGGAAATCTTAAAGGTGAACCTGACAATATGTCCCATGTCTCCACCCATCAGCCACATGCCTTGCATGTCTTCAATAGACTATCTTCAGTTTTTGTAATATCACTCAGCAAGCAGAAAGACTAACCGTGGCAAGACAAGCAAGATAATTAGGCTTTCATACTTGAAATTCTGGACAATGATAACTATAGATTCAGAAGATTAGCTTCTACATGACTCAATCAATATATATAGAAATATATAGATATAGATATGTGACATAGGATTAAATTAACCCTAGTGTAAGACTACTAACTCTTACATCACTCAATAATTTCTTGTAGAGCTAACATATCATTAAACCCACTATTAGATTAAATAGACTTCCTACCCAGTTCAAGCATACCAAATATCTCATTCATCAGATATAAATTGGGTATTGATCAAGAAACTCACATTCTTTCTTTTTTTCCATATAAATAAAACTATATTTTAGAGTGCTCTATGGATGGGGTAGTTCCTAAGCTCCAATCAGCCTAATATTTTGTGAGTAAGGTAGACAAGCACAGAAAACATATCCACAGTGGTGTTTTTTTTCCTTTTTTTTTTTTTTTTTAACTCAAGTGAAAAGGCTTCAAGGATCAGATAACTAACCAGCATCCCAACGAGTGGGTTTAACAAAATGTGGATCATACAAAAGTTATTGTGGCTATACATGCATATAAATACGTCCTACAATTTTGCCCTCAAGTGTACAAACCATTGGAAGGAGAGAGTACCCTTTTAAGGGTATTTAAGGAAATGAAATAACAAGAATCATTGACTTTTGAAATGTGAAAATAATTTTGAGACATCCCAAAAAGGAAAGGAGGCCAATAATTTGGGAACGGAGGGAGTATATATTTTTTCAACGTAGTGTTGGTATCCTTCCACTGAAATGACAGGCATAACAAGTGAATAATGAACCATATACCGCATCTACTTTACAGCTTATAAGCTGCCCTTGATTTTTAAAGTTTTGTAAGTATAACTGTTTATGATAAAGACTATAGGGAGAAAACTGTCAAAATATGGGACAAGAATCTCACCATTCCTGATCCAATTAAATACTGTATTGTCTTCTCAATTTGCTTCATGTCTACTCTCCCAGACAGGTAAAGGTACTTATTGAGAAGGTCACCGTGCCTATTCTCTTCAGCAGTCCATGCCCTTGTCCAAACTGCCCAAGAAGTGAGGCTTGCGCCCGTTTCGTCTCGGACTCCATCTAAAGTATTAAGCATTGTTTGATAAGTTGGAAGGGCTTCTTCTGTGATCATATCTCCAACCAAAACAACAAAGTAATCATCTGGAATCTCCTTTGCCCTCTCCCTCAGTTCCTTGACTTGCTCATGAAATCCATCAGAAGCGGGATCAGGCAGAAAATCCTGAGGTTGCCAACATTTCTCAACAGGCTTCAGGTGAACCAAAATGTTCTGCTCAGCCCAATCCTCCATGGATTTGAAGATCTCAATCTTTTGGGGTGGCATGGAGTGGGTCACTTGAACATGCACCTCACGAGGAGGCATAAAAGGCTTCTTGAGATTCTCAACCTCTCTACATTAAATGGAAGGAAGTGAAATTAGATACTTGAAATTCAGATTGGGTTATGAGAATATACATAAGAGTATCTCACATCTACTTAATCCTGTGTTTCATTATCATAACTAGTTAAATTATAAATATATGGTATTTATATGCCTTACAGTCAGCAGGGATATGATTCATTAAAAGTTTAATTGCAAAGAATCCCCAGCACATGATAAAATTTATACTCCCTCCATCCCACTTTGTTTGAGTACTTTTACAAAACACATACATTAAGGAAAAGCAATTAATGTCTAGACATTTTAAGTGTTTAATTATATCTTTCCAATTTCCCCTCTTAGTCCAATTAATGCATTGAAATTTCATTTGTATTTTAGTAGTACTTTTTAATATAGTAAAGGGTATAGTAGCAAAGTAAAATAATTGGATACTTTGAATTTTTGCAACGAACAAACTTGTGGAACATCCAAAAATGGAAATGTAAAAATGGGACCGAGGGACTATGATTTACCCACAAAAAGATAGAAATAAAAGATAGAATTATATGGCTTGATTTTCCATGGTCAACGGTCCATCCAGACTAGCCAATGTTCATGTTGAGTTGTTAAGACAAGTGAGGTAATGATTTCACTGGACTGACCATGCACCTGACATATAAAAATGGCAGGTAGATTTTGTAAAGGTCCCAGTCCAATCTGAAAGGTACATGAACCACATATCCATGCCTTCTGATGGATGGACATTTTGTTTAAGATAAAACTTGCAGCATGGAGAATTATCTCTTTCTTTTTCTTTTCTTTTCTTTTCTTTCTTTCTTTCTTTCTTTCTTTCTTTTCCTTAACCAAGTACCATCAAAGAGATACATTTTATTATACACAATTGCACAATTCTTAGCAAATGATCCATCTAAAGTCTAAACATGGCACATAATTCATAAATTAGGTAATTAGGTTCTAAGGCACAAGTATTGATCGTGATATAATATAAAATCACCAGATTTTATTATCAAACACAAATTGTCATAATAAAACTCAAAACTTAAGGTTTAGTCAAGGAAATGAATAAAAGGCACGAGCTCCAATTATAACAACCACCAGACAATTGAGCAACTAGAGAATAATAGCAAAAGTCAAATCATCAAGTTCCACAAGAAACAAGAATAATGAACAGGATTCACATGAAAAAAAAAAAAAAAAAAGGAACAATTTAAGGCAACTTATGAGAGAAGAATGAAATTGACAAATAAAAAATAAAAAAAGAAAAAGAAAATGTAAAAAAGAGTTATATTTTATATGCATGGTACCTTAGAAGCCACTACTTTGATGTATGAATCAACATAACACAGGACGAGATGAGAGTAGCTGACTGATAACTACCAACACCAAGAAAAAAGTGAATAATATATATATATAATGAAGATCTCCCTGGTCCACCACCTAAACCCAAATGCAAGGAATGTTTTAAAACACCCCCCAACCCCAACCCCAACCCCAACAACCCAACCCACACACGCACACACACTCAAAAAGACAAAATCTAAGCTCAAAATATCAAAACTGTGTTCACCAACTTGAATATACCTTTTTCAAAAAGCAATTTTGAAAAGTCTGAAGAATAAAAATGAAAAGCAAATGCCCCTCAACGTGTAAAATTGGTGCACATGGATCATATTTGAAATTAAATAACCATGAAAAAAGTAAAGGAAATGGAGACACTGCAAGTGTTATAAAACCCCACACTAACACCTTAAGTCAATAGCTTATAACCAAAACCCATAAAGTCCAAAATATGGGCATGACCTGTCCTACCACAAGGAAGAAACACGCATCAAGAGACCAACAAACTAGCAGACCTAAATATGAAATATTAAAACCCACAAAATTTAATCCATTTCCATTTCGCAGATTATTTCCAAAAAGCAGAATTTTCTATTCAAGCATTTTCCATCAAGGATAGTATATATGAATAAGATGGCTAGAAATCACGCATGCATTGATCAAGACCTATAAAATATTAAATGAGTTGACCAAAACTATCCAGCTAAAAGAGGAAAAAGAAAAACAAACAAACAAACTACCGTAAATTCAGACCTAAGTTTCAACAAATTCAAGAAACAAATATTGCAAACCAATGCTTTGATGATCCTCGAAATAAAAATATTAATAAATATATATCCTAAAAACCACCCTGTCGGCACCAACCAGAAAAAGGCAGAGGAAAAACCACGCGCCCATAGAGACCACAAACCACAAAGAACAAACACAAAATTAAATGAATCCATCACAACTATTAAAATTTAAAAATTACGAAACCAAAAGAAATTTAAAAACAAAAAAACAAAAGAAAGCAAGACAAAACAAAATAAAATAAAATAAAATAAAGCAGCAAGAAACGTCATCAAAATTAGAAGGATTCGCAACAAAAAAATTGATATGCCCACACCAATTTAATCATTTAATGAAATCAACTAAATGCAAAATTAAAAAACGAATTGATATGAAAGAAAAAACATACAAAAGATACACACAAGAGTCATCTCTCCTTCAAATAACAAGAAAATGAACACATTTCTGGAACCATTTATGAATCAAACTCATCAAGAAATTTCATAAACCCAAATCGAAAATCACCAAAATTTATAAAAAGAATTGAAACCCATATCAAAGAACTGAATTAGACTATTAGAGGATACCCGCATGAGAAAACAGATTTTTAAAGAGGAAAAATACAAAAAGGTCACATGAACCCCAGAAGACGAAATGTAGTTTTAAGCCATATTAGTCTAATGGAGGGAAGAAAGAAAGACCCGTAAAGTCACAAAAATGAAAAACAAAAAAAAATGGAAACCCATATCAATTGATTCAAATTAGCGAAGAAAACAGAAAACCCACATGCAACAACAGCATTTCAAAGACAAAAGAAACAAAATATCAACAGAATCCAGAAGTGTTCATGCTAGTTTAAGCCAAATTAGAGAAAAATAGAAAGAAAGACCCAGATCCAAAACAGCACGGAAACAACAAACCATAAGAACATCCATTCATTTAACCATTCAAGAATCTGAAGAGTCGATGGGTCGTTGTAGAGAATGGAAAAACTCACTTGGCGCCAGAGCGAAGGGTGGAAGCCATGAAGAAGCTGGGAGATCTGTGGCCCGCCATTGGTGGGAGAGCAAAAGAAGGGAACTTCTGAGATTGGAAGGTGGGGGTATTGAATTTCAGAGCCATGTTTGTTCTAAGCTTTTCTTTAGGTTCTGTTTCCTCCACAGAAGGGAGCGAGGGAGAAGGGAACAGAGTTGGAGAAAGACAGAGAGTGAGACGGGAGGAGCCACTAATATAACGGTTATTATATATTGTGAATTTTATCACCAAAATGGCCCTAGTTATTATTTTTATTACAAAATTACCACTCTAATTTCATTATTTACTTACACTATTAAGATAATTCACTTTGTCGTTGGATTGCATCTAGATTTACTAAAAAACCCTTAAAATTTCATTAGGCTAATAGATAATTTAGTAATTTTAAAACTTGAAAACAGTTACGACCCAACATTTTCTCCTACTTCTTCTCACTCTCAAACTCTCTCTTTCTCTCTCTCTCTCTCTCTCTTTCTCTCTCCCTCCTTCTCTCACATTTATCTCCTAATTTTTTTATTAAAAAAAATAATTCCCTCTCTCTTCACGTTCTTATATCTCTTCTACAAACTATATAACCTCTCAAAATTCTCTCACTTATTCATTTTGTTGCACACGCATCATGTGTGCCCGACAACTAGTATTATTATTATGCAAAATGATAGGGCCTAACCTGTTGGCGTAATAGATTGACTTACAACCATTTCAGGAATTAGATAATGCCATTTCAGGAATTAGATAATAATCAGTTACACCCCACAATCCCATATTTGTAGGGATTTCATTTAATAGCAATATTTTCCTTCTACGTTTTCTTGAATTTCCTAAATTTCAAATGTTATTTCCCATATTTATCACCTTCTCACATTCTCTCCCGGATCAGCTATTTGACTTATTATATATGTAACTTACCCAAGAACAAGTTATTATGTGATATCAAATTATTATATGACTTACTAGGAACCAAGTTACTATGTAAATTACTAGCAACAAGTTATTTCGTGATATCAAGTTATTATATGACTTACTTGGAATTATTTTGAATTATCTATTGTATTTACTTAATTAACTTGCTAAGATTGCAATAATATACAAACATCACTTAATAACTGAATTATATCTCTTAATAGCTTCTTATATATACAAACCTTACTGCGCAAATGTATTTAAAAAAATAAAAAAAATACAACTACATAACTTAATAAGTAGCAAAATAAGTAGAAAAATAAGTGGCAAAATAACTTATCTATTGTTTTTTATGTTGGAAAATAAGTGGCAAAAAAAAAAAAAAAAATGAACCAAATATGATTAACAGTGAGATAAGATGAAATTGGGTAAAATTCAATTCTTTAACCAAAAGAATCTACCAAAAAGACATTTTAAGAAATCTACCAAAGGATTAAAAGCACAGAATAACTTCTAAAAAGCCAAAGGTTAATAATTCATTCACAATTCTCTAATTGTTTTTTGGTTACATGGTTTCGAGCTTAAATAAGCATTAACAAAGAATAACCCCCCATCCCTAGTTAGAATTTCAAAGCCAAATAATAGTTTCTCTATAAATAAATCTTGTTTTAAGCAAGAATGGGCAGCAAATCTAAGAGAACTTTGAATAAAAATTAAACACCACCTAAGATTTTCATGCAATTTTATAAAATCACTTAATAAATAAAATATATTATAAGGGTTGACAAGCATTGTAGGAGTTGCATAACAGTCAACAGAGGGCTAATTCAATCAACCCCATTGTGATATCGTGGTTAACTTTACAACTTAATAAATGAATTTTTTTGAACAAATATCCATATTTTTTATTGATATTATAAAGCATCTTCTTTTATAATGAAAAACCTCATTTTTTTTATTTTTTATTTTTTATCATGAATACGAATGAACATTTGCATAATAAAGTATAAATCAACTGAATAAATGAGTCTTTGACACATTAAACCGAATTAATTCAAAGATTTTGGGTACTATTAAGATTTTCAATGTTTTAAACCACTTCTTAGTTGTTAAAACAAACTTATTCACATAGAGTTTTTCCTAATTATCAAAAAACGATCTAACCCTAAAAAAGGGACATGATTTTGACCATTTTTTTGAACCATCGCATATCACCACTTGATAACTGAATTTCAACAGTAGATTGTCGGCAATCAACAAATAGAGCCCATTCGATCTTTCGTCGCAACTTGATATAATGTCTGCTCAGAAGAGTAACTGACTGGTTTGAGGAGGGGGGAATGAGAGAAGGAGAGAACGTCCGATATTGTTGTTCGTGATTTTCGCGCTCAAACACAGAATGGGGGTTATTCAGTTATTTCACCCTTATTTTGGGGGATTTCATTTGATTTCAAATTATTTACCTTTTAAAGAGGAAATCAATAGAAAGTGACCACATCAGTAAGTTGATGTAATAGGTCTATAGAGTAGTCCCATATAGAAGAACTCTATTATTATTATCTATTAGCACCTTTTTTTTTTTTTTTTATATTGGGAGGGTTCGAACCCTAACCTATTATACTCTTATCTTTTTTCTCACCCTCCTTCATCACTAGATTAGTCCTAATGACTTCTATTAGCACTTCGTATAGAGCTTCCCATGCTCCTCTTCACTCTCATACTTGAGAAGTCTCTAATGTGAAAGGTCTTTTTTTTTTTTTATAGTGGAAATAATATTCCTTTATTGTTACTCCATATTATTATTTGAATTTTTTTTTTTATATATAAATCTAATACAATGCTAGAGGTACCAGCATTACAAAAACATCTACTCCATAATTTTTTTTTCCTCATCAAAATCCGCTGACGAAAAAAAGAGGGCACTTTTTAAAATTCCGAAGCCGACCTTATAGCATCTCTAGATAATACTATATCACCTTAATCCATTCTTTTGTTGAGGGTCTGGCATTGATCCTGACCCTATATTTATATAGCAAAGAAAGGCAACAACTCTTGCTCGAATGCGTGACTATGGTGTCCCTATCGCCCTAACACGACACTCCTAAATGCATGTTAGATTGAGCAAGAATATTGTGACTAGAGAGAAAAAATAGAATAGAATTGAAGGCAATCTCAATATAAAAAGAAAAATTGAACACCAATCAATAAGTAGCAGATTTGAATGGAGTCTCGCAAAAGAACAACCTTTCCTCTATAGGGTTTGTGTGAAGAGTGCGTTATGACCTGTGGCCATCTGCTTGGTGGGGTGGCTCCTCCGTTGAGGGTAAACGACCCGACTCTTCAATTCGGAAGAAAGGCTACACATCAGTAGTACGTGAGGGCGTTAAGACCAGAGCTTTTTGTACTACTAACAGAAATGCAAGTGAATGAATCCCATCCCTAGGGATGGCAATTTTGCCCCAATCCATAGGATCCTGACTCGATTCATACCCGAATGGGTAGGTATTTTTTTATTTTTTTCGGGTATCGGGTCGGGTATGGGTATAAATTCAAAAAAAAAAAAAAAAAAAATCGGGTACGGGTCGGGCATAGATCCCAAAAAGAAAAAACCCGAGACCCGACCCGACCCGATATTTTTACAATATATATACACACAATAAAATATAAATATATATATATTTTTAATGTCCTATGTTTGGAATTTATGTATGGTTTTATGAATATTTAAAACCTATCTTGGTATAGGCTTATGGAGTCCATTAGAAGACTCATTATGTATTTTTATTGCTTTTTAATCCTTATGTTTGTGTATAATATTTGTGTGATCATTTTAGGTATGATCTTATTTAAACAAAATTATATTAGGTGCTAAAAACATTTATAAGCTTGGTATATGATTATATGAATAACATATAATAGGTGTAAGTAGCAAAAAAATGGAATTTTGGTAAAAAAAAATCCTCACAATAGGATGGTCGGGTATGGGTGGGTTGGGCATGGATGGTCCAAGAAGACGGTAGATCGGAGATGGAGTTTAATTCTTCATACCCATCGGGTATCGGGTCAGGTATGGGTATAAAATATTAAAGATCGGGTCGGGTATGGGGTGGTGTCGATCCACATCCGACCTGACCCATTGCCATCCCTACCCATCCCCTAGCCAGTGAAGTGCTTATGCCCCTATATAAGTAGGGACAAGCAAACCAAAAGAGCCTTTTGGGTATAAACTAGTTAATGCACATGTGCGTTGCACGTAGATTAATTTTGTTTTACGTAAATGCATGAAGATTTCTTATAAAGGTTTTCTTATGTTATGTTTGGTAAGGAGGATGGAAAAGTGGGAAGAAGGAAAAGGAGGAATGATGGACTTTTCATCATTTCTTTTCTTGCTGTGTGTTTGGTAGGACGAATGAAATTATAGTTTTCTTTTTCATCTTTTCCTTCCTTTTGTGTTTGGTAGGATGGATGGATGGATATTAAAAAGTATGATTTTACATTTTTACCCTCACATGCGAAAGAAGTTGTGAAAATGTGAAGGTAATATGATCATTTTAACAAAAACTCATTCTTTCCCTCCACCTTCTCCTCCAAAATTGGAGTGATGAGAAAAAGGTGACTTGAGGGATTCACTATCCCCCCTCCTCTTTCCTTCCTTCTCCCTTTCCCTCCTACCAAACACACCCCTTAACTCCTTTCCCTCTACTTTTCCCTCTTTCCCCTTTCATCCTCCCACAAATTCTTTGTACCAAACATAGGGTTAGTGTGTGTCCTAAGGACGCATTAAAATGTAATTAATAACCCAATTATTGTATGAAAAAAATGTCTTTTGACAATTTTTCAAACAACTTCTTATAATTATATACAATTTCATCACATCAATTTGATTATCAATATAAAATCTACGACAATACAATTTGAGATAAAACCATTAAGAAAGAAAAATAAGAAGAGAGTTGTGTGGACACAAGGTTTCCATCCATCACATCCACATATGTACGCACCTTTCATGCGGTAATTTTATATTTGAAGCTCAAATGATTTTTTAAGTCAAGTTCTTAGCACTTTTTTTCGTTCCCTTCATATATGTAGTCATAATAAGCTTTTCACTTGAGCCATAGACAAGAACCTAGGCATTCATGTCAGCTCACATTGATTTGCTTGACACATCAGCATTTGTCTTGACTGGGTCAACATGATCGCAGTTATATGGCCCATGCCCATGCTAGTGGCCAAGCCGCCCTAAAAATGAATGCCACAAACTTCACGACATTCTTAAATAATCAAACATTTAAGGTTTTAGCTTTCAATGAAAATAAAATATAAATTAAGACATTCATCATGAATAAAAAATCCTATAAATAATAGTGATTCATCCTTTCTACATATCTAAAATAGGGATAATGAAAGTCACTAAAATTGAAAATAGATGAATTGTAAATTCATTACCTGCATGGAATAAATAAAAGGAATGCTTGTCCATATCAAAGTTATAATTTTATATAACAATTCCTAAAAATCCTTAAATGTTTATGAATTAGAATTTGTTTTTTAAGATGTACCTGATTAGGCCGAGGTCGGTTGACACTTTCTTTCTATGTTTAATTGGGTGCAGAAAATAACATAGGTCCCAATTCCAGTGTAGAAATTTATAAATCTCTAGCAGAAAAAGTTTGAAAATCTATAAAAAAAAAATAAAAAAAAAAATAGCATATTTCCTAACAAATGTTCCATAATATGTAAAAATAACAATAAAAATAAATAAATAAACAATATTCATAGTAAGTTTTCATAATTTGCAAAAATAGTAATAAATAATAAATAAATAGGCGATAACTTTTAGTCATTGTTTTTTGCATTTTTTGAAAAAAAAAATGAAAAAAATTAAAAAAACCTCCGCTCAACTGAGCAAAATAAGTATGCCTTCGCTCTTATGATTACCTACTAATTCAAAACCCAAAGGTACATAAACAACACATTAAAATATTAATTTTTTTGTCCTTTTCCCCATTTTCCAAGAGCCAAATATATAGTGAGGAAAAAAATTTATTATATCAAACCTAACAGAACAAATAGTGTTTTAGAAATGCCAACAAACCTGTGAAGTTTGAGGTCTTTTTTCTAGATTGACACTGTAGATTCCTCCAACCACGACCTCATTAGGGCTTTGGTTCTGTTATTGGGAAGTTAAAAGAATTGAGAGAAGAGTAAGAATTGTTTTGGATAAATAAGAAGAGTTTGGATGCCCAAAAAAGTTGGAGAATGTATTGGTATTGGAAAGCTCAAAGTACACAGACCAGAAGAGTTTTAGACGGTTCCAGTTTCTTCAAGGTATACTGGACATATACTAAATAACGGGTTGTATTGTCTTTATATTTTTTAGTGGGGGTAGTTAAGTCAATCAAAAGTTTTTATAAGATACAGACTTTTATAGGTGGTATAGATAAAAGCATACCTATAAAGGATTCAAACTTAAAAACACCATGAGATTGGAGGGAGAAGTGTCACTAGACTATAAGATTATTGGCAAGGACATCAAATTAAATTGAATTAAATCATAGACAGTTCACTAATTGATGAATTAATCCGTAACAATATGTGCAATAGATATTTTCCTTTAACGGTCCTTTATTCCTCTCCCCCAATAAATGGAATATATCGATCTCGAAGATATTAAAAAAAAAAAAAGAAAAAAAAGAAAAGACCTGACTAATACATGGAATACAAGTATTGAGTAGATGATATGAATGTCATCCTCATCCATGTGGAGAGAAGCTCACTATTTATAATAGTAAAATGCAGAAATTGTTTTAGGCCAATAAAAGCCCAAATTAAATGTCATAATAATTCTTATAACAGCCTACTAAATAACATGAAATAAAAATCCAACGGCTAGTAATGGACACCCATAAATCATAGAAATTAAGGTCCAACGGTCAAATGAAATAAACTCATATAAATAACCCATTAAGTCACGCGTGCGCCACGTCGTGCGCCACATCACGATACAGCCGGCCGGTCCGGGTTGAGGTGGGCTATGTAGGTGCGTACATGTATGTGGTCCGAAGTTTTAAAGTTTTTAAAAAAATCACTTATTTTCTAATAATCTCCTACAAGATTTAAAACTTCAACAAATAAATAATTAAACAAATTAAATATATATACATATATAAACAAAATATATATAGGGCAACTATCTATAAACAAAATATATATAAGGCAACTATATATATACTATGCAATGGGTGTAGGTGTCTTCTGGATTTGAACCTCACTTAGTGTTAACCGTTTCCATTTGAAGAGTCATAGTGGCAAAGCTTAAACTTGACCCCTTGAACCAAACTTCAACAAGTCACACACATACTACTAATATGGGACATGGTTCTAGGCGGGTTAGCGCAATTTATGACCATGCGCTATATCTTGATTTTCATGAGAGTTTCTAGGATCAGTCCGAACACATAGTTGCGGCCTCATGGTGGCTCTCACATAGGTAAGTCCTCCAAAGGTACTGTGACTGTATCCTATAGGAGTGTTCCTGCCTTGAGCTTATTTAGAGTAAAATTCTTTTTTACTGTCACATCAATAGCACTCTCATCATAGGATATAGAGAGGAGACACTCTTTTAGTAAAAAGTGTTTTTTACAAGTTACGCTCTGCGAATTGTTTCTACCCATTGAACCTCCTTCATGAGATCTTCAATCACAAAGGTTGGGTTACTTCCATTGGTAATTTCCTGTAAGTTAAAGCCTCATCCCCCTCAATGGATAAAATAACTGCATTTTTGCATAAGCCTCTAGTTGGTTGATTAGCCATATTTCGCACCATATTCTGCATCTCATATTGGCATTATCATTTCCTGCATCACATAATGCTTTACATAGACATTAGCCAAACTTTAAATGATATACAGATGCCAATATAGCGAACCCCCACAATTATGAATATATATATTTTTTCCTCTTAATGAGTTCACAAATGAACATAAATTGAATGTCTATAATATTTTACAATCATTTCATGAATCATATATGTTTTTAACATACGTGTGTGCGCGCATCTACATAGCCTACCTCAACCTGGACCGGCAGGCCGTATCGTGATGTGGTGCACACGTGACTTAATGGGCTACTTAAATGAGTTTATTTCATTTGACCGTTGGACCTTAATTTCTATGATTTATGGGTGTCCGTTATTAGCCGTTGGACTTTTATTTCATGTTATTTATTGGGTTGTTATAAGAATTATTATGACATTTAATTTGGGTTTTTATTGGTCTAAAACAATTTTAGCATTTTACTATTATAAATAGTGGGCTTCTTTCTACATGGATGAGTATGACATTCATATCATCTACTCAATCCCTTTTCCATTATATTCTCTAAGAGCTGTATAAAGTTATTTTATATATTGATTTTACGGGCAACTGATCGTGGACGGGTTCACCATACTCTTCATGTGAACGTACCCATAGAAGAAGGAGCTGCGATCTTTGGAGTTGCATGTATCTTAGAGATCCTATCGTCCGTCAATACTTGTACGCAGGGAGGCGATAATTCCTTTACGACAGCGTGATTTCGCGTACCTTCCCATACACCAGTTCATCTTACTCTTATTTTTTTTAATTTAATATTTCTTGTGTTAATTTTTGTTAATTTAAATTATGATTATTAAGAGATTTATCTGTGTTCAATTTCATTGTCTTTGTGATTTCTTAATTTGTATTACTAATAGTATTTATATTTAATTTTAATAAATATTTTATAACAAATTTCACAAAATTCACAATTATTCCCAACAAATAAAGTTATTATCGACTCCGCATCAAATAATATTCTAGAGAAATTCAACTGATAACTAATCATACTAGACAGAAAAGTTGGAATCAAAACCTTTACGTATAAATACCGACAACTATTGTTCCACTGGTCTCTTCGTTCAAGGTTGTTCACGTGGGTGATGCACCCACTTCCATTCACTTTGGATCTCCTATAGTTTAAATGAAAAGACATAAAAAAATATGCTAAAAAAAAAACTTTAAAAATGAGTACTCGGATTCATTTGCCTTGTCGTTCACTCTTCCTCTAGCATCCTAGACTAGATTTTATAGGTGACGTAATTCACTCTTAAATCATTTATTTTTGTTACATATAATATTTTAGTAATATTGCTACGAAAGTTTTATACGATGATAAAAAAAAAAAAAAAAAGAAAAAAAGAAAAAAGAAAGGGGGTCCAAGAATTTGTGTTTCACTCTATGAAGTGAAGGGGTCTTTCCTCTCAAGTCTCAACCAAGTAACCAACTATTTTGACCTTATTTCTCTTTGCTATATATGCTGGTGCAACTAGTTGATTTGCTTTTCTTTTATGTTTTAATTCAAAAAAGAGTTCAATATTTGGACCTAGCCTGTAAGCCATACAATGGGAGGTAGCCCATCCAATTTCTCATAATCCTTTCCCCTCATGCATTGGAAAGAGTTGGAACCGTCAACTTTTCCAAACCCTTCCCCGAGGATACGTGCCATCTGGGTTATTACTCCAGTAGCTAGTTGATATGATTTTAGTTAAGTTTTGCATGTACTCATACTAATCTAAAAATAGAAACCTGTTTAGGGTCTTCCTAATTGGCTTGAAATCAATCTTAATTCAATCAAAGACTTGAATTTCTATGCAATGGTAAGAAAATCTTATAGTAAATAAGGTAGAACGCATATGTTTCAACATATATTTTCCTTATAAGAATTTTGTAGAACTTTTCATGGTTATTAGATCGTTTGATTTGCAAATAAATTAAAAAAGAAAGAGTCGTTGGATCTTCATACCTCGTAGGGCATGAAAAGTCCAATAAAATCCGCACGAGAACAAACCTAGAGGATCCAAGTTTGTTAGACCATTTCAATCCTATTAGAATGATCGAGTAGGGTTTCAAGTTTATAGTCGTCGTCTTTTTTTTTTTTTTTTTTTTTGTTCTAGGTAGATAAAAAAATCAACATCACCTCAAACTAGCTTTATCTTAATTTTCATTTGTTTCAATACTATAGTTTAACAAGATATAGATTATAAGGTCCTTTTTTTTTTCTTTTAAATTTTAATTTGTTGATTAGAATGGAATGCGTAATACCATTTTGGCTTTAATAGATTGCCTGTACCATTGTTGCCAGTTAAATTATTTATTTATTTTTTATTTTTTATAAACAGCCAGGAAAAGAATTTATCAATAAAGAGAAGGGATAAAAAGGCCTAAGGACTTAATAATAAATAAAGGAATCTCAACAAACTCCTTAGAAAGAGAAGCCTAAAAAGATGCCATAAAATAAATCCGATCCCAAAGCTCAGAAGCTGAAGAAAACTTATCTTAAAAAATCTTAGCATTCCTCTACAACCATACAGTCCAAAAAATGACTAATCTGGCATAATTCCAAAGAGTAATAGCCCTTTCCCTAACACCAAAGGAAAAATTGTTGTCGAAGGCCGGGAAGGAAGTCTTAATCAAGGCAGTAGCATAGGCTATTCCCACCTATGCTATGAGCTGTTTTGAACTCCCTTTGTCTCTATGTGAAGAAATGAATTCTATGATTAGTAATTTTTGGTAGGGACAAAATGCCAATGAAAGAAAGATCCACTGGTTGAGATGGGACCTTTTATGTTTCTCTAAAAAAGATGGTGGTCTGGGTTTCGTGATTTTAACATCTTCAATAATGCTTTGCTCGCTAAACAAGCCTAGGTGACTTATAACTAATGAGAACTCACTTGTCTCTAGATTGCTTAAGGCATGGTATTTTCCCCATTGTAGTTTCCTTAGTTCTTGTCTTGGCACGAACCCAAGCTTTTCTTGGCGAAGCATTTGGAGGGCTAAAGGGGTTCTGGGCAGAGGCGTCTGATGGCGGATCGAGAATGGTAAGTCTGTGGGTATCTAGTAGGAGAAGTGGCTACCCACCCCTACAACATTCAAAGTGATTTTGCCAAAACAAATCCTTTCCAAGGGTGCCATGGTCAGTGAGTTAATTGATGTTGAAAAGAAGGAGTGGAGGAAATCCTTGGTGGAAAGCATTTTCCTACCCCATGAAACTGCTACCATTTGTCAAATTCCCCTTAGCCACAGGCTGCCTGATGATAGGCTGATGTGGCACTACCATCCTAAGGGTATTTACACGGTTAGAAGCGCATACATGATAGAGATGGACACCTTGCGGAGAAATCGTAGTGGTATATTAGGAGAGGGCTCTAATTCTGGTTTTGGAAATGTAGTGGGTGCTTTTGTTTGGTCACAACCCATCCCCAATAAGGTGAAGCATTTTGTGTGGAGAGTTGTCAAGGGTATCTTGTTGACGAGAGCCTCTCTTGCGAGACGCAAAATCCTCGTTAATTCATTGTGCCCCATATGTGGGCAAGCTGAGGAAAGTATCATTTATGTTCTTAAAGAATGCCGAGTTGCTATGTTGGTGTGGCGTTGCAGTGGTTTGGGAAGGTGGGAAGGCAGAACTTTGTTTCGAGATTTTGTCACATGGCTTGATGAGATTCATCAGCTCACGGATGAGGCATTGATTCCACTGATTTTGATGACCATGTGGGCATTATGGCATGGTAGGAATCGCTTTGTGTTTGACGGCATAAGGGAAGAGCCTAGTGTGATTGTTGAAAGGGTGGCTTCTGTTTAGAAGGATTTTTCTATAGTGGCAGAGGGCTAGGTGAGAGCTGATCCTAAGCCTCGCGCTAGATGAAGTCCGCCGCGAAATGGTATTTTCAAAATCAATGTCGATGGGGCTATTTTTGCGGAACATCATTGTGTCGGTTTTGGAGTGATGATCAGGGACTGGGAGGGTCAAGCTATTGCTGCAGCATCTAAGCTTCTAGTTGGCTCTTTTTCGGCAACACTGGTGGAGGCTATGGCAATTCGATTTGCTTTAAGGCTGGCACATGATTTGGGGCTCCATTTTGTGGAAGTGGAAGGGGATAATCTGGAGGTAGTGAATGCTCTTATTACTGCTAAGGAAATGTTGACTCCATTGGGGCTTATCATTGAGGACATTTTAGTTGATGCGGCCCACTTTTCTAATGTGGTGTCTTTTTCTCATATTCAACGTGATGGCACATGGCCTTGCAAGGTATGCTAGGCTCATTGAGGATTTATGTGTTTGGATTGAAGATGTCCCTAGTTGTATTAGGGACCAATTTCTTATTGATTTCAATGTTTGATTATTTATAACATCCAGATCTTCATCACAAAAAAAAAAAAAAAAAAAGGCGCGCCAAAATACTGAATTCTCAAACATATCTATAGTTGAACCTAGGGCCACCCAACAAACCCCTGAAATCTGAAAAAGCTTCTGCCAAAGCCAATAAACCATCAGGCAATGCCAGTTAAATGCTACAATGTCTTTGACAATTTTGAACAACCAATCAAAATGTTTGGGCAAAGTTTCTTGCATGGTGCCAACGAGCTGTAGCTCAGATGGCACCGGGTGGGGTGGGGCTTGGGTTAGGTGAGGGGTTCTACTCCCCTCCATGCGAACGAAAAAAAAGAAAAAAAAGAAAAAAGAAGAGAGGTTTCTTGCATGGTATTGGTAGAGATCGCAGATTAATCTTCCATACAAAAAAAAAAAAAAAAAAAGGTTTTGTGGAACAACCTAGATGTCGAAAAAAAGAACGTAATTTGGGTCTAAATTGCAGGGTAAAATCGTAAAAAAAAAAAAAGAAAAGTAAATGATGAAAACTTAATTCCCAATTTTTTTGACGTCACATACCACAGCCAGAGAGAAAGCCGGAGGACAGGTGGAGAAGTAAGAGTTAGAGAGAGGCGTGTCTTGATTGGTCAATTGATGGCCAACTAAGATGACGTTCCACTTGGCAATCTGACTTCTTTGCATGAACTCCACCACTAATCCCTTCTCTCTCTCTGTGTCTCTCTCTCTCTCTCCTTTGTGCCCCCCATTACAAATTGCTTAACAAAAAAAAGATAATTAGACCCACAAATAGGAAGTCCTACTGATTGTATCTCATCTTTAAAAGATTAAGCTATTAATTTTCCCATTTGATTGAAGCTAATTATCTTTTTCAAAACATTGTCACAACTCTTTTTATTGTCTAACGAGTAACAATTTGATAAAAATGGCACAAACTAAACGATAATTTTCCCATTTGATTGAAGCTAATTATTTTTTAAAAACATTGTCACAACTCTTGTTATTGTTTAACAAGTAACAATTTGATTAAAATGGGACAAACTAAACGACTAAACTAATTTAACTCAGCTTATTTCTCTAAAATATGTCGTTTTTTCTTTTTGATAACAAGACGATACTAAAGCATATCGTTTAAGTAGACTTTTTTGATAATTTTTTTATTAGTCTCTATTCTGAACTTTCTTCAACAAAGTTTTTCAAAATAATGTTTTTTAGGACATTGCACAGCTAATTTTCATGCATGAAAACCTTTTATATTTTTCATAAAACCATGAGAAACTAGTTAAAAATAAATGGGGATAAAGAACAAGCCTTGGGATCCTAATAGCCATCCCCTTTCTAATTTTGTCACTGTTGGGCTTTTATAAGCCATATTGGTAGTTTTGGGAGCTTTATTTATGAAGGCCTTATCCTAGTTGGTAGAATACACTAAAGCTGTTGTTTGATAAACCTGAAAACTTGACCAGCTGAAAATAAGTTTGGGTAATTTTGATTTCATATTGTTCGGTAAGTCTTTTTTTTTTTTTTTTAATCAGTTCATTTTTGTTTTGAAAACAAGGCATAAAAACAGTTTTTTTTAAAGGGGCGATTGACCACAAATCCAATTTTGCATACTTGTACAGGTTAAAGTCCGTCTTAAAAAACTAATGAAGCCTCAAGTCCATTGAGAGTAGATATGACAAAAATGCCCTTGCCCCTCACTACGAACCGTTTTTGTTTGAAAATATCTACCACAAACTTTCCCTAAAATCTGGGATTTTCTTGACACAATAACTTTGATAATCAAATTTCGGAAATCACGCAACTAAATTAAAGCCAAACCAACGTTTTCTTGATCTGCAAGTAGCCAAGCCAAACCAACGTACCTAAAAAGAATGTCATTTTTTGGTGGTTTGTGTCTATGGGTACGATTTAATAGTTATACTTGAAAATTGGGCAGGATGGTTGCGAAATTGGACGTTTTGTAACAGTTACACAATAGATTGTCTTTTCTTTTCTTCTTCTTCTTTTTATTTATTTATTTATTTTATTTATTTTATTTTTATGGAGCTGATTGTGTGCATTGTTTCATGTGATTCATCATATCATTTTAGTTACATGAGCTTTTTTAACACATTTACATGATGTCTGTAAATAGGTATTGGTTGGTTATAACTGTAAAAATTTTTTTTCCAACGAGTTCATGTAGCTATTTATCTTATTTGAATGCCTAGTTTGGAGGATATTGTGCATTGTCAAATTTGGGGATTTTGATCGATCGCTCTGAATTGGTACTTGGTTGTTGTAATCGGCCATTTGTTCTAATTTCCGACGAGTTCATGTAACTATGCTTGGGGTTACGGCTGATTTGAATCCATTTGTTGGTTTTTTTTTTTTTTTTTTTTTTTTTTTTGGGGGGGGGGGGGGGTAAGGGTTGTGCAACATCAGATTTGGGGATTTTGGTGTTAAAATGGTGGTTCTTTCTAATTGAAAAGGTTTGTGAGAAGTTGGCAAAATCCGTTTGAGTGCAATAAAAAGGGAAAATTGTTATTTATTATAGAAAATGTGGGGAGAAAAAATAGGGTCAAATTAATGACAATCAATGTAAAGAATCACATTGATTTGCTTACCATAACAACCAATATGGGCAAGGTTGGAATTTGGGAGAAAAAAATCAGCGAATCATTGTTTGAGCATGACTGCTAACTGTATGAATTCTTTAAATTGGATTTTTGGCATATTTCCCATTTTTTTAAACCAACTATGAATTAGTTTATTTAAAAATCATATGATAATTACGGATTGGACCACTATTTCTCTTATATTTTCATTATTTTTAGGTAATTAATTGTGGATAAGTTCACATATTCTAATAGGCGTACGCCAAAAAGAGACATAGCTGAGAGTTTTGGAGTTGTAATTTTAGAGATCTTATCATTCATCATGATCAGTACATATGCGCAGTGAAGTTATAATTACTCACATGCCTTTTCACGTGCCAACTTTTCTAACTTTATTTTAGTTTATTTGTTAAAATTTTCAATTTCAATTATTATTATTTGTGCTCTATAAATTTTTTTTATCTTGTGCTCAGGGGTGGACCCACGTTTGCCCTTTGGGGGGCTGTGGCAACCCCAAAATTTTTTAAAAACTACATAACTCCCTTCAATTTGATGAGTGGGCACCCCCATAGTTGATAAAGTGGCACCCGTAATTTCACATTTTCTCTCCATAATTGATAAAGTGGCACCCCAATTTTATTTTTTCACCCCTATTGTGGATGTCAGCTAAGCTTGAGAGGTAACCAAATAATAAGGCGAATGCATAAGTAAACATTCATCTTTTTGTAGTAATTCTCCTGACTATCAAGTTTAGGGGTTTATATTTTACATAAACGCATGCGCACACACCCAACACATAAAATATATGAATATATGTGTTTGCATATGTATGTTAGTATGTAGGTAGTGACCCCAAACAAAAATTTCTAATTTCGCCCCTGATCGTGCTACAATTCATTTCTATTAGTTGTTTATGGTTGAAGACTAATTTAAATAAATAAAGTAGATATAAATCCCAAATTCCGAAAATTATCTACAAGTGAATTCTCTCTATGACGTACACTCTAGCTCCTCCAAAGTTCCAACAATTTCCTATACATTTTTCTAAGATTAGCAACTATATATCATACATTAAATCGTCTATGATCATAGATATTTTATTAGATTCGAACAATAAAACTGCAAATCTAAAACTATCAAGTTTTTTCAAAAACATTAACGTGGAAACATGAGAGATGGGTTTTGTGTACATTACATAAGCAGATAAAGGACTACTCTCCTAACATTATGACCTTTAGGAAAGGGTATGTGAAACCATTATGTCTTGTTACCTATCATAAGAAGACAGTTCGGAAACTACTTTCTCATTTTGACCAATAAAATAAGGGTCATGCTATTGTCACCACATAAAATACTTTAGTTTACATTTGTGTTAAGGTTTTATGAAAATATAAAAAGTTTTTACGAAAATTAATCATGTAGCCTAATAGAAAACATCATTCTAGACAATTTTGTAGAAGAAAATTTTTTCAAAAACTATCATTCAAGTGGACATTTTGGCCATTTTTCATGGAAAATATAATGGAGATTTGTAAATGACCAAAAAGTCCATTTAAATGACAAATTTTTAAAAAACTCTTTCTTATAAAATTATTCAGAATGATGTTTTCTAGTAGATAACGCAATTAATTTTTATAAATTTTTTTTATATTTTTTATAAAATCTTAAAATATGTAAATTAATAGAATTTAAAATATTTCATGTGATGGCAACAACGTCCTTCTAAAATAAAAGCTCTGTTCACGTTCTTTCTCCAAATTATTCAGCTAACGTAATTACATGTCAATATCATTATGAACTTCATCTTCTTGACTCTTTCTTAGATTCAGCTTTATTTTTTCAAAGCCAGTGTAAAGTTTTTGGAGTTTGGACCTTTTCACAATGATGTACCTTTCACCTTTGTGGGGAAATATCTGACAGCAAATTCAACATCATTCCAAGATTGCTCAAGTTTTTCCTTTGTGACACCGACGTACGGTCACAGTCGGTGGCATCCAGTCTTGTTTGAATTCTGTAGGATAAAGGAATCTGACACAATTAATCACGGGAAAAAAATCATGGGACCTACTCCAATCCAGAAAACCCACTATGAAAAGAAAAGTTACAAGCCGATTGGATCATATGTAATATTACTTTTTTTTGGTTGAGGGATGCCCTTTTATAGCGGGGCTAAAAAAAAAAAAAAACCGTGATTGACCACTAAGAGAAACTCTAGTCATTATATCAAGACGCATGACTAACTAATGAGGGGAGTATGTACGGCTCCTATTTCTAAATATTATTTTTTTAATAATTTATTTTATCTTTTGTATGATTTCTAATTTTATTTCAGATTATTGATAAATCGTAGTTGTTAGTAACATTTTTATTAAAATTGTGACTAATAACTACGCTTTTAAGTTTCGTATACATCTAGATTACTTATAAAGATTTGTATATCAGAGATAAAACGTGGTTAACAATCACGATTTATCATTAATCAAGAATAAAGTTGAAAATCATACAAAAAAGTGAAATAAACTATTAAAAAAATAATATTTAAGGAAAAGAACCCAATATGTACATCCTTGTGATTATAACGTCATTTTAGAATTCTCACAAGTGTTGTTTTCAACAGTGGTTTTTTGTTAAGATGAAAGTAAATGTCTTTAAGAAGGGGATCGACCATGGAAGAAATAATGCTTATCCAAAGCTGCTGAGTCCCGGACTTAGTCTTCTCGGGGGCTTTGCTCCTCGTGGGAGTGGTTCTCTTGCCTAGTGCAAGTTATTGTCCTCTCGGGGGTGATCTCGTGATTCCCCTGTGGAAGTTTTTATACCTGTTACGGTGTTTCTTCGGTGGCTCTGATGGACGAGTCTTTATCAGCGATGTGGAAGAAGTTTGTGTTGACCGATGAGGAGCGGGAAAATGTGGATGTCACAGGCACTATGCAGGAGATTAGTAGGGAGAAAGCTAAGTTCTGTTTGGTTGGAAAGCTTCTCACCGATAGGCCGTTTAATGCCGAGGCCTTGAAATCCACGTTGAAAATGATTTGGCGACCGGTGAAGGGGCTCACAACAGTGGACATAGGGAAGAACCTGTTTCTCTTCCAGTTTTTCCATCCTTTGGATCGTCGCCGAGTTCTAGACAATGGCCCCTGGAGCTTTGACAAATCCCTGGTTCTTCTGAAGGAGATTGAGGGGGATGTTCAGCCTTCGGAATTAGTGATGGATCAGGCGCCCTTTTGGGTGCAAGTCTATAACCTGCCTTTGGGATGCATGACTCAAGAGGTTGGGCAGATGATAGGTGAGAGATTGGGAGGGTACATTGAGATGGAGCAAGGCGTAGGAGGGGTTTGTTGGGGCAAGTTTATGCGGGTGCGGGTGAGTATTCAGGTGTTTAAACCGTTGAAAAGAGGGGTGATGTTGAATCTCGGTGGGAAAGTCATGTGGGTGCCGATTCAATATGAACGTTTGCCCATATTTTGTTACTTTTGTGGCTTGCTTGGACACACAGAGAAGGCCTGTGTCCGTCAGTTTGAGACTCAGGGGAGTTGTTCGCATGAGAGTTCCCAGTACGGCGTTTGGCTTCGAGCTCTAGATCCTACTAAACCGGCAAAGAAGGCAACGGGGAGTGGCTCTCCGCGGTACTCGGAGAAGGAGGATGGGACAGGGAGGAACGGGAAGCAGTCGCCGGTGGGAAGGGTTGGTGGGCCAATCTCGGGCAGCGAGTCTGACGTGGAGATTTTGGAGTTCCCTGCGGCAAATCAAAGCCCTCAGATTCCGGAGACGGAGATGGGAGATTATGTGGAAAGTGGAGGTAATCCGGGATTGCCTGTAATTTCAGATTCTGCTGTTACGCCAGTTCGGGTGTTTGAATTTGGGCGGGATAATTCTAAGAGGCAGGACACGGATTCTAGTTCTCGTGTGAAGAATACGGTGGATATAAGGGGCGTAAATGGGGGTGGAATAGGGGAGTTGTATCCTGATCCACTTACTGCTCAGTTTACACGGGGGCATGAGGTAGCATTTGCTGACATGGAAGGGGGAATGGGCCCTACCAAGTCAAGATGTGACTATAGTGGGGATCAGTGTGACAACCAGGAGGGCTTTTGTGCAAGTAAGGCCCAGTTGGGAAAGGCCACGATGGGTTTAGACAGACAACACGTGAACTCCCCTTCGCACGTGACAGGTAGTCTAGATTCTTCTACTTTACAAGAGGACACAGTGCTTTTTCCTTTACCGTCTACAGGGGATGGTCTTGGGGGTAGAGGAAGGAGCTGGAAACGCAGGGCTCGCTCTGTGAATTTAAGGGGGAGAACCGCTGTTGAAGGGGAGAATAGAGGTAAACGAAAGCAGATTTTTGAGTATGTCCATGATGGAGAGCCTACACCCAACGGCTTGGGGAGCAATGGGAAGCGATCTCGTTATGAGTCAACGGGGCCTGCAACCCAGATGGGTACTGAGGAGATATCGGCGCCGGCTGGTCACCAGCCGCGCCGGATGCAATGAAAATATTGAGTTTTAACTGTCGGGGGCTTGGGAACCCTCGCACAGTTCGCGCACTTCATGATATTGTGAAGCGTACAGCTCCCAGTTTAGTTTTCCTTATGGAGACTAAGCTGTATAAACATGAAATGGAGAAAGTTAAATTCAAGTTGGGTTTTGTAAATGGGTTGTTTTATGATGCTAACAATCGTGCAGGTGGTTTGGCACTCATGTGGCGGTCAGATGTGAATGTGGAAATACTCAGCTACTCAGGTAACCATATCGATTCTCAAATTTTGGTTAATGGGGTTGCTTTGTGGAGATTTACTGGATTCTATGGTTATCCCGAGGTGTCCATGAGAAGGCTGTCGTGGGATTTATTGGTGTTTCTTCATTCCCGCTCAGCTCTGCCATGGTTATGTACAGGGGACTTTAATGAGATTGTGGAGGCAGGGGAGAAATGGGGTCGAGTTCCGCGAGCCGAATGGCAGATGAGGAACTTTCGCCGGGCTCTCTCACGGTGCCAATTACGAGACCTGGGTTTTCATGGACCTAAATTTACTTGGTGTAATAATAGATTAGGAGAGGAATGTGTTAAGGAACGGTTGGACAGGGCGCTGGTGTCTACAGCTTGGGATGTGCTATTTCCCATTGCGCAGGTGGAGACGCTAGTGTGCAGTGCATCGGACCATTTGCCTATTTTGGTGGATTTGGATGGGGTTACAGCTAGGGTGGGCAGGAGGAAAAAATTGTTTCGATTTGAAGCAATTTGGGTCCGAGCTGAAGAGTGTGAGCAGGTTGTCAGGGAAGGTTGGGGTGATGGGGGCCGGGGCTCCACTATGTATTGCGTCAATGAGAAGATTAAGTCAACTAGAATGCAATTGCTGGCGTGGAATAAAACTCAGTTTGGCAATGTACATAGGCAACTTAGAGTCATGAGAGAACATCTCAGGGCAGTGAAGCAAGGGCCAGTATCTATTTCTGCTGTTGAAGAAGAACAACGGATCATGCAGAGTATGGATGAACTCCTCTCCCGAGAGGAAATTTTGTGGAAACAGCGCTCTCGTGTTGACTGGTTGAAGGAGGGAGATAGAAATACGGCCTTTTTCCATGCGAAAGCTTCCCAAAGACGAACCAAGAATTTAATTAAGGGGCTAAGGGATGATCAGGGTATCTGGCATGAGGCAGAGAGTAATGTGGAAGGTATTGTTATTCATTATTTCAAAAATATTTTCTCATCCCTTCATCCCCATATCACGGACAGGGCTCTTGAAGGGGTGGATCACCGTGTTACTGCAGAGATGAATTTGGAGCTTTTGCGGGAATTCCAACCTCATGAGGTACGAGATGCCCTTTTCCAGATGCACCCTAGTAAATCGCCTGGCCCGGATGGCATGTCGGCCCTTTTCTACCAAAAATATTGGCACATTGTAGGGCCTGATATTACACAGGCTACCCTTTCTTTTTTAAGGGGTGGCCCTATGTTCAAAAATTTTAATTACACCCATATAGTGTTGATCCCTAAAACAGCTAGTCCTGAGCATATTACCCAGTATCGACCAATTAGTCTATGTAATGTGGTCTATAAGATTATTGCTAAGGTTTTGGCCAATCGTCTTAAGACCATTTTACCTCAGATTATTTCAGAGAGCCAAAGCGCGTTTGTGCCAGGTCGTTTGATCACAGACAATATTCTTGTCGCATTTGAGCTTATGCATTTTTTGAAGACAAAGAGGAATGGCAGGGAGGGGTGTTTTGCTTTAAAACTAGACATGAGTAAGGCTTATGATCGGGTGGAATGGGCATTTCTTGAAAAAATTATGGAAAAAATGGGTTTCTCCATAATATGGATTAAGCTGATTATGTCGTGTGTAAGTTCTGTGTCTTACTCAGTGATGATCAATGGTAATCAGTGCGGGTATTTTCAGCCGTCAAGGGGTCTCCGACAAGGGGATCCACTCTCGCCCTATCTTTTTCTCCTTGTTGCTGAGGGCCTGTCGGCAATGCTAGCACAAGCGGAGCGGGCGAATCGATTGACTGGGATATCCATTTGCCGAAATGGTCCGACAATTTCTCATCTCTTCTTTGCTGATGATAGTCTTCTGTTTGGTAAGGCTACAGAGACCGAGTGTAGGGTGGTAATGGAAGTGCTACATCAATATGAGGAAGTGTCTGGGCAAAAAATTAATTTGGATAAATCGTCTATTTTTTTCAGCAAGAATACTGATGTTGGCCAGCAGGAGGTCATTAAGAACTTGATGGGAATATCCCAAGCAGGTACTCATGGCAAATATCTGGGACTTCCTACGCTCATTGGGAAATCAAAGAAAGAGGTGTTTAGTATTCTTAGGGAACGGGTATGGAAAAAGCTGCAAGGCTGGAAGGAGAAGCTATTATCCAAGGCTGGCCGAGAGATATTGATTAAGGCGGTGGCGCAGGCGATTCCCACTTATGCTATGAGCTGCTTTAAACTTCCACTTTCTCTATGTAATGAAATGAGGTCTATGATAAGCAACTTTTGGTGGGGACAGAAAGCTACAGAGCGGAAGATTCATTGGTTGAAATGGGAAACTCTTTGTTTCTCAAAAAAAGATGGTGGACTGGGGTTTCGTGATTTTTCAACGTTCAATAACGCTTTGCTGGCTAAGCAAGCGTGGAGGCTTTTGGTTAATGGGAATTCATTGTTGGCACGACTTTTGAAGGCCAAATATTTTCCCAGGTGTACTTTCTTAGACTCTGGCTTGGGGGGGAATCCTAGCTACTCTTGGCGTAGTATTTGGGGGGTGAAGGCTGTGTTGGACAGAGGAGTCCGGTGGCGGATTGGGGATGGCAGGTCTGTAGGAATTTGGAAAGAGAAATGGCTACCTACTTTAACCACTTTCCGGGTTACTTCTCCCATGAACACTTTACCCGCGGATGCTCGAGTTAGTGATTTAATTGATGCTGATAAACAGGAATGGAAAGTTGATTTGGTGGACCGCATATTTTTGCCCCATGAGGCCTCCACCATTTGCCAAATTCCTCTAAGTCACCGATTGCCTGAGGATAAACTGATGTGGCATTTTACTCCTAAGGGAGTCTTCACTGTGCGTAGTGCCTATCTGATGGAGATGGATCATGTGCGGAGACGACGGAGTAATGTTGCTGGGGAGAGTTCCACAGCCGTTCTAACGCACGACGCGTGTGATTTTATTTGGAAACAATTTGTACCCAATAAGATAAAACACTTTGTGTGGCGGGCGGCTAAAGGTATTCTCCCTACTCGAGTTGGGCTTGTGAGGCGAAAAGTTATTGAGGATCCTTTATGCCCACTGTGTGGCCAGGAGGAGGAAACCATTCTCCATTGCCTTAGGGAATGTATTTGTGCCAAAATGATTTGGCAAGTTAGTGGGTTGGGATGGCAGGGAGGTGGCGATGTGGCGTCAGACTTCCGGAGTTGGCTGCGTGAGCTTCATCAGCAGGCTGATAAGGAGATGATGGCACAACTTATGTTCACGCTGTGGGCTATTTGGCATGGGCGGAACTCTTGGGTATTTGAAGGGAGTAGGGAGGAGCCACTTGTGACGGTTGGGAAGGCTGCTAAGGCATGGCATGACTACTTGGGAGTTGCAACTAAGCAAGGGCGTGTCAGTGGGAGTAGGCCAATTGTTCGTTGGCAACCTCCAAGGATGGGTATTTTCAAAATTAATGTGGACGGGGCTTTATTCGGGGAGCATCATTGTGCGGGTTTGGGTGTGGTGGTCAGGGATTGGGAGGGCCATGTTATTGCAGCAGCTTCTAGGAAAATTGCTGGGGAGTTTTCGGTGATTGTAGTGGAGGCTATGGCGGTCCGTTATGCTATGGTACTGGCACGAGAACTGGGGTTGCACTCTGTGGAGGTGGAAGGGGATAATGCTGAAATTGTCCATGCTCTCACTTCTTACTCGACTTGTTTAACTTCGCTGGGTCTTATTATCGAGGATATCCTTTTGATGCTGCTCATTTTTTTGACTTGGCTTCCTTTTGCCATATTCGACGCGAAGGGAACGCGGTTGCTCATGGGCTGGCTAGATTTGCTCTAAACGTTGATGACTGTTATGTTTGGGTTGAGGAAGTCCCGGAATTTATAAGGGACCTATTTCTTGCTGATTTGTACCAGGTTTCTGAAATTTAATTCAAAGTCAATGATCGTTCATCAAAAAAAAAAAAACAGTGGTTTTTTGTTGAGATCATGGACATTTTTCTTGCGTTGCCGTCTAGCCCAGCATGGATTCAGCCCAACCAAATCTTTGAAGTTATGGGCATTGGGCCTTTTTGTTAGGTTTGTATGATGAAAGCTGTGGTAGGTCTTACCCTTTTATGTTAAAGAGATCGTGGTGTCAACTGTTAAGTGGGATAAATCTTTCTCTATCCTCCTCCTTTTTTTTTTTGGTTAATCAGCAAAATATAGGTTATATGAAGATTATACCAAATAAGATGTACAACGAACCACAAAAAGATATACCAGCCATACAGCATGCTCAACGGAAAAAGAAACCAGAATTCCACAATTGCAGCAGACCCATACTTTCACTCTCTTTTGGAGGCAACCTCTATCCAATTTATTTTGAGCATTGATCGATGCTGAGTGAGTGGGTGGTTTTTGGTAATTGAGAAGTGAGTGGGTAGTTGGTGCCCTTGTACTTTTGAGATTAATATGAAGGTCTAGATATCCTTAGTGACAAATAAATAAATATTTATTTAGTTTGTTTAGGCCCCTTTTGTCATTGGTTTCAAGCGGGGTAGGATGTTACTGGTAGGGAAACCATTTTGGTTACTCCCTCTTATCCCAAAAAAAAAAAGAAAAAAAAAATATATATATCTATATATATATATATATATATATATATATATATATATATTTGCCAAACATGAGAATCCTAAGCCTACTCTGTAGAGGTTTGGGTTTAGACTAGTTTTATGCCATGCATAGTTTAGGCCCATGCATCCAATTGGATTGGGGAAAGATTCAAACTTGAGACCTTCAATTCTATTCTTAAACTGTGGCCTCTTGTCATCTGCACTGTCCTTGGTGGTTAAAGGATGGTAGTAGGGTTATATTTTGCCGTTCTCATTTCTCATTTTGCCCATTTTTAATTATATTTGGGTTCAAGCTGATTTTTTTTTTTTTATAAAACAAGCTTGAAAGTTATCGTCCATGTTTTTCAAAGTTCAAAAGAAGTGAGAAGGTGTAAAATTGGCCTATCGGCCGTAGCCCGCCTTGGCTAAGCCAGAAAAAATATTGGGCTAAGCTTGGCTTGAAACCGATTTTGTCTTACCCAGCCCTAGCCCGTTTTTTAAGATAGCAAGCTTGGACTTGGGATTTGTGGCCAGCCTAACTGGAAACCCAGCCCAAAGTTAGCCTATTTATATCAAATAATATACCACTATTATATTGTTGTAAAATGAAAGCAAATAACATGAAAATAAAACTAGAGATAGTACAATAGAATAGGGAGAAATATATTGATTCTCATTTCAATTCATTTTCATATCTCTGTACAATCTATGTAGGGAAGACCCCTTTTTATAGGCTTAGGAAAGTATACGTACATGAACCAAAAACACAGGTTACATGTACGTATTAAATAGGAAAGTAAAGGGATTGGGGGTTAAGGCAAGTGAATGGATGTGGTCATCCATTAATGCATGTATGCATTTATAACACTCCCCCTTGGATGACCACACACTAAGAATATGCCTCGTTAAAACCTTGCTAAGGAAAAACCCAGTGGGAAAAAACCAGTGGCGAAGGAAAAAGAGTACAATATTCTTGTGTATATTAGAATAATACTGAACGCTTAAGGAACTGCCTCATTAAAACCTTACTAGGAAAACCCAGTGGGACAAAACCATAGCGAAGGAAAAAGAGTACAGTGCGTAGCAGTACTATCTTGTTAATAACTCCCCCTCATAAGGATGTTTCAACAATCAATAATTTTTCCAGAAAGATCTTTGAATCGATGCATTCCAATGTTATGCACTAGCTTCTTGAATGTTGCTGTCGGTAGTGCTTTAGTGAATAAATCTGAAAGATTATCACTCGAACGTATCTGCTGAACATCAATATCACCGCTCTTCTGGAGCTCATGAGTATAAAAAAAACTTTGGTGAAATGTGCTTGGTACGATCACCTTTGATATAACCTCCTCTAATTTGTGTGATGCAAGCAGCATTATCCTCATATAGTATTGTTGGACTATTTTTTATTGAGGATAGTCCACACTTCTCTCGAATATGTTGAATTACTGATCTCAGCCAAATGCATTCTCGACTTGCTTCATGAAGTGCAAGAATTTTTGAGTGATTTGAGGATGTAGCAGATATAGTTTGCTTGACAGATCTCCATGAAATAGCAGTGCCACCACATGTAAACAAATATCCAGTTTGTGATCGACCTTTATGTGGATCAGAAAGATAACCTGCATCTGCATATCCAACTAACTGCGGATTTGATTCACTTGTATAGAATAATCCCATGTCAGCTGTTCCACGAAGATATCGAAATATATGTTTGATACCATTCCAATGCCTTCGAGTTGGTGTAGAACTGTATCTTGCTAGTAGGTTGACTGAAAAGGCTATGTCCGGTCGTGTGCAATTTGCAAGATACATTAAAGCACCGATTACACTAAGATATGGTACTTTAGGACCAAGAATTTCTTCATCATCTTCTGGAGGACGAAAAGGATCTTTCTTTATATCAAGTGACCGAACAACCATTGGAGTGCTCAAAGGATGAGCTTTATCCATATAAAAATGCTTCAGGACTTTTTCTGTATATGTTGACTGATGTATAAGAATTTCATTTGAAAAATGTTCAATTTGTAGTCCAAGACAAAATTTTGTTTTGCCAAGATCTTTCATCTCAAATTCATTTTTTAAATAAGTAGCGGTTTTTGTGAGCTCTTTTGGAGTCCCCTCAAGATTTAAGTCATCAACATATACGGCAACAATAGCAAATCTAGATTCTGATTTCTTAATAAAAACGCATGGACAAATTGGATTATTTTCAAATCCTTCTTTCAATAGATATTCACTGAGGCGATTGTACCACATGCGCCCAGATTGTTTTAACCCGTATAAAGATCTTTGTAGCTTGATAGAATACATACTTCGGGATGTTGGATCATATGCTTCAGGCATTTTATATCCTTCAGGGATTTTCATGTATATATCACTACTAGTGATTCATATAAATATGCTGTAACTACATCCATTAAACGCATATCTAAATTTTCTGTTACTACCAAACCAATCAAATATCTGAAAGTGATTGCATCCATTACAGGAGAATATGTTTCTTCATAATCAATACCAGGTCTCTGCGAGAAACCTTGAGCTACAAGTCGTGCCTTGTATCTCACAATTTCATTTTTCTCATTTCGTTTTCGTACGAATACCCACTTGTATCCAACGGGTTTACATCTTCAGCTGTTTGGACTACAGGTCCAAATACTTCACGTTTTGCAAGTGAGTTTAACTCTGCTTGAATTGCTTCTTTCCACATTGGCCAATCATTTCTACGTCGACATTCTTCGACGGTTTGTGGTTCAATTTCATCATTACTTCTGGTAATATCAAGAGCAATTTTAAAGGAAAATATGTTGTTGACAACAATTTTGTTCCTATCCAATATTTCTCCTGTACTTGTATAATTTATCGAGATCTCATTATTTTCAGGTACCTGTTCCTCTTTAGGGGATAACTCTTCAGGAGATTTCTCTTCAGGAGATTCTACTTCAAGGGATTCTTTTTCAGGAGATTTTCGTTCATAAAATTTGGATAGATCAATTGCCTATTCTGTTGGTATGGCCTCTTCAGGAGCACTAATTTCTTTTCCTTGTGCTTTTCTCTTTCGGGGATTTTTATCTTTTGCACCGACAGGTCTTCCACGCTTCAGGCGTGTCTTAGACTCATTTGCTGCTATATTAACTTGTTGTCCTGTAGGGACTTCAATTCGTGTCGGAGTATTAGTAGCCGAAATGTGGGATTTTACTATTTTCTTACTATCAGTAAATACATCAGGTAATAGATTTGCAATACCTTGCAAGTGAATGATCTTTTGAACTTCCAGTTCACATTGATTTGTTCGAGGATCAAGATGAGATAACGTCGAAGTATTCCAAGTGATTTCCCGATGTACCTCCAACTGTGGTTTTTCTCCTCCTAATGGTGGGAAAACTGATTCATCGAAATGACAGTCTTCAAAACGTGCTTTAAGGAGATCACCTGTTAGAGGTTCAAGGTATCTAATAATAGATGGAGAATCAAAGCCAACGTAAATTCCAAGTCTACGTTGAGGGCCCATTTTAGTACGTTGGGGAGGTGCAATAGGAACATATACAGAACAACCAAAAATGCGATAATGACAAATATTTGGTTGTTGACCAAATGCAAGTTGTAATGGAGAATATTTATGGTATGCAGTTGGTCTAATTCGAACTAATGATGCAGCATGTAATATAGCATCCCCAAGCAGAAATAGGTAGATTAGTTCTCATAAGTAAAGGTCGAGCAATCAATTGAAGTCTTTTGATAAATGATTCAGCTAAACCATTCTGAGTATGTATATGAGCAACAGAATGTTCAATATTAATACCAATAGACATGCAATAATCATCAAATGCTTGGGATGAAAATTCGCTTGCATTATCTAAACGTATTGACTTAATTGGATAATCAGGAAATTGTGCCCGCAACCTAATTATTTGAGCAAGAAGTCTAGCAAATGCGACATTCCGAGTAGAAAGTAAACAAACATGTGACCATCTAGTGGATGCATCTATTAAAACCATAAAATATCTAAATGGTCCACATGGTGGATGAATTGGCCCACAAATATCCCCATGAATTCTTTGTAAAAAGGATGGAGATTCAACTACTACCTTTGAGGGGGATGGTTTAATTATTAGTTTACCTTGAGAACATGCAGTACATGGATAATCACTTGGTAAAAGAATCTTCTGGTTCTTTAAAGGATGTCCCTGTGAATTTTCAATAATTCGATGCATCATTATTGATCCCGGATGTCTAAGACGATCATGCCAAATCATAAAGATCTTTGGGTTAGAACACTTCTGGTGCATCACCACATGTGTTTCAATTGTAGTTATAGTTGTATGATACAACCCAAAAGAGAAAGCAGGCAATTTTTCCAATATGAGCTTCTGGCCCGAAATCATTGAGGTAATATAAAGATATTCCTCATTACCATCGTTAGTGGTTTCAATATGATAACCATTACGACGCAAATCTTTAAAACTAAGTAAATTTCTTCTACTTCTGGTAGAATATAAAGCATTGTCAATACAGATTTTTGTTTCTTTTGGTAATATTACATTTGCTCTTCCAGAGCCTTCAATTAGATTCGACGAACCTGATATGGTATTGACATCAGCTTTGAATAATGATAAATCTTGGAAATATTTTTTATCTTTAAGGATTGTGTGCGTTGTAGCACTATCTACCAGACATACATCTTCACAAATTATCTTGAAATTAGTCAATCCGTCAATATGACCCATGCCTCTATATATATGCAAAATATATATTAAAGTTAACTACCTTAAAAGGAAATTTAAAGCAACAGAACAAAATTATAAGCATAACAAATAAAACATTTTGGAAAGAACATTCAAGAACATAATAAGGTAGAAAATATGTTAATTGGTATGGATATTTCCATTACCAATTAGATGATCAATTTTCCCACTAGGATCCGCAACATCAAGATGAGTAATGTCTACTCCTTTTGGAGTATCAAAACAATCTATAGGATCTGCTGGATCACTATGATAAGCAAAGTTCGTTTCAATATTTTTTCCTTTTTCATTGATGGAGGCTTGGTATAGGTCTACGAAATGTTTATCTGTACGACAAATACGTGACCAATGTCCTTTCATGCCACACCTAAAACACTTATCTTCATAGTCTGTTGGAGGTTTATTCAGTAAACCTTTGTCCTTTTCTTTAGTGACATTCCGCTTCTGGTGGTTTCGTATATCATTATTCCACTTTTGGTGGTTTCGTGTGTCATTTTTATTTGAAGAGATCTGAGTATGTCCCCCTCGGTATCGATAGCTGTTTCTACCATGGCCACGCCCACGACCACAGTTTCTTCCACGTCCACGACCGTGAAATAAGGTTCCATTCGCTTCAGGGAATGGTGTTGCACCGGTCGGACGAGATTGATAGTTTTTCATCAAAAGCTCGTTATTTTGTTCTGCCACTAAAAGACATGATATTAACTCAGAATATTTTGTAAACCTTCGCTCTCGATATTGCTGCTGCAGGAGCACATTTGAGGCATGAAATGTAGTGTACGTTTTTTTCTAACATATCTTCATCAGTGACTTTTTCTCCACATAATTTTAATTGTGAGCTAATTTTAAAAAGTGCGGAGTTATAATCACTAACAGATTTAAAGTCTTGCAACCTCAGGTGCATCCAATTATAACGAGCTTTTGGGAGGATTACGGTCTTCTGGTGCTCATATCTCTCCTTTAAATTATTCCACAGCATTAAGGGATCTTTTATCGTAAGGTACTCAGTTTTTAACTCTTCATGAAGATGATAGCGAAGGAAAATCATTGCTTTTGCGCGATCCTGTTGGGATGCTTGATTTCCTTCTTTAATAGTAACTACAAGATTCATTGCATCGAGATGGATTTCAGCATCAAGGATCCATGATAAATAATTATTACCCGAAATATCAAGCGCAGAAAATTCAAGTTTTGTGAGATTTGTCATTTCAGAATATAACCACACAACAAATAATAGATCTGTAATTCGTACCTATATATTTTGTTGATGTGCAATTTGTAACCTTGATCACCAATCTGGAGATTCTTGGTTTCCTCTGTTGGCTAGAGTCTCGTGCTGATAACGTGTTGTAAAATGAAAGCAAATAGCATGAAAATAAAACTAGAGATAGTACAATAGAATAGGGAGAAATATATTGATTCTCATTTCAATTCATTTTCATATCTCTGTACAATCTATATAGGGAAGACCCCTTTTTATAGGCTTAGGAAAGTATACGTACATGAACCAAAAACACAGGTTACATGTACGTATTAAATAGGAAAGTAAAGGGATTGGGGGTTAAGGCAAGTGAATGGATGTGGTCATCCATTAATGCATGTATGCATTTATAACATATATCAGTTATATTTATTGTTAGATTCATGTGAGATTAAAAAGATAATGAAACAAAATTTACAAATGCAACAAACAAACAAGAAACAACTCTTACTTATATTTGTGTCTTCCATTTTTTTTTTAATTTATAAAATGAACATATTTTAGTCATTTGCAAATGTCTTATTATAACTTTTAAAGTTTATTAAATCATATAAACATTTATATTATGTTTGCAAATGTCTTTATAATTTATAAACTTTTTATATATATAAACTTTAACTTTATCAAAGTAAAGAAACAATAAAGTTGTTGGCTCAAATTAGGCCCAGTCGCATGTTCCGAGCTTGAGACCGGGTTTGGGCTTTGAGTTTTTCCTTCGAGAACGGCTATTGCAACCCCCCAAAGGGATAAGCCACCCCCACCTGATATCTCCACCCCCCAAATATATATATCCACTCCTTTAAAAGACTAAAACACCCCTCTTCTAAATAACCTTAACACTCACCCACCCCTTCACCCACCCCACTCCCCCCTCCCCACACGAGAGGCGACGGGAGGTTTTTCCCCTTCTCTCTCCTTCTCCTCTTCTTTCTTCTTCTTCTTCTTCTTCTTCTTCTTCTTCTTCCTCTTTTTTTTTTTTTTTTTTTTTTTTCCTCTGTTGGTCAAATCTGTGGGGGGAGGTTTTTTTTTCAAAACCTCCATTTTTTCCGGTGGGGTGAGGTGCCGGTGACGGGAGGTTCTTCCTCTTCTCTCTTCTTCTCATCTTCTTTCTTTCTTTCCCTTTTTATTTTAATTTTTTTATTTTAATTTTTAAACCCTTTGCTGCTGGTCAGATCTGTGTGTTTCCGACAAGGGAAGGTTTTTTTTCAAAACCTCCATTTTTTCCGGTGGGGTGGGGTGCCGGTGATGGGAGGTTCTTCTTCTTTTCTCTTCTTCTTTCTTTCTTTTTTTTCCTTTGCTGCTGGTCTGATCTGTGTGTTTTCGGCAAGGGAGGTTTTTTTTCAAAACCTCCATTTTTTTCGGTGGGGTGGGGTGCCGGCGACGGGAGGGAAGAGAAAGAAAAGGAAGGAAAAAAAAGAGAGCAGCTGGGAGGGGAAAAAAAAAGAAAAGAAAGAAAAACAGAGAAGAAGAGGCTGCCGACGGGAGGGGTGGCTGCCGTTGCCGTCGTCGGTGGGCTGGTCAGATCTGTGTTTTCCGGCAAGGGGTACTTAAGCCCTTTTTAGTAATTTTGTATAATAATTTTTTTAATTAAAAAATTAGAGGGGGCAACTTATCCCTTTGGAGGGTTGCAAATAGCTGTTCCCTTTTCCTTCCACCCAACCAGACCTCAGCCCAAATGTATAGTAAAAGCTGACGAGGCCCAGTCTGAGCCCAGCCCATTTTACAGCCCTATGGGAAGGCTATCAATTTTGACGTAGCATTTTAAGGATCGGCTCGAGAATACTATATGCATCTTTCATCGACAATATATTTCTTCTGGCGGTGTGGGTATATTGTTTCCTATCTCTCTTAGCAATTGTGCTACACCTAGCTTGTTTCTGTAATGCCACACAGCCTGTAGAAATATATAGCTGTGCCGTCTAGCATTTTTGTTCTTTGAAAGTATTCTCCACATAATAATTGTTCAGGAAACAAGTCCGGCCATTAAAGAACTAGAGATGAGATGGGCTGTTGGCCCAAAAAGGTGAAGGTGGTTGTAAAAGATACATAACAGGTAGAAAACAGTAATTACCTTATTTACTCACACAATTTTTTTTTTTTTTTTTTGGGTGAAAAAAATATGTATTTACTCACACATTTCATTTGGCAACACAAACATGGTTGGCAATTTTGATGTTAAAAAAAAAAAAAAAAAAAAAATACTCCCTCCATTTCAAATTGACCGTTTCTTTTGAAAAAACATGTTTTTTTTAAGGAAACTCTATTAAATGCTTTTACGTCAATACATATGTTTTGAGATTCTAATTTTACCATCAAATGTGCAAAACATTAGAAAAATAAAAATAAAAAACTTTTTCAAGGGTATTTTAGGAAATGAATAAAAAAGAACCAATGACTTTTGAAATATAACGATATTTTTGAAATATCTAAAAAAAAAAAAGTAGACAATTTATTTAGGAATGGAAGGAGTATATATATATTTGATGTCCCAATCATAATCTTGGATAGTCAAGCTAAAGTCCATCCTATAGTTAGTAAAGAATGAGAATCCTCCCCAAAAAAAGAAGGCTAAATCAAGTTCCGCTTCAGTCCATTATGAATAGCTAGTTATTCTTTATTCTTTAAATTAATTAAAATTTTAATGCCAAGTCAATTGAGAAAATAAATTTGGATTTTATAGCATTGCTCGAGAAATTATAAGTTTTCAAATTCATAATACAGCACTCATCAAAGCAAACCAATACATGGAAACTAAAAACCAAAAAAAATTTACTTGAGAAGAAAAGAAGACAAGACCATAGACATAGCCTTAACATTCTCAGTTTCAGGTTTGTAAATATGGAAGGCATGATCCTCTTCTTCCACCTCAAACAGCTCCACTTCTCCCTTCCAACCACTTTCTCTCACTGCATCACAGTACCGAACACCTCTGTCCCTCAAATTATCCTTCCCAGCAACGCACACAAGCAACCTAGAGCACCCAAGCCTACCCAAACTAGGAGCTTTGGAAGCAAACGGATTCACCATCGAATTATCGATACCATCTTCCACCGAAGGATACACAAACTCCCATACTCGATACTCCAATTTCTGTTCATGCTCTGTGATGGATTCAGACCCGATTGGTTTGGAACCCCAGAAGTAAGGGTGGTTAAGACAAGCTCCTTCAATTTCGATGCCACCATGCAGGGTCTCAATGCCAGCTCGGATGGCTATGTTGTGGGCAATGTTGGCTCCTGCACTGTCACCACCGATAAAAAATCGATCAAAGTCTCCATGGTCAATTAACCACGGCTCACGATCAGTGCAGTCTTTGATCGAATGCGAACAAACCCATTGGAGAGCAGCCCAGCAATCTTCGTAAGCAGTGGGAAGAGGGTGCTCGGGGGCTAGCCTGTACTCTACTGACACAGCGAGAACTTTTGCTTGAGAAGTGACGATGTTGAGGTATGTGTGGTTAGCCAAGGAGAAGGCGGACTCGATGCAGAAGCCACCGCCGTGGAAGTAGACTAAGATGGGGAGTTTTTGGTGGTGGTGTTCGAGTTTTGGGAGGTAGACTCGAGCTAAGATGTTGGAGTCTTTTGAGATGGTGATGTCTTTGGATGAGACGTGGGTGTGTGGGTCATCAAGTGATGGAGGAACGTGTGGTGACCCTAAGAGTCTCTCCACTGTGCCATCTTTGTAGATTCGGATGAAGGGAAGAAGCTCTGAGACCACTTCATTGGTGATGGAACCCATTCGAACAATTGATTGACAGAGGGCCGAGTGATGGGCGAATGTATATGTGTGTATGTTTATATACATAGAGAGAGAGAGAGGGAGAGAGATGTGTGTATGTACATATACATAGAGAGAGAGAGAGAGAGAGAGAGAGAGAGAGAGAGAGAGAGAGAGAGAGAATTGCTACGTGAGTGTGGTGGAAAAACAAAGGATGGTGCATTATTTTTTCTCTGTCCCGATGAAGAAAATCAATGGTACCCGTTTTCCATAAAGAAGGGATGCCCCCTTAAAGGCAACTTTTTTAATAAGAGCCTCGTCATCAAGCGGACCAGACAAAAAAGAGGGAGAGGATTTAGTGTTGAGTTTGCAAAACTCAGCACGGTGCTGAGCTCATCTCAGCCGTCCATCTTGGTTTTGGACGGTTAAGATTGAAAGATGATAAAATTATCAAAATACCCTTATAAAATAACTTTTTTATCTTTCAATTTCAGCCGTCCAAAATCAAGATGGACGACTGAGATGAACTCGGCACCGTGCTAAGTTTTCTAAACTCAGCACTGAATCTAAGTCCCCAAAAAGATTGTGTTTGTCTCTATGATTAACATATTTCAATTAAGTTGAATCAAATATGGTGTGTGGACACGTTTTTTGGGTTGGCAAGTTTTGACGCATTCAATAAATTTGACCAACGGCCGTAAAATTATTATTATTATATCCTTCAACAACTATATTAATTGATAAAAAACCACAATAATGGATGTAGTACTGATGGTGGATCCCCCTCTCCCTCTCTGCAGCAGAATTTGATGGGTGGGAAAGAGTGCACACAGATAGATTTAAATACTGGGAAAGGATTCAAATTAAAAGTTGAATCAATCGAATCGGCCGGGCACCTTGTGGGTAGAATATACCATTTATAATGATTAAAAGCTAACCATTTATGCTTATTTACATAAGAAGTTGTTTTAACTGTTAATACGGATTTCAGTAATAGGAACTTTTGTGGGGAAATAATATTTCTAACTCTACTACTTATCTCCTTAACTAGGACAATATTTGTGGGCCTAAATTTGAAAGTGAACTGAGAATTCATAAAATGGAAGATAGTTTTGTTGGGGTAAAAATCATTTTAGTACTTAAAATTTTCCAAAAATCCCAATGTGTTACTATATCCAAACATTTTTTTTTTTCCAATTTAATACTTAAACTTCACTACCGTGAATCAATTTGGTTCCTAGCCCAAACACTGTCCAAATTATTGACAGAATAATCATGTGCTGTCACATGAGTGAATACTTGACATTCTATGTGAAGCTTACGTGTCAAGGTAGTTAAAACATGATAGTTGAATAAACATTTTATTATCTTATGTTTTAGATTTAGTTCCAATTAAGTACATGAAAAAATAAAAGTCTAATTTGAAATCTAAAATATATTAAAATGTATCAATTTGGTCTAAATATAAATTTTAGCAAAATTGATTTTTTTTAAAACCTATTATAGTGGAAGATGGATATTTACATGAAAATCTACTATCGAAAGGCATAATGTGAGGATCTGTTTTCTTAATAGGGATTATTACGGCTTAATGTATGATTAGCGTAGTTAATCCCTTGATTTGTTGGATAACCCCATGTATGGGTAATCTATGTGTATGATAATATAATGTTATTTGTGATTTGATGCTCGTTTTTATGCATCAAGTGTTTTAAGTGCGTGTTTGGCCTTATTTGCAGCTTCGGGTCTAAACTGTTGAAATTTGGCTAAGTGTGGGAGAAAAATGAATTTTCGTAAATTTTCGTTTTTAAAGATAATTTTTGGTGGTAATAGAAGTTTATAATATTATAAGACTTCTGTGATTTTATGGGATTTTATTAGCATGTTTGGATTAGGTTCCACATATGTTTGTTTTAGGAAAATCTATCGGGAGACAGATTTTGTACTAAAACTTGGAAATGAGATTTTGATATATTGGGAATTTGATTTTTCTGATATTTTATTTGGATTCAAATGGGGGGTTATTTGCTTATTTTCATTAAATAGCTTAAAGTAAAAGGATAATATAAAAATAGAGAAGATTACTTAAATGTTTTGGATGAAAATAAGGCTGATGTCTGAGCTGATGGAGAGTTGCCTGACTAACTAGCTAGTTTCTGTTGTCTGTGTGTTTCAGACGGCTGAAACACACACAGACGGCTGAAACATGTTTCAGCCGTCTGAAAGACAATTTTCAGCCGGCTGAAAGTCCATGTCAGCCGACTGAAAATTCCAGAGAGGGTTATTTTGTGTTGGGCGTTTTCAGCCGGCTGAAAATATTTTTCAGTCGTCTGAAAGTGTCGGCGGGCAGTTTCAATAAAGGCTTAAAATGACCCTTTTGCCCCCTTTTCTATATAAACCCTTTCACCCACAAAAATTCTAGATCCTTCCCTACTTTTCCAGCCAAGAGAGATAGAGAATGAGAGAGGGAGAGTGACGGGAGAGGTCGTGGGTGGCTAGTGGGAGCATGGCAGCCCCGATCCGACGCTGGCAAGCTCGGATTCAACATATTTTGGCCCGATCTACATGCGTGTAGGGATGGTTTGGCATTTGCATCACTCATTCTTGAGGTAGGGGACATTTTCTCACTTTAAACCCTTGTTGCATGGGGGTTTGGGTATAAATCATGTAGTTTTACATGTATTTGGTAGTTTTTGCATAAATATCATGCATGGGGTATATATTTGCTAGGTTTTACAAATTGTGGGAAACCTAGGGTTAGATTCACATCATTTTTGTTATAAAAATGTTGTTTTTTGAAATCATTCATTTGGAAATTGTGTGGGGGATTTATGAATTTCAAATAAAAACGCGACACGTGTATATTCTCGGTAATGTGCTCGGGCTACCTGAGTTCCCCCCCGATTACCTGTAACCACTCTCGGGCAAGCATGCCCTCGGAGGATCCCAACCCTCGGGCCTTCTCGCCTTCGGGAAAATGGGCCCTCGGGTATTGATGTCCTCGGTTCAATCTCGGGTAGGTACTCTCTCGGTCTATTGATCCCCCTTTGGGCCGCACGAGCACGTGCTCCTCACGTGCTCGAATTTGTCTTACCTTCCCAGATCCGACAGAGGAAATCAGACCGGGAGCAGAGCACGCTCCTGGAAACCGATTCAGGGGAACGACTGTCAGCAACCAGGCCTGTCACCCCGAAAGATCCGCGATCTGGTCTGAAACCCTTAGCTAACCATGGTTAGCTCAGGACCCTAACTTGACCACGGTCAGGTTAGAACATTGGACCAATCCAAAACCTAGCACTCGCCTATAAAAGGAGCACTATTCATGCCGAAAAAGGTAAGTTCCTCCCGCACAAAACCGTAGAAATTCCTCTCTCTCTCTCTCTCTCTCTCTCTTTCGGAGACTGATTTGAGCGTCGGAGGGTTTTAGACCGGGAAACCCTCGGTCTCCCTTGACGATCTTCTTTGATTTCAGGTCCCCGTTCTAGCCGACACCCTGCTCTCCTGTTCATCGAGAAGGTCCTGTATTCCCGCACGACCATGAGCTATCTCAATCCTTGCAACCCAATCGGGACATAGTTGCGCGGCGTTCCGAACCTCCGGGCCACTCCTTCAAAGCGCTCCGCCGACTGTCCGGACTTTTCCCCGTATAGTTTGGCGCCGTCTGTGGGAAATCGAGCGAAAAGGCCTTCGTGTTCGCCTTCGCTTGAGCTTGTGTTCCCTCTCTTACAAATGGCGGGGCGAACTAGGTCCGGGGCAACGTACGCTGGGCCAGAAATGAATGGAGCAAGTGTAGTGCTCCCACCACCGCCGGCCGGGCGTCCCCCGGCGAGCGCTACCTTCATCGGGGAGACCAGTAGGCCGGTAGAGCAAACCCAGATGCAAGAAGTCCAGGCCGCGTATGAGCGGGCAGTCGCGGAGCACTCCAACCCGGAGGTGGTCACTGCTGTAGTCGCAATGCTCCAGGCACGTTTAGACGAGGCGAATCGCGAGAAACTCACCCTAGAACAGGAGTACCTCAATCTCAAAGAGCGTAGCTGCCATCAAGCCTCCCCCCACCACGGCCGAATGTCAGCAGAAGACGGTGGCGACAAGCGAAGCTACTCCATTTACCCCGCCGAATCCCAGCCACGGCGGCGTAGAATACTCGCCCAAGAGAGGCGGTTTGAAAGAGGTGAGGATCAAAGTTACAGGAAGTTGAAGAGTAAGGTAGAGCGCCAAAGAACTGATAGGGGGCGGGTGCATGATTCTTTCTCCAAGGTCGTCACGGGAGCGAGTTCTAGTCGAGTCAGGTGGACCCCCCGGGAAGATAACCAAGGTCGGAGAGGAAGCGTGCGACGCTCCGAGACGTCAGCTCTGAAGGCCAACTGGAGGGATAGAGAACGTTACGAGGCAGTCGAGGGCTCGGCAGAGCCAAGTCGATATGGGAAAAGCTCTCGAGAGGAAAGGAGAAGGAGGGTTGGAGATTTAACCTCGGACGAATTCGCGAGGAAGATCCGGGAGGAGATCAGGATAATGAGGGAGCCGGTGCGACCGACACCGAACTATTTGCTGGTAGGAAAGTCTCCCTTCGCGAGTTGGATCCAAACCACACCAACCCCAAAGAATTATAGTGCCGTCACCTTCACTCCCTACTCCCCGGTAGCGGATCTTGACTACCATCTAACGTACTATGTCCAAAAGATGTCCCTCTACATTGACAATGAGGGCTTTATGTGTAAAATCTTCCCGATGAGCCTTGGGGAGATCGCCTTAAGGTGGTGGGCAAAGATTCCAGAGAAATCGATCCGACGATGGGAAGATTTGGTCAAACTCTTTTGGGATCGATTCATAACAAGCAAGAAGTACGCCAAGACCATGCAAAACCTGTACGAGATGAGGCAGGGGACGGAGGAGCCCTTGCGAGATTATTCCCAGAGATTCTGGGAGCTTTACACCGAGATCGAGGAACCAGATGAGCGAAGCGCTCTCGACATCTTCAGACGAGGGCTGATTCGATCCTCTCGATTGTTCGAGCAGCTCACCCTCGACCCGCCGTCCAGCATCGGAAAGCTGCTTGATTGAGTACAGAGATACATACGACTCGACGATGCTTTTCGGATGGCCAAGTAAACCGAACAGGCGGATAAGAAGAAAGATAAGAATCCCCGAACGGACCGAACAAGGGACGACCGAGCAAAACATGAGCCGACAAGAGACAAGGTACCAGCGAATCCAAATCAGGCGGTCCTCACTGTTTTCACTATGCCAATCTACAGACTGTTGCGAATCGTCGAAAATAAAGACTTTTTCGAGAAACCAAGGCCGATGGGCGGAGACCCCGAAAGGAGGAACAAAAAATGGTTTTGCGAATACCATAAAGATCACGGCCATAAGACTGAAGACTACAAAACCCTAAAACACAACCTGGAGACCTGGGCAAAAGCCGGACACCTGAGTGAGTTCATTGCCAAGAACGATGATCGGAAAAAGCCCGAGGATAAAAAAATCGAGAAACCAAGAGCTGAGGCCGAGGGATATACCGTTTTGGGAGCCATCGATGTAATTAGCGGAGCATATGACAGGGCTTCGGTCTCCGTAAACGCTCTTCGGGCGCAATACCAGAAAGCCTCCCACCTTCGGGAAGTGTTCAAATTAAAGTCAGAGCCAACGCTCGTGGCTGAAAGAGGGAAGGATGATTTGAGTTCCGCCCTATTCTTCGGGAAAGATTATCCGGCCACGGAGACACACCATCCCCACAATGACGCCCTGATAGTCCGAATGATGATCGCGAACTACGACGTAGGGAAGGTCTATGTCGACAACGGAGCCTCGGTTAATGTCATGTTCAAAAAACTCTTCGACCAGTTGGGGTTGAAAAGGGACGATCTCTCCCCGAGTAATTTGAGCTTGAAAGCATTTAACGGGAATCTTTCTTACCCCCTCGGGCAGGTCGCCCTAGCCGTCCGAACCGGCCTAGTCCAGACCATTCAGCACTTTGTCGTTCTAGAAGAGCGATCAGCATACAACGTGATAATGGGAAGGCCTTGGCTCCACGCCATCGAAGCGGTCCCCTCGACTTACCACCAGTCCGTCCGCTTCCCGGGACCCGAAGGCATAATGGAACTCCACGGAAACCAAGCTGTAGCCCGAGAATGTTTTATGTATGAACTTACAGGTCACACTCCGTCGTCGGCGACAAAGAAGAAGGAAAAGAGCAACGCTCAGATCGAGATGATGGAGGACAGTTCCGTCGAGCCGAAAAAGGTTAAAAGGGACATCGACCCATTGTAGCAGTTAAAGCACGGTCGGCTCGGGGTTGAAGATACTTTACTCGAGCCCGACGACCGAACGGGTGAAGAGCTCCGGAAGATGATCATTGATGAGAAATGCCCCGAACGATACTTTCTTCTCGGGAGCTCTCTCTCGGAGGAAGAAGCGTCGGAGTTGTTTCAGTTCTTGAAGAAAAACGCTGATGTGTTTGCTTGGTCGCCACATGAGATGCCAGGAATCGATCCGAGCATAGTCCAACACAGGCTTAGAGTGAATTCGAGCTCCAAGCCCGTCACACAGAAGCAAAGGAGGTTGTCCGATGACCGGGCTCGGGCCATAAACGAGGAGGTAAAGAAACTTTCGAAAGCCGGATTTATACGGGAAGTAATGTACTCGACATGGCTCGCCAACCCAGTATGTGTCAGAAAAAAAAGTGGCGAATGGAGAATATGTGTTGATTTCACGGACCTAAACAAAGCCTGCTCGAAGGATAGTTTCCCGCTACCGAAGATCGACCAAGTCATAGACTCAATTGCCGGATACGCTCGATTGAGCATCTTTGACGCCTTTTCCGGATACCATCAGGTGCCGATGGCGGAAGAGGATCAGGAGAAGACAGCATTTATCACCCTGACCGGCACCTACTGCTACAAAGTGATGCCCTTCGGTCTCAAGAACGCCGGGGCAACGTATCAGCGACTTGTCTCTCGAATGTTCGAGGGACTAATTGGGAAGAATTTGGAAGCTTATGTCGATGACACCATCGTAAAAAGCTCGGCTGAGTGCGACCACATAGCTGCCCTTGCCGAGGCTTTTGGGAGATTACGGCAATTCGGGATGAAACTCAATGCTAAGAAAAGCTCTTTCGGGGTGCGGTCAGGAAAGTTCCTCGGACACTTGGTTACTCGGCGAGGGATTGAGGCAAATCCCACGAAGATAGAGGCATTGCGATCACTAAAAGAACCGAGCACATACCGAGAGGTTCAGCGGTTGAACGGAATGATCGCGGCACTGGGGCGATTTATCTCACGATCCTCAGACAAGTGCCAGCCCTTCTTCCAGGCTCTAAAGAAGCAGAAAAAAAAGCACGTTTGGATGGAGGAGTGTCGAGTCGCCTTGAAAAATTTAGTAAGACATTTGGAAAGCCCCCCTGTCTTGTCGAAACCAAGACACGGAGAACCATTGTTCTTATACCAAGCAGTTTCCCAGCACGCGGTAAGCGCCGTCGCGATCCGAGAAGATGGAAAAGAACAAAGACCTGTGTATTACGTAAGTAAGACCTTACTTGATGCCGAAACACGGTACTTGCCTCTCGAAAAGATTGCCCTAGCGCTCCGAACAGCTTCAAGAAAGCTCCGACACTATTTTCAAGCACACACCATCATCGTCCTGACGAACCAACCCCTAAAAGATGTACTTCGGAAGCCCGACCTTTCCGGAAGAATTTCTAAATGGGGGATCGAGCTAGCGGCATTTGATATCTAGTTCAGACCGAGGACGGCAATAAAAGGGCAAATCTTAGCCGATTTCGTTGCTGAGTTTACCGATTGTAACAGCGAGCGAGACAAGGCAAACCAAAGTTCGCCCGAACAATCGGATACCTCTTCCTCGGCCGAACTCGGGGGCGAGGATAATAAGAGATGGGAGCTGTATATCGACGGGGCCTCGAACAATCGAGGGGCGGGAATCGGGATTGTTCTCCGATCTCCGACAGGTGAAGTTCTAGAAAGCGCCATCAAGTTGCAGTTCTCCGCCTCAAACAACGAGGCCAAGTACGAGGCCACTCTAGCAGGACTGAGGCTTGCCCTAGCATTATCGGCGACCAAGTTAAATCTTTTCAGTGATTCTCAATTGGTGGTTCGGCAGCTGAACGGTGAGTATGAGGCTCGGGATGAAAGGATGAGAGCTTACGTCGAGCTCACCAAGAAGCTTATTTCGAATTTCGAAAGCGTTTGCATCCAACAACTTGTCCGAGAACGGAACAAGCACGCAGATGCGCTAGCATCTCTCGGGTCGGCACTGGAAGCAGAATCCCAAAGAACAATTAATATCGAAACTATCCATGCCCCAAGCATAGAGCCAAGCCCGGAAGTCAACGAAATCGTCGAACTTGGTCCAAGCTGGATGGACGAAATAATCGAATATCTCAAAAATGATGTCCTTCCTGAAGACCACCATCAGAAACACCGGATCAGGGTCAAATCGGCACGATTCTGGCTCTCTCCAAAAGGCTTGCTATACAGGCGATCTTTCACCAGAGCATATTTGAGATGCGTTCATCCGAACGAAGTAGAAGGAGTCTTGCAAGAACTGCACGATGGAAGTTGTGGAGGTCACACTGGGGGACGCTCGCTGGCGCACCGAGCAATAACGCACGGCTACTGGTGGCCGTACATGCAAAAGGATGCCCTTAAATACACCCGAAAATGTCCGAATTGCCAATTCTTCTCGGATAAAATCCACCGACCAGCAGGAAACCTGCATCCATTATCAAGCCCTTGGCCCTTTGCAAAATGGGGCCTTGATTTGGTCGGACCGCTCCCCCGAGCGAGCGGCAATAGGAGATACCTCGTTGTCGCAACCGACTACTTCACAAAGTGGGTAGAGGCCGCTGCCCTAGCCTCCATCAGGGACTCGGATATCATCACTTTCCTTTGGGAAAACATCTTCACGAGATTTGGGGTTCCCCAAGCGTTCATCTCGGATAACGGTACTCAATTCGAGAGTCGAAGAACTCAAGAGTTCTGCGCACAATTCGGAGCGAAGTTCTTCTACGCCAGTCCGAGTTATCCGCAATCAAATGGTCAAGCAGAGGCAACAAACAAAGTAATTGTAAAGGGAATCAAGAAAAGGCTGAAGAAAGCAAAAGGGAGGTGGCCCGAGGAGCTCCATGCGGTCCTATGGGCATACAGGACGACCCCCCGGAGGTCGACAAACGAAACCCCTTTTGCACTCGCTTTCAGGGCGGAGGCAGTCATCCCGGCAGAAATGGAATACCCGACTCTAAGAACAGAAGAACTCGGTCAAGAATAGGGTGAAGAGAACATGGCGCGCGAGCTTGATCTAGCTGAGGAAAGAAGAGGTGAAGCAATGATTCGAATGGCGATCTATCAACAAGAACTCCGGAAGTATTATGAGAAAAAGATCAGCCCTCGAGAGTTTAAAGTCGGTGATCTCGTCCTCAAAAAAGTAAACCTGGGAACTCGGGACCCAAAGGAAGGAAAACTCGGGGCAACTCGGGGCGATCTATGAAGTCATTGCCGTCGGGGAAAAAGGTTCTTATGATCTAAAGCATTGCAAAGACAATAGGGACCTACCGAGGTCGGTAAACGTGTCGAACCTTAGAATATTCCACAAATGAAGAAAGATGTAATATGAGCATGGTAGGCAAAACACCAGCTCGATCCAATCAATGAAGCCTTTTTATTCAATGAAAATGCTACCATTATTAAAAACTCCTAGTCTTGTCATGATGACGAGGACCGATCACCCTAACCTCACCATGACAATAAGGAAGTGCATATAGAAAACCCTAGTCTCGCCAAGGTGGTGAGGGCCGATCACCCTAGCCCCACCTAGGCGACAAAGGGATACTTACTCAAGTCTCGGATTCTGAGCAGCAACGACTTGCAGACATAAAATAAAAGGAAACGTCCGAAGAAAAACAAGTTTTAGCGCTTAAAACATGCGTTGAGATAACCAACAAGTGAAATGAAAAGCCCATAAACAAGCATATTTATTCGAACCAAGCATAAAATGGGAGCCCATCGGGCCAAAAAAGAAGGATCATATATTCACAAATGAGAATTTTTACAAAAGTATTCTAAGTACATACTGAGCCCCTCGGGCGCAAAAAAAAAAAATAAATAATAATAATAATAATAAAATATATATATATATATATATACAATAAACCGAGTCAGGCGTCCTCGATAACCAAAACCTCGGTGTCCTCGGCTTCGGGGGGCTGCAGGGCGGCGGAGGTTGGAGTCTCGGTCGGGGGATGCTCGGAGGAAGGCTGCTCGGTGGGAGCATCCTCGGTCGGGAGAGGCCTATCAGATATCTCGTTGATCCTCTCGGCTACCTCCCCCTCGGCGGGATCTTCAGCTTCGTTTCCCTCGGGTGGGGCCTCCCCGTCATCGATTTCATCCCCGTCTTCTTCTTCGCCTTCATCGTCCGAGAGGGGCAGAACGGCCCTCTCGAAGGGAATTCGCTCCAAGTCAACCTCGGGGAAGGCCTCCTTCACCCGAGCACCGAGGGTGTCCCAACCGAGCCTGTATTGACGGTCCATGTACGGCTCCATCCGCTCCACGTAATCGTCAGCAGCCTTGTCTTCAGCCTGTTTGATCAAGGTGGCCCGAGAATCCACCTCGGTCTGCCACTGATCGTACCATTCCTCGGCCTGCTTCTTCCAGTGCGAAGCATCACCCCGAGACTCGTCAAGCTTGGTCTTCAAGTCCTCGGTCAGAGCTTGAGACTTCGCTAGCTCATCTTGAGATAACCGAGCAGCCTCTCGGATGCACTCCAGCTCCGAGCTCACCATCGAGATCTCCTCCTGAAGCCGGGTCACCTCGGTATTGAGGTCGGACCGCTCGGAGGACCACTCGACCACCTCCCGCTTATATCTATCCTCGGTTTTGAGGAGGCGCTCGGTCAGAAGCATTGTTTGCTGGGCGACCTGCATTCACCGAGCACAATTAGAAGTTGAAAACTTAAAGGAAATTTTCTAAGTGTTTGTGCTAGTACTCACCAAGAATTGGTGAAGAAGGGCCTCATAGCCCAGGTCCACCGATTTGTGCTTCTGGTGGCTCGACATGTCCGAGGGGAATTTCAGCAGATTCCCGATCGAGTGGTAGGTGAACTCCGGATCAGTCATGACCGAGAGACGCCTGTCGGTCGGTAGAGGAAACTGAGGGAGATCCCTCATTATTTCTCGGCGCCCTCGGTCAATGGTTAGCGGCTGGTAATCCGAGGAGGGAAAAGGGAAACCCTCCATCTCCTCCCTCTTCCTCTTCTTTGCCTGTTCGGGCCCAAGGTCCTCAGCCGTCCTTACAGGCTCTGGTCTATCCGACGTCACCGCTCCCCGAGAAGGCTGCGCAGCAGTGCTCGGCTCGGTGGACCGAGAGGTGATCGGAGCCCTTCGCTCGGTGACCTTTGGTGTTGGAGTCTTCTCGGTGGGCTTCTTGGTCGGAGCGGTCAAGGAGGCTTTTCCTGTTGTTTCCTGCGCATTGCCTCCTTGATCGGGTCAGGACCCCTTTGCTTGCTCGGGCCTGCCCCCTTCGTTTTGGGCGCTGGGACCTTTATCGAAACATTGGCTCGGTCAGCCATGTTTTCAGAGGACCCCCCTTGGGTAGAATTTGAGCCTTCGCCCTCTGCTAGGCCTTGAGTACCGAGAGCAACGATCAAGCTCGGTTCCTGCACGGTAGCCCTCCTCTTCTTTGCTTGGCCGAACGATGGGTACCCTTTGGGAACACTGGTCGCTTGGAAGCTTCGGTACCGAGGTGGGTACTTAAGAAGGACGTGGGCTGCCCGACCAAAACCGTCCTCCCCTCGGTAGTCAGCGCCCTTTGGATATCGTCCTCCTTAACCTCAAGAGGAAGCTCAAAGGCAGCTTCAGCTGTGGAAAAAGAACAAGTCATGAACCGAGCAGATGAAAAAGGGGAAAGAAATGATTAATCAAGTATCAAAACTCTAAAAACTTACGAGGCTCCCCGAGCGCCCGAGGGACCCTTCGCCCTTCTCTCCCGAGCAAGGGAGGCTTGAAGTCACCATAGACGAACACTATGTCCGACTGGTACCCTTGGCTACTGTCGGGGATGTGTGTTACGAGCACTCGCTCGGGGTCTCGGGATCTGAGATAGAACCCGCTCGGTGAACGAAAAAGTTGGTAGCAGCTGAATATCTCCTCAACACCTAGGTTGGTGCCAAGGATTCTATTGAGCTCTACAACCCCGAGCACTACTTTGTACGTGTTCGGTTTCAACTGGATGGGCGCCAAGTTGATGAAGTTCAAGAAGTCCACTAACAGCTCGGGGAAGGGGACCCGAACACCACCCTCGAAGAAGTTGATGTTGTGGATGGGCACTCCCCCTCGGTCGTCGGTAGAGCTGATTTCTTCACCGACCTCGGCGGACCGAAACGTAATCTCGGTCCCAAAACCGAACTTCTCCCCGAAGTCCCTCTCCTTGTTCGGGTTCCCTCGGATTTGATGAGTCATCTATTAAGTACAGAGCTCGGTAAGGATAAAATGCCCTAGGACGCATGAAACAAATAATAATCCTATCTTTAAAGGGAACCCCCGAACAATCCTAGGTAAGTTAGTCTCTCGGTTTGAAACCAAGTCTTAACTGAGCACATATGTTGTGCTCGGTTCAAATACATTGCAGGTAACCGAGCACATGTGATGTGCTCGGTTAAGACATTTCACAAACAACCGAGCACACAACTTGGTTTTTACGAACGGATTGAAAAAAGGAGATCTAAGACAAACGCATGAAGAAAACGAAGAACACCAAGAACAAGTGAAGAACTTACCGGAAAATTCAAGGAAGGCGATTTCCAGTGAGCTTTCTACGGTCGGATTTCTTCTCTCCGGCGAAGTCTCTTCGGTAGGCAAGGCTCTGGCTCTGGGAGTGAAAGTGGGAGAATAGGGGAGGCAAAAGCCCTTATATACCTAGCTTCCCGAGGATGACGTCATCTCCTCATGTTTTGTGCCCAACTGCTGTCTCGGGCATACGAAACGGCGCTTGATTAAAGGCTGTACCACCATGTCAGAACCATCACATCCTCGGTAACCGAGTAACCGAGGACGTGATGGCTCGGGGGAAGTTGTGTGGGGGATTTATGAATTTCAAATAAAAACGCGACACGTGCATATTCTCGGTAATGTGCTCGGGCTACCCGAGTTCCCCCCCCGATTACCTGTAACCACTCTCGGGCAAGCATGCCCTCGGAGGATCCGAACCCTCGGGCCTTCTCGCCTTCAGGAAAATGGGCCCTCGGGTATTGATGTCCTCGGTTCAATCTCGGGCAGGTACTCTCTCGGTCTATTGATCCCCCTTTGGGCCGCACGAGCACGTGCTCCTCACGTGCTCGAATTTGTCTTACCTTCCCAGATCTGATAGAGGAAATCAGACCGAGAGCAGAACACGCTCCTGGAAACCGATTCAGGGGAACGACTGTCAGCAACCAGGCCTGTCACCCCGAAAGATCCGCGATCTGGTCTGAAACCCTTAGCTAACCATGGTTAGCTCAGGACCCTAACTTGACCACGGTCAGGTTAGAACATTGGACCAATCCGAAACCTAGCACTCGCCTATAAAAGGAGCACTATTCATGCCGAAAAAGGTAAGTTCCTCCCGCACAAAACCCTAGAAATTCCCCTCTCTCTCTCTCTCTCTCTCTCTCTCTTTCGGAGACTGATTTGAGCGTCGGAGGGTTTTAAACCGGGAAACCCTCGGTCTCCCTTGACGATCTTCTTTGATTTCAGGTCCCCGTTCTAGCCGACACCCTGCTCTCCTGTTCATCGAGAAGGTCCTGTATTCCCGCACGACCATGAGCTATCTCAGTCCTTGCAACCCAATCGGGCCATAGTTGCGCGGCGTTCCGAACCTCCGGGCCACTCCTTCAAAGCGCTCCGCCGACTGTCCGGACTTTTCCCCGTACAGAAATGTTTTATGGGGGTTATTTATTGTGATTTTTATGAACCCACCTGTTATATGGTTTTTTTTTTTTGGAAAATTTATATATATAAAATTTTCCAGTTTATATGGAAATTATGGAGTTATTTCATATGGTTTTTAAGAACAAACCTATTATGTGGTTTTTTGGAAAATTTATATATAATTTTCCGAATTATGTGGGAATTATGAAATTGATAAATGAACAAACAAGTGATGATGATATGGTGATGAGGGCTACTGGAGTCAGGATTACTGCGGTCCCAAAGGAACTGGACGTCTTGCCGTGTTTTCCTATCCTTTAGTCCTGGGCTATGTGCCCGAATATGAGGTTACTTTCTGGTCCAAATAGGATCATAGTATTTCCTCATGATGGGGTTACTTTTTGGACCAGGTAGGATCCATAGTGTTTCCCCTTATTTTCCGCGCGCAAGGGCCCCGCATGACCTGGGGAGGATTTATCAGTTTGAAAGACTGATGTTATGGATTGCCGGGTATGGCGGGTAATGGTTATTGGCTTATAAGGCCATGATATGGAAATTGGAAAGAATGATAACGAATTATAAATAACTTGAGTTATTTCTTACCTTGTTAAAAATAAAAAGGAGTGTTGGTAATGAATGATTTAAACTTCCGCAGTTTACTTTATTATACATGTATCAGTTTTATTTACTGAAAATTATATTGCAAACTAATAAATGGTTTTGCAGGGTTCTTGAAAGATATATAAATTATGGTTTTTAAAACCTTGGGGTTATTTTGAGAAATGTTTTCCTACTGAGCGTGTAGCTCATACCCCCACAGCTTTCTTGCAAGTCATATTTTCGAAGCTAAGTTGACCTGGGTTTTGGGAGCGCATCGACATGCTTGTATTCATGTAGAGAGTATTTGAGATAGGCTTTAAGCCTAGGCATGTATTAATTTTAATTTCATGGCATGTAATAATTAATTGAATAGTGGATGTATATCTGAATGAGACCCATGTGACTACGATATAGCCCGTAGATTTCTTTATTTTTGAAATATTGTGTGGATGGCTGGAAAAACTTATAAATATGTTTTCTACAGGTTTTATGATTAGTCGATAACTTGGTATGTCCTATTTACAGACGGGACCATGCCGGATTTTCTAAAAATATTTTCAAAAGAATTATTTTTATTAAACATCCACCAAATTTGGCTTTAATACTGGTTTTCTTACTACTTAACTAACGGTCCCAATTTCGGGTCGTTACACATAAACCTATAAATAAATAGGTAGCATATGCCTACAAAAAGGCATGAACTTGGGACTCAACATGCAACAAATTTTTTTATTTTTATTTTTTAGTAAAAAGGAAGCATGCCTACAAACATCATGAACTTGTTAGAATGGCAAAACGAATATCAATTGTTTCAAAAGACAGCAATTTACAAAAAATCAATTTCGTGAAAACATATGTTTGGATTAAATTGATACACTTCAGTGTAATTTAGGTTTCAAATTAGAATATTTGTTTATTTATTATTATAAACTTTAGGTATTTTATTTGAACTGAATTTAAAGTATAAGTAGTAAAATTGTTAATTCAACTATTATATTTTAACTATGCTTGACACATAGGCTTCATGTAAGATGTCAAGTATCCATTCATATAATAGCACGTGACTATGCCGTAAATTATTTGGATAACGTTTGGGTTGGGTAGGGTCGTAGGGAACACGTTGGTTCACAACAGTGAAATTTAAGTATTAAATTGAGAGAAAAAGATGATTTAAATATCATATTGGGATTTTTGGAAAAGTTCAAGATAGTAAAATAATTTTTATCCTTAATTAATGTTTCTATTAATGCTATTGGGATGGAGGATTATTTCTGATAGAAACAATTTTTTACTTAAATTTATTTTTTAAGCACAAGCGTACAAAATCTTCTCTCCTCTCTTCTTCCATTTTTTTATTTTTTTTATTTTAGTAAGCACCAACATGTAAGGATTCTTCTGTTGTACAGAAATTGATCTTGGTCCTATACTATTTAGTAATAAGTTCGATTGCACTATTAATATAAGCCATTTTATTGGCAATTGGACAGAAAAATTGTAATGTATTTGACGGTCAAAATCTTTTTCCTTGATATATATGATAAAAAAAAAAAAAAAATACTAAGTATTCTTATTCCTTACTATGGTATTGATGATGGATTCCATTGGAGCTTTACTCATGATGGTGTTTATACATGAAATTTATCAAGCGTTTCAAATATAATGAGTGACAAGCTGACATATGTTCCCCATTCCAATGCAACGTACAAAACTAACATCTGTTTCTACTAGGCCGAGAATAGAACCCAGGGACCTTGACCTCGAGATTGGTGTTTGGGAGAAGGTGGCACAACCTCGTTTCCCACTGGGCCCCGAAAAATGGAGAAAAGAGAATAAAACACAATAGAAAACTCAGGAAATTAATAAATCAACTCGCTACCCCAGAAGAATCCACCAAACAAGTAAGGGTAATTGAACTAGAATAACTCTTTTATAGAAAGCTAAAAACTGAATTCTTATTCAAATTATGTAAAAAAACTCTTTCCCAATTACAAGACCTAAAAGTTTAATTAAAATTAGCATTAAACAACCTCTAGTCGTAGGTAAAGTTTCAAGTCCCAAACAACACGTACTTTCTAGATAGACAACACAATTTCCAAAAACTTTGACTAAATTAAATAAGACCTAACCAAAATTAAATAGAGTCTTAGGGACTTGAAATATGACTTAAAGGACTACTAATCTTGAAATTATAACAAGCGAAAAGAAATAAATAAAGTTGGAATAAAATTCAAAGTAGAAAGAATTAGAATTCTGCAGCAAAGAAAAATAGTCTCCGTTCTTGCTCAAATCTGAATGTGCTTGGAATGTGTAGACACCCATTTTGTTTCTATATATGATGGTCAATTGCCGATGATGAGATCCGTGATATTTATTGTCAACTTGAGTTTCTTTTCTGTGAGCAAAGTAAGCAATTGGCTTATGTGCATATATATGTGTGTGTAAGTATATAGAACCAATTGGGTAGAGTCCTCCCTTCTATTCATCTCCCATTCATTTCAACTCATTTCTTTTTAATTGTATTCATTGTCTTCAACCAAAGCCTTTTTTATATAGGCTCACATTTACCTAATATTTGAAGTGATGATGAATTCATCTTCTATTACCAAGTGGTGTATCCATTATTTATCTCAAGTGATTCGTCTACCATTACTAAGTGTTGTATCCATTATCTATCACGAGTGATTCATCCACCATTTATCTCAAGTGATAAAAATCTGATGCTGTTTTGCTTCAAAACGACTGTCAACTTCACTTCTTCTGATTGTCAACTTATGTCAAATTGACTGATAACTTCACTGTTTCAATAACTTCTCTTTTTAAGTGAGAAACCCACTCCAAAAATAAAAGAAGTGGGAAATGGTGGGGGAAATTAGGTAAGTGAATAAGCTTGCACTTTGATTCTTCCCTATAAATAGTAAGAGATTAGGAGAGTTCAAGGACACCAAAAAATTAGAGAGTCAAGAGGGAATGCTGAAACCTGAGAGAAAAAAGAGAGAAAGAGAGACTTGGGAAGGAGAGTTCTTATAGGAAAAATACTAAAAAAGAAAGAAATTACATTGAGAGAAAATAAAAGAGAGATGACTTGTGAGGAAGGGAAATAACTTGCTTAGCTGAAAGAAAAAGACGTTGCCGGATTGATAGTAGACCTGAGGGATGATTTGAACGCCAACCAATTTCTCATGATACTTGATAGTAGGATTACATAAATTATTCATATTGTGATTTTGTTGCATACAATATCCGTTTGGACTAACTCTTTTTGTAGGTGAGTTGGTTTCGTTGTGGAGAAGATGAACTAGTAATGCCATACATACGCATGATGCAATCATGTGTACACATGACATGTGTTGTGTTTGCAATTTCTTATTCATATGCTAATCTTCCGGGGTTAATTAGCATCATCAGAACCAAAAGCAGGTAAAATACAAGTAAAAGCAAGTGCGTGGTGAAAATCGGTGCGCTCACAGGATGATTTAGCTAACGAGACTTATATCATTTCGAAACCCTTCAATTCTAGTATGAAACCCAATAAACGGTTCACAATTTTGAGTCTCGAGGACAAACTTATAGTTGTTTTACAAAAACCTGTCTGGGTTGACTGTTGCTTCAACACAACAAATTTTAACACAATTGGCTATTTAATTTGGACATTAAATTTGGACCAACCACTAGGTGCACTAGCATGAGATGCTTCGACATCACCACTTTACTTAGGATAGTTGGACAATCTTGGCTTCGTAGCTAAAGAGAAGGTTCATTAAAGTAGAGGTCATCCCCAAAGCACTAAGGGGCGACACCGCCTGTCCTAAAGTGATTTCTCCATTCTTTGCTTTGGAGTTAGAAAGTAAAGAAAGGACACTATGCATTTTAGTAATATACCCTCCCCTCCTCTCTCTCTCCCTCTCTCACACACACACACACACACACACACATACACACACACAGCAATATACCCTGTCTTATAGGGGTGTTAATGGTTTAGGTTAAAACTGAGATCCAAACCAAACCAAATCAAATCAGCCGGTTTGGTTTAGTTTTTTTGTCATTAGGTTGGGTTTTGGTTTTCATGTTTAAAAAACCAAACCAAAATTGAAAACCAAAAAAATCGAAAAATATATAATTTATATATAATTTTATATATTATATATCAATAGTGAGTATTGATCGACTAAATGACTAGTGATATTGGTGTGTATTAGATTGGAGATTTGAACTTGGATTGACATATGTCAACATGTTTCCATTTTGACACATTGTTTAATGTTTTTTTTGGTTGCTAACGTAATGCTTTTATTAAAAATGTTTTTATTTGGAGTTTGGCATGTCATTTTTTTCATTTTCAATTACTTGTTGCTACTTGATAGGTTAAAACCGAAATCGAATCGAACCGAACCAAACCGAAATTTTTTGGTTTGGTTATTTTATAGTATGGTTGAATTTTGGTTTTGTAAGAACAAAACCGAAATATAATGGTTTAATTTGAAATCTACCCTAAAACCGAACCACTAACACCCTTAGAGAGTTAAGAGTTGGAATCAAATGCCATTTTGACTTTCTTGTTCACTTGTCTAGGGGCAACATGGGTATGTTCTTTGATTCCTGCTCACACTAAGGAAAATCCTTTCTCATCTTGTTTTCATACTACTTTTAGTGTATGAAGCTCTTGTTTATAATTGTGATTGACCGCTCAGAGAAACTCTAGTCATTGTACTGAGGCGTAGGACAGATAATGTGGCAATATGTGCAACATTGTGATTATCATGTCATTTTAGACTCCTACAAGGGTTATTCTTAATAGGTTTTTTGTTTTTTGTTTTTTTTTTTTTGAGATGGGCATTTTTCTTGGGTTGCTGTCTAGCCCAATGTGGATTTAGCCCATACCAAGTCTTTGAAGTTTTGGGTTTGCGATGCAAGCTACGGTAGGTCTTACCCTATTATCTCAAAACATCGAGGTCTTTAAAAGTGGGATAAATCCTTCTCTATCCTTCTTATTTTTTTGTTTTTTTTTTTTGGTTTTTATCAGCAAAATTGCAGAATGAATGGGTGCTTGGTGCCCTTACTTGTGCTTAGGAGATTAATGAGGTTGAATGTCAAGATATCCTTGTTAATTGGTAGATAAATAAATGAATAAATAAATAAATTTTTTTTTTTTTTGCCAAACATGGGAATCTTAAGCCTACTCTCATAGAGATTTGGGCTTAGAATAATTCCACGCTATGCATAGCTTACCTTCAAGCCCATGCATCTTATAGTGATTGGGGAAGATTTGAACTCAAAAAACCTCTGATTCTTAGGCCCTGTTTGGCTAAGCTTTTAGATGGTCCAAAATCACTTTTGGTTTTGTTTGGTAGTCTAAATCAAAATCACTTTTAATCTCAAAAAGTAATTCTATAATAAGCAGACTGCCCTCAGCTTTTAGTCAGAAGCTGGTGTCAGCTTTTGCGGAGGATTTTAATAACTTTTCATATTTCCAAAACTATCCTTAATGCTTGAGTATGGAAACAATTTTTTTCATCCATATCTTTTAACAAAACGATAATAACCCCACCTTAAACCCAAGTCCTCTCCTCTCCTGTTGCTGTGCTCCTCTCTCCTACCAGCATCAATGTCTTGGTTACTTTAACTAACCTGGACCCGTAGGATCTTAGTTTAAACTTCAAAATTTTTTTTCCCCCTTCATACATTCATTGATTTATACTTGTTTGAATTTTTTTAAGAATTGATTTCATAAAATTTGGATTTGTAATAATTTTTTTAAAAAAAAATATCAATTCATGCTCTATTTTTTTCTTTGTTTTAAGTAAGGAAAAAATAAAATAAAATAAAAACGTAAGCAAAATCCCTAGTAATACATCTTTGTGGGGTTGATCGAGAGGTCAAGTCTTGTATGTGTTTTCTAAAGGTTATCATTTTAATGCCTTGCCGCTCTTATTGTTCGTGTGGTTATGAGACGTCTCACCTAGGCTAATCTGAGCTCAAATTTCGATAAGAGTACGGCCTAGGGTACCCCCAATCATTAATATTAAATAAATAAAAAAATTCACTACTAATACCAAATAAAGCCACCAAAACAAAACAAAAAAAAAAAAAAAACCATATATTATAAGGGAGTTATGTTAATTTAGGGTTATAACAATTACAACAAATGTTCTTCCCAAATAGAAAAAAAATCACTTTCAGCTCTAACAACACTTTTGAATACAGTTTCCAAACAGAGACCGATTCTCTTCTGCTACTCATAACTTTTGATTCTCTTCTACTTTTGCCTAAAAGCAAAAGCTACAGTTTTCCCAAACAGGGCCCAAGTCGAAGTCCCTTACCATTTACATTCTCTTGGAGGTTAAAGCTAGGAGGACAATAAGCTTGAAAGTTATCCTCTATGTTATTAAAAGTTCAAAAGAAGTGAGAAGATTAATACATGAATCATGTATGCCATTCTGTTTAATCTATGTTCACATAATTGGTTAAATCGTAAGCCACTATGCATATTCTCATGACATCAATCTATTTCCTTATTATCATCATTATTTATCTTTTCCCTTTGTCATTTTTTTTTTTTTTGCAAGAAATAAAGGGAGCTTTAAGCATCATAAAATTACCTAGGATCCCAATTAGGTTGGCACCCTAGGCAACTAAAAATCTTGTACTCAATGCCCCAAATATTGTTAATGACCAAAAAGAATTACAATATGTGAAGGAAAGAAAGGATAAGGAAAGAAGTTTAATCTTGGTGGCTTATAGGTGCCACAATCTAGCTCACAGAAAGAATATTAAGAGAAGAATCTATACTGCCTTTTCTTTTCAGCATGTTTCATTTGATTTATACTGCCTTCTATTGGTGCATCCACTATTCTTTGTTGTCCATGACTGTATCATCTTAGCTAGAATATAATGCACACACACTTGTATATATATATATATATATGGGTTAGGATCAACATATACAATTTTTTTACACAAATTCTTACACAAGTGTTTAGATAACCCATCTCTAATTCATATTTTACGAAACCCACCGCTAGATTAGATAGTCTTTCCACATAAGTCATGCATGCAAAAAATCAAGTTCATCCAAGATTAAGAGTTGCTTCATTTATAAATGAGAGATTTTTAGTGATTAAAAAGATGAGTTTTTGGATCGAATGGCGACAAATCTCGGATCAACTTGATTTTTTGCATGCATGACCTATGTAGGAAGATTATCTAATCTAACGATAGGTTTCACAAAATATGAATTGGAGATAGGTTATCTAAAAATTTGTGTAAAAAAGTGTAGTCCCAAGTATACAACCCTAGAGGAGGGGTGAATAGGGTTTATGGCCAAATAAAATTCTAAAAGGAAAATTAAAATCAGATTATTGCAATAATAAAGAATATCACAAATATGTAATAATAAGGAGATATAGAGAGAAAGAGAATGCAAACGATTTTAACGAGGTTCGGCTCCCCGCCTACATCCTCGCCTCAAGAGCTCGCTTGAGGATTCAAATCCACTATCTCAATCTTCTTCCAAGGTGAAAACCAAACCTTTACACAGCTACAAGTGTTCTTCCCCAAACATTTGCACAAAGCTCTCTTCAAGAGCTTCAAAATTAGGGTTTCCACAACCCTTTAATACAAGATGATTTGATGGTTGTTTGCGTACAATAAACTCTCCTAGTCTCAAGAGTAGATAAATACTGATTTACAAGCTCACTCAGCTAAAGATTGATCACAATGAATGCTCACTTGAGATTTCTAGGGTTTTGATGAAGATGACAATGAATGTTGTTGTTTTATCTCAATCAATTACTCATAAATGAGTTCAAGTGTTGCTTTTATAGCCCTTGGGTCCAATATGACCGTTTCATAACATTAAATGCCGGGAAAAGTAGTTGGGAGGTATTAAATGCTTCAAATGGCTGTTTAAAAACTAGTCGTTATGTTTTTCTTGAAAGACTTGGTCGACTGAAAATTCCAGAAGAATTAAAGAAATGCCTTAGACAAGTTAGTCGTCTAAAAAGACCTTTTGGTCGACTGAAATGGCATTTTGGTCGTCTAAAAACGAGATTTTGGTCGACTGAAAATTCCATAACGACATTTTCCAGATGAAATGCCTTAGATAAGTTGGTCATCTGAAATGACCTTTTGGTCGATTGAAATGGCATTTTGGTCGTCTGAAAACTAGATTTTGGTTGACTGAAAATTCCAGAAGGATATTTTCTAGATGAAGTGTCTCAGATAAGTTGGTCGTCTGAAATGACCTTTTGGTCAACTGAAATGTCATTTTGGTCGTTTGAAAACGAGATTTTGGCTGACTGAAAATTCCAGGAGGATGAAAGACTTGAAGATCAAGCTTAGAATTTCTTGGTCGTCTGAGATGGCACTTTGGTCGTCTAAAAACTTTTGGTCGATTGAAAAGACCATTTGGTCGTCTAAAAGTTACTGTTTACAGGAAAATCATATTTTACAAAAGAAGTCCACTAACTTGACAGTTTCTGACCAAAAACTTTTTGTGTCTTTTAAAATAGTTTCACCACTTTATAAAGACCTTGGAAACCTAAGTGAGCCACTACAAGAAAAAGGTTGATAGATGACGCTTTTAGAATTTAAAAAGATGACTGTTTTTTAAAAACTAGTCATCTTTTGATTTTTAAGATGAAAAGATGACTAGTATCTAAGGAAAACCTTAAAACAGTCATCTTTGAAAGAATAAAGATGACTGGTTTTTAAAAACCGCATAGCAAAAGATGACTAGTTTTAAAAAAACAGTCATCAATTCACCTCTCTAAAAATAAATAAAAATCTAACGTGAACCCTCTCGTGTCTGTCAGCTCCCCGATTCCCTTCCAACATAAGCCCCTTTTTTTTTTTTTTCTCTCAGAGTCTCTCGGTCTCTCTTTCTCTCCATTCTCCATCCCTTAGCACAGAACCCTCACGCAACAGTCACCATTACCCTCGCCCTCATCGTCACTATCGCCCTCATCGTCGCCGTCGCCGTCGCCGTCGCCCAAAGCCGCTCTCACCCCCGTCGCCCAACGCCACCCTCACTATTGCCGTCGCCCACACCTTTGCTTCCTTTTTCCCTTGCTGCTGTGATAGTCTCCATAGCCAGGTGATCTAAAGTGGTGCTCTTCGTTTCTCATCAACGATGGTGAATCTCAAGGTCCTTTCTCTCTCTATGTATATTATATATTTGATTTTTTTGTTAAATTTGTCTTCTGATTTCAAGTTTTTTGTTCTCAATCTCAGAATCGAAGCTTTTCGTCTCTCTTAATCTCATTCTCAGAAACCCTAGGAGTTGGATTTGAGTGATTTGAAGTGGTGCTCTTCGTTTCTCACCAACGATAATGAAGGTTAGGGTCCTCTCTCTCTCTCTCTTTCTATATATATATATATATATATATATATATATATATGATATTTTTGTTAAATTTGTGTTCTGATTTCAAGTTTTTTGTTCTCAATCTCAGAAATTGAAGCTTTTTTGTCTCTCCCAATCTCATTTTCAGAAACCCTAGAAGCTAGATTCGAAGTGTGCTCCTCATTTCTAACTAGCAACCATCATTTGGCTGAAGAGATCTTCTCTATTGTGTTCCGATTTCAAGGTTTTTTTTTTCTAATTCTCAGAAATTATAGCTTCTCCATCTCTCAGTCCGTCTATTCTATAATTTCAAACCATTTTTTGTTTTCAATTCAATTTAGTAGAATTTTTATGTATTTATTTTATGTTCTGCTCTTTTGAAATTGATTTTGTTTTGTAAATTATTTTTTTGTTTTGCTCTATTGGATTATCAATTCAAATTTAGTAGAATTTTTATGTATTGATTTTATGTTTTGCTCTTTTGAAATTGATTTTGTTTTGTAAATTATTTTTATGTTCTGCTCTATTCGATTATCAATTCAAATTTAGTAGAATTTTTATGTATTGATTTTATGTTTTGCTCTATTGTCAGTGCAAATCTGTTGATGTTTGCCATCAGCCAAGGGAGGTGAATTGTATTGCGGACTGGATGGCAAAAGGGGGAGTTAGCAAGCTCACTCCATTCTTAGCTTGGCTATAAGCAGATAGAGGTATTTTTTTGGGCGTGGAATTCCCCTGTTTCTCCCCTGTTTCACGTTTTTCTGCTGATATTATGTGTTCTGAACTTTGATGGTTTGGGGGAGTTTTTTCCTTCTTCATCTTCATTCTTCCGGGAGGCTGTCTGTGGGGTACAATATCATTGATTTATGGTGTATAAGAAGGGTTAAGAATGTCGGTCCACCAGGCACATTCAATGCGCATGTCAAGGCTTTGTCTGGAATTGTGGTTTTGCTTGAGCCTAAGAAGCTTTACTCTGTCAAATCTGGTGATGAAAAGATTTTCAAGCCTGTTCTGAGTGCTATTGGAGCTGGTGTAGCCAAGGACAAGTATGGAGGGTTGGTTTGGTCAGATGGTTCCGCATTCAACTTCGGGGTTGATTCTTCTGTTTCTTAAGTTTATCCTAGCTGGTTTTGGTCCCCTGGTTGCTTGGTTTAGTTTTGCTTGCTGAGGTTTTTTGGGGGGTTTTTTATACTCTTTGTAGTGTTTTATACTCTTTGTAGTGTTTTTTCTTTGTGTGTCGTTTTGCTTTAGGTGTGGGTTTTTAGTCTTGGGTGTTTTGTTCTTTCTCCTTGGGGAGCTTTGTTGGGAGTGTTTTGTCTCGGTCTTGATTTTTAATAATACACCTTTTCCGTTGATCAAAAAAAAAAAAAAAGGAATAATTTTACATTAATTTTCTGATGTAATATGAAAATGTGAAATGAATGAAATAAAGATTAGGAAAATTACTCAATTCTGGCATGAAGCTTGATGGTGCATTATGCATGTAGAATATCACCGTTGTTTGATAATTTCATTTTAAAGGACAAAATTATTAGTTTTAGATTGATCCATTTATTAGATCTAAATAATAGCTCTGAGCCATGCTCTTGTGGTTAAAACAAGCAAGGAGACATTGGTTGTGTGCCAACTTTTGCTTTCATATTAATGAGTTCTGTGTTTATACATGCAGCCTATTGTATCAAGTACTGCTCTGGGATTGGAAGGGCGGGTATGCTTTGTGGAAACACTACACTGTTGTTCTAGTCTGAAACATATAAATTTTAATATAAGGGTCAAATTGTTATATAAGAGATTTACTGATGTTGTCAAATTCCTAGCATAACTGCATAATTAAATTTATCATATAGCTCACAGTTTACAATTACAACGGTGGTCCATGCTATCAGTGCCTATTTCCAACTCCACCACCTATGACGGCATGTCAAAGATGCCCTGACAGTGGAGTTCTTGGTGTAGGTAAGTTGCTGAATCTTGTCTTTAACCCAACCAATTTTAAATTACTGGTATACTATATTCAGTACAAAGGCATGGAAATTATGAGTTAAGAGGGATTTTCCTTTTTTATAATTTTTTTGTTTGGCATTGAGAAAAGAATCACATGGAAAGATTATACCCCTGGATGTTGCTAGGAAATAAATTGGGCATATCAGTTTGATTCAACCTCATCAGTATTGCTTTTGAAAAACAAAGGGTAAATCCGTTGCTCATAAACTTTGAAATATACATTAATGTGCCAGTTTAGGATGTCAGGAAAATTTGTATTCAAGTGTCACCACTCTAGTCATTTCTTACCTAATTTGAAATCTAACTCACTAACTTACCTCAGATATCTTCCAGGTTTTTTTAAGAGTTTTAGTTTAAATGATGCCCAAGGTTTCTTTTATTTTATTTTAATTTCACAACATTTTGGACATACACAGTATAGACAGTTACATATTGTTGATTTTCCTTTTCAGTTCCTGGTATCATTGGTTGTCTCCAAGCCCTGGAGGCTATAAAGATTGCAAGTGCTGTTGGTGAACCACTGTCAGGACGGATGCTTCTATTTGATGCATTGTCAGCATGGATTCGTATTATATGTTTCATGTTCCATATCTTTTAACATTTCTTGCGTTTTTGGCTTTTAGGTTTTAAATGCATGCTTTTTTATTATTTTTCTTTTAGAGCATAATCCGTTTTGTCAATTATTTTATAGGTTTAGTTTAGTTGACTGAATTTCATTCATCTGTGAAGAAGATTGTTAGACTAAGAGTATTAAGTTTCTTGAACAAGAGTTGCTGATTTTTTTTGAGATAATAACTCTTTTCAATGATGGTAAAAGTATAGACCATAATTTAGAGACAACAGATCACACGATATCAAGGGTGAGAGAGTAGTTTTTTGGAAATGGCTATGGTCAACAAAAAGTGATATGAAATCATGTTTTCAACTGAGATGTTTGGTCCTCCCTTAATGGTTTCACTTCCACAATAAGTGAACCTACTTCCCCCCCCCCCCCCAAACACCCTGAAAAAAAAAAGGGTGAAGTTGACCATTATATATATAGAGAGAGAGGGGCAGGGGCATGATTTTTATCTTTTTCAGTTAAACCACTTGAATCAAATGACACCTTACTTGTTTAAATAATGCCATTTCTTTTCTTTTATTTTCTTGGTTTGTATGGGGATCTGGGTGCTATGTGTCAGTTTATCAACTGTAGTGGCTGGCATTCACCACTTCTCTAGTTGACGTGATAAATTTATTCTTTATGTTATCACAGTGTTTCCCAACAAGATTTTTTGTTTTGTGATATTAAAAAAAAAACACTATCGTTAGAACTTACAAATGCCAAAATATAATTAGGTTTGATGGTGGACGATCTGGATTACTCACTTTTCAACGAGACTTCTGATTTTATGAGTCAATATTTATTTTATAGAAGTAGTTATTGAAGCAAGAATAGATTTACTTTTATGGGCGCTGATCTGAATTGCCCACTTATATCAAGCTTAGATTTTGTTCTAATTGAGTATTCATTTACTTTCTAGTTGATATGTTGGATTTCTAATATCAATTCTGAATCTTTATATTTATTTCTAGTATTACATCTATAGTATCGCATTTCATAGGTCAAGATTAGGGGGAGGTCATCCCAATGTGAAGTTTGTGGAGAAAATGCAGCATTTACCGGAAAGCAATTTCAAGATTTTGACTATGAGAAGTTCACTCAGTCTCCACTCTCCACGGTAATTATATTGTCTGTTACTTGCATATTTCTGTCAACTGCAATTTGTGTTCTTATAAGTTTACTTAAGATTAATATGTTCTTAAAAATGTAAGTATGGTTTTTTTTTTTTTTTGGGGGGTACATTGGGAGCGGTTTGAACCCCTTACCTATCCTACTCTTACCCTTTTCCCCAACCCTCCCTCACCACTAGGCTAGCCCCAGTGACTTAATGTATGTATGTTTTGTTGTGTTGTTTCTACAACCCAACAGTATTCATCTTATTTGATTTTTATGATTATCACAATGAAATCTTGAACAGATCTTTCTTATATTCCACCATGGTGATGGTAATTTGAATGTTAAAATGGAAATGGGAAAAGGAGATATGTCAAGTCAGGCTTTCTTTTTATAGTTTCTTCTCTATAGACTTCACAATATTGAATGAGTGTATAAATTCTTCTTGTTAATAAACCTGCAGACTAGATCTGTCAAAGTCAGGCTCTCCTTTTCTCTTAAATCTAGAGATTTTATCTCACTAGGCTTCACAATGTGATTCAAGGGAAGCTAGATATCTAACAAAATTGATTTCATTGTTTTCCTCTTTTTTAACAAGACACCAGCAACCTTTTTCTGTTTTGTTTTGGGTTTTTTCAGAAGCCTTTGACATGCTTGGTATCCATAGTCATTTTGTATGTAAAAAGATAGAAATAATAAAGACAGACACGGTTAATCATGTAGAATTGCAATGAATAGTTGGAGATGCTCTTGGTACGGAGGTGGTGTTGTTGACTATAGTGATGGTGGTAGTGGTATGCGTGCAGTGATGAGATGGTAAATGTGGTGGTGGTGGTATGTCATCTGTAGGTGGTAATGGTAGGGGTATGGTGCTGGTGCTGGTGCTGGTGCTGGTGCTAACAGTGGTGGTGGTGGTGGTGGTGTTGCTTGTTCTAGTGTGGTGATGGGGGTGGAAGGCTGACAGTTGTGGTGGTTGCAGTTTGGTAAAGGAGAAGGGTGACAGTAGTGGTGGCTTCTTGGTGGCCATGGATGTGGCGGCAATGGGGTGGGAGTGAGGTGAAGGTGGCTATAGTGGTAGTGATATTTACATTTTTTTTTTTTTTTGTTTCATGTTGTGTATTTGTTTTCACTCTTTTTTCTTTTCATTTTTTCCCCTTTTTTGTGTGTGTTTGTAATGGTTCCCACTTTGTAATCTGCCTCACCCACGGGGTCAAGCTTATGTTTTCCTATTTTTATTTTCTAAAAGCAGAAAAACAGGATATGGTCTAACTTGCTTATTTACCTAATCTAAAACATGCTTTGTCATTGCTTGCTTACATTATGATCACTAGACATTTTAAGAATTGTACTAGTTTTGCTAGATTTTCCCAAGAACTTTAATATTTTGCATTATTGGAGCTTGCATAGAGAACTTTTAATTGTGTGTTGTGGTCTCGTGTAAGAATTAATCTAAAAATATTGCATTCAATTTTCTAATGTTATTGGCTAGCTAAGAATCATAACATATAGTGGGATTATTTCAAATATGTTATATTTTGATAATTCTGTTCTGCTTCTTGGTTTTATCACTTCTACCCCCCTTGAGCTTTGTTTGTTTTTGTTTGGTTTTGGCCTTTTTGCTGATTGTTAGGCCTTATGTAGTTTTTGCTTCTTTTTTCCTCTTATGCCTCTTTGATGAGAATTGTGCTTTGTTGGGCTTTTGTTTTTGTTTCTCTTTATTGGACTTCTTGTCCAATTTGTATTTCTCTCCTTGATTAATACAATTTGTTTCTTATCAAAAAAAAAAAAAAAACCATCGTGTTAAATAGATTTTGCCTTTTGCAGGTGCATGTGTAGGTGAGAGAGAGAGAAAGAGAGAGGAAGGGATATTTTGCTTTGATAGCATCAAAGAAATGGGAGCAAACTAACACTGAAGCTTTTGTCGATGCTCACTCTTCTAATTCGTCCCTTCTTTTTGTTTTTTTGTTTCTCACCTAATAGCTTCTTCTTTTTGTGTAGTTGAATCATGCATCATGGCAAAAGGAGAAAATATTTTGAGGATGTTACATTTTTAGATTTGTTTTTCATTTTAACATCAAAAATATTGTAGCACTAGTTAAGTCAAGGGAATGGTGATGACTTTTGAAACTTTGTTATTGTAATCCAATGAAATGAAAAGATGGTTTTATAATTAATATGAGTGATTTAATTTTCTTTGTTATTTTATTTGTCTCTTTTTTAATTTGTCTTAATTTCTTTCATTTCATATTGAGAATTTAATTATTGAGTAATTTGTATAAACAGGTTGATGTATCAAATTTAATAATAGGTTTATAGGGTAGTAAATAGTATATGACAAATTTTTTGTATATAAATACCAACAAAAAATAAAAATAAAAATGGAGCTATAGATAAGATGACTGTTTTTTATAGTCATCTTTTAATACATAAGATGACTGGTTTTAAGAACATAAGATGACTGTGAAAAACAGTTATCTTATATAGTCACACAGTCATCTTATATAGTAATATATGACTGTTTTTAAGAACATAAGATGACTGCAAAAAACAGTCATCTTATATATTAATATATGACTGTTTTTAAGATAAAACCAGTCATGTTTTGTTGAATATATGACCGTTTTTAATGGTCATCTATAGCACAAAAGATGACTGTGTTAATGAATAAAGGATCTTCTTTCTTTGAATCAAACATGACTGTTTTTAAAAAACGGTCATCTATTAATCTCAAAGATGACCGTAAAAAACGGTCATCTTTTTTTATGATAAAAGATGACGCCTGAAGAGATGACTGTTTTTTCTAAAAACAAAGATGACTGTTTTGCTAAAAGATGACTGTTAAATACAGTCATCTATCAACGTTTTTGTAGTAGTGAGCATAGGATGGATCAATCTTACACAAAGGTCCTAAACCATTCATAAATCTAAGTTGAAAGATATAGCTTTGAGATTCCATAAGATTGTTCTTGTGACATGAGCTGTACAGCATGCTTTGTGATTTCATTTGAGCCATTTTGTGAAGTGTATATTATAATACCTGTCTCATCAAGAACTTCATTTATCATTAGATACAAATCAAAACATCTAAGCTTTGTTAATCATCAAAACAATGGGGGATTGAACCCTTGGGGCCAACAAAAAGTATGTATGTTGATCCTAACCCTATATATATATATTAGTTGTTAACTTGTGCAAATGCACAAGAAAACAATTAAATAATAGTTGGAAGAAAAAAAACGTGAGGCTCATGAGAAAAAAATTTGATAATTGTTTCTAGTATTTTCTAACATGAGAGAAATAGAGTATTGTTAATAAATAAAAGTTGGTTGTTTTTAATGTTTTCTAGTATGAAGAAGATAAAAAAATAGATAAAAATATAGACTTGTTAGAGGAAAAATAGTATAAAATTTAATTATTTAAAAAAAGCATCTTTTTTTACATGTATATTAGATATATTAAATCAACTTTGTTATAAATAAATATTGGTTACTTCTAATGTTTTTCTAAATGGGATGATGCCATGATAGTGTAGGATTTCAACCAACTTGCATCATTTTACATAGAATGAATGTTCATAGGCAAATACAACTAAAGAAACTATCTTAGCAAAAATAAAAAATAAAAAATAAAGTGCACGTCTATGGGCGCTTCTTAATTAAGAGACTTCTCGTGCTCTTCATTTGCATTCTATTATTTCTATGGCTTAAAGGACAAAATTGCCCTTATCTCCTTTGTATACCCAACCATCACCCAAACACCTTAACAGCCAAACCCCATAGCCGGCCAGGAAGGAGAATGGGGATAGATTGGCTATGGCCGGGCATATGCACCAGTAGGAAAAAGAAGGGGAGAAAAAGTGCCCAACCATGGAGGCCATGAGTGGCTCTAAACTGTAATTCAACACCAAAATTTCCATTTTTGTTAAAACCCAAAACCATTTTTGGTTACCTTGAGAGAGCCATGGTCGATGCCTTCCATAGTCGCCAGCCATTGCCCTTCTCTTTCTTTGGTTTTGTTTTCTTTTGTTATTTGGTATATGCACCACATTTGTACACACATATATATAATATAATGAAAGTTTGCTTATATTATGTTACACTTTTTTTTGTTTAGCAGAAAAGGAATTTTATTAATTAATATTGAAAGAGGATGTTTCCACCTAAAAATAGCATTTTTTGATTATTAGTGAAAAACCAATAGGAATATGCCATGTGGGCAATTATGTTTAATTAGTTGAGAGCATTTGTGGTTTGATTTGGATAAAAAAGAAGTGGAGGAGTGCTGATTTTTATTTATCACATGTGTTTTATATGATTTTAATGGTAACTAACCACTCCAGCAAAAAAGAAGGAGGTGGAGATCATGGAAGATGTAACTACCCACTATCTTGCCACATGTCATCGTAGGAGCAAGAGATGCAAGCATGAAGATATCCACTACTCCTCATCTAATGGTAACCACCCACTACTACTTCCAACATGGCACCACTCAAGCAAAGAACAAGGAAGTGAGGCAGCCCACGAATTCAAGTATGTGCAGCAGAATTTCAGCAACTATTGAAACACTCCCAACATCTATAAATAGCACAAGAGAAGACCAAAGAAAGGGTTTCACAACCACCACAACTCCTTCTTAGGAAAATCAAATCTAGTTCAATTTAGCTTCATAGCTTTCCAATTTTAGAGTAGTTTAGATTACTTTTAAATCTTACTCTACTTTCCAATCCTCAATGTAATTTGCTTTCAAGCTGTGTTCGTGAACTTTTGTTACTCGTCGTAATTCGTGAAGTTTGCTTTCAATGATCCTTGGTGTTTGTAAGTTTACTTTCAATCCCTACTCTCGCTCATTTTATTTCTTTTTAGACATCCATTCTAGACCCAAGAGAGAGGAACCCCTATCTCTCGTTAATCACCTGATCTACATTTTATTTTAATCTCAATCACATCAGTGACCAAATAGGCATTCGGGGCCAACGGCCTTGGATCTAACGGCCTAAGAGATGCTGAGGGGTCGTAGATACACGATCTTTAGGCTTTCGAGCCTTGGCATGCCCGTGCAACATTTTTAGGGTGAACAGAGGAATACACCCAAAAAACCAAGAAATTCCTACCCAAAACATGAAACCACAGGAAACAGAAAAATCTCCCGAAACACAACTAGATCAACAGAAAAACCCCTCCAAAACATGAAACCAGAGGAAACCAACCCCTCCCAAATACAAAAGCACAAAAGCAAACCAACCCAACAGACCATACAAAAGCAAAACCAACAGACCATATGAAGATAGCTGAGGCTTTCTTCAATCCAATAAGTTCCCCTTTCAATCCATATGTGACATATAGCGGGATGATGGAGGAAGTGTTTCAAGAAATTAATGTATCTCCCACTATGCTTTTAAAGCTTCACTTGTCTATCAAAAATCCAACTGAAAGGCATAGCAGGTGCTTGTTTGGCCTTTGCTTGAGCTCTCTCCTCCATCCTTCTAATTTTTGGAGCTAAGCCACAGATATAAACCTGAGCCTTTTGCCCCTCATCTGAAAGTCCAGTTAGCTTCTCTACATTCCATTTGGCCACAAAAAAATCCAATATATCAGCATAATCCTTTGCGGTATAGACCTGAAGCCGCTGGGCAACGGATGAGAAATGCATGAAAAGATTATCATCACGGCCATCGTACATCAAGAGGCCTGGCATAGTAATTTTCTTCCTCATCATGTTGGCTAAAGCCAAAACAGTTACGTCCGGGTCGATCTCAAAGAGTTTCTCCACTACCTTGGAGTAAGCAGTTTCGTGGCGCTTCTCATCAGAGGCAATTGTACCGCATATTTGAGCCAGTTTCAAGTCCCCATATTGCTTGGCATGCCTGGCTGTGTTCCCATGGGAGATAAAAGTTGCCCTTTCTTGGAATGATGTGTAGATGAAACCGAGATACGGATTGTTTTCGAACTGGAAAATCTATTAAATGATAGGAAAATGAGAGTAAGGAAAAAACCAAGGAAGCTAGAAATGGAACTTGGAGAAACTAATTACTGAGGTGAAGATTGTGAATAATTTAATACTGGATTGTGGTATGGATCTCACCGCTCCTGACCCAATTAAATATTGAATTGTCTTCTCAATTTGCTTCATGTCAACTCGTCCAGAGAGGTAGAGGTACATCCTGAGAAGGTCACCATGCCTATTCTCCTCAGCAGTCCATGCCCTTATCCAAGTTGCCCAAGATGTAAGGCTTGCCCCTGTTTCGTCCCGAACTCCATCAAGAGTGTTAAGAGATGTTTGATAAGTTGGAAGGGCTTCTTCCGTGATCATATCTCCAACCAAAACAACAAAATAATCGTCGGGGATATCTTTTGTCCTCTCCCTTAGATCATTGACTTGTTCATAAAAACCAACTGATGCAGGATCTGGCAAGAAATCTTGTGGTTGCCAACTTTTCTCAACCGGTTTTAGATTAACCAAAACATTCTCCTTAGCCCATTCCTCCAAGGATTTAAAGATTTCAATCTTTTCGGGTGGCATGGAATGGGTTACTTGAACATATTGGCTGCTGAGACACCTTGATGGCTCTTTGTGATTCTGGGTCTCCCTGCATTTAATGGACGAAGAATTTAAAGGATTGCTATGTAACATACCATGAAGATGAAAGCATGACTAATTTAAGAATTTAATGAGAAATTTGTTGAATGTAATTAGTTTTGCCTATCCGATCTAATTTCTATGATTTTTCTTCAGATATCTTATAAAACATTTCCATAGTGAGATGTTCTAAGTTCGTTATGAAAAACATACGCATGGTAGGGCTAAAGTGACTTGAATCACAATGATTTTTTGGAGAAATGCTCCCTTAAGAGGGACCTAATATATATTATATGGTGTCTCAATCTTCCAAATTGAGTAGCGTGGCTAAATTTTTTATTCCATGAAACGGCTTTATTTGATCCAATTATGTATACCACCGAATCCTTTAAAAGACATTCTAAGCAGGTTTTTTTTTTTTTTTTTTTTTTTGGGTACATTCTAAGCAAGTAGATCTCTAAGTTCAGTTATTTTATTTATGATGAACAGAGTAGTCAGTTTACGGGAATCAGAGAAAAACTCAAGACACTATAATTTCTCTTTGGTGACATGATAGCTAACTGTAGAAGAATAAAAATAAAAATAAAAATACATGCAGAAAATTCTGATATATTTTATTTTCTGAATGGTGTTTTTAATCGTAATATTCCTAATTAATTAGAAATCCGAAAGCCTTTATAATCAAGTGCCATGTGCGATAGCTGAATGCAGTAGAACAAATTTGAGCACCCTTTACTCATATATCATTCTACGTACAAAAATCTGAGAATTGAAGATGAATAGGTGATCAGTGGTCTTCACAGGAGACCAGAATGGTGAACAACCAGGTTAAAGCCATGCTTATTTTGAGGTTATTTTTTTTTAAATTTTTTTGAAGAGATGAGTAAATTAATGAAAAGATGAACTCACTTAGAGCTGAAGCTGAGGTCTGAAGCCATGCAAATCTTTGGAGATCTGTGAGTGGCCTTTTGTGGAAGAGCAAAAGAAGTGAAAACATTATGCTGCAAGGTGAAGGGAATGACTTTCACTGCCATATTCCGCCCCCCACCCACCTTAATTCTAAGCTTTTTGTGCTTTGGTCAGCTACACAGAACTGAGAAAGATCGAGGGCATGGAAAAACAAGGCACAAGTTTTGACATTTATTATAAATAACCTATTTTTTATATACACCCTTCTCACAAAGATATGTTAATTTAGACAAAACACACAAAAATCATATTGATTTATCATTTTTTATTGGATCTTGTTATATTAGTCGACCCAAATAAGATCAAACGTTAGACCATTGACGGGTCCTTATGTAAACAGCGTGTGTGAATAATACCGTCAAACAAACTTCAAGCCGCATGAGGATCTAACTTCAATACCCCTTTTGAATTCCAAAGCACGGTCAAACCAAAACAAACGTCATTTTTGTTTGTTTGTCTCTTTAAGAAGAGAAGAAAGGCTGGATAGACAAGAAGAAAGGCTGGATAGACAAAAAGAGAGAGGAGAGAGAGGGTGATGTTGTCAGCCTTTTTATGGAGAGAGATGAGAGAGAAATGAGAGACCATTGTGCTTTTGGAAGCCAACTTTATACGTACACAGCTTTACACACTGTCCAAGAATTTTTTAACAAAAAAAAAAAAAAAAAAAATTCCTATCGTCGGCGTACGAGTCAGTTAACGCCGTTAACCTCACATATCTTTATCCTTTCTCAGATTGCATCTTTCTAAAAGTATCCTCGCTTACCTAATATAGAGATTTGTATTAAAAGTAATTATTGAAATATTAAGATTAATATAAAAAATTAAAAAAACTTATTATTTAATAAAAGAGAAATTTTTTTTAAAAAATAATATCAATAATATCTATTTCTATAGACGAATGAAGAATAATATTTTATTATTTTGCATGAGCTTTGTTCCCATAGGATCACATCCACTTTCATGTACTCACCCTATTTATGCTTGACTATAAGCGCTAGTCATATTTATGCTTGACAACACACCTAATCTAAACTCTAGTCAAGTACACTCGTGACTGTACCCGAGTACGCCACCCCATTCCCCTATGCATTCTCTTATGTTATTTCACTTCATGATAAAGACGTAACCGAGAGGCATAGAGAGAGAAAGAGTAGCTTGAGAGAAGAGAGAAAGGGAGAAGGAAGAAATCCATTTGTGAGGTAAGATTTTGGAGAAAACGGTCATAGTATAGTGTTTTAGAAATTTGCAGATCTTTGGGTAATAAAAACTTGAATTTTTGAGCCCCAACACCCCCATAATTTTGTGAGCTTTTTTAAGAACCATTTATGTAATTTTGTAGAGGGCTTGGCAAGCTTTCGTTTGACTTTGAATTATGGAATTGGGTTGAAAAACGAAGAAGATATGGTAGAGAGAAGTTGGTCGTTTGATGACACAAGAAAACGGGTTCGCAAGTGCAACCCGGGACCGGTAGGGGATGAAGTGGATTCTGATCCTGTGTGGGTGCGCTCACCTACATGTTCTCATGTTTTTGAAGATGGGTTTCATATTTAACTGTTGGGCTCGCCACAGTGGTCCCCATGTAATGGGGCCCTTGTTGACCAACTTTGATTAAGAGTTGACTATGTTTGACTTTTGGACTATTTCTTATTTTCAAAAATTTCAAAATTCCAAAAAAATTAGAGAAAATTGCAAAAAATAGGAAAATGGTTTCAAAAATTATATTGACGTGTTGGCTAATTTGACTTCGTTTTGATCACGTTTGACCTTTTGACTAATGTTCTAATTTTCTTGAAAATTTCAAAAAATTATTGAAAATTCCCAAAAAATTCTAAAAAAAATATTCTAAAAATATTTTGACCTCTTGGAACCCTAGCTTAACCCTAGAGAGAGCCCTATGACAATTAATTTGAGCATACTTTATTATTTTATTTGATGTGGAAACCTTGAATTAATATTTTACATGTGTGTTATCATCAGATGTTGGTCGATCCTCAGGAGGACCTTAGGGCGCATTGGCATTGTATTGAAATCATTGGCGTTGTCACACGTGGGGACTTGTGTTTGGCTTTGCAAGCGAACCAATGTAGGAATTGTGATTCTCTTCTTATGATATATCAACTATGTTTTTATAAATCAATTATGGAATTTTGTTTTAAATTGAGAATATAATATATAAAATATAACATGATGTATGTCTAAGCACTGTGTCCTAACCACGCCGATTCAAGAGTACGCTACCAGCCAAGAGGGCTAGCGCAGAGAGAAGTCGCCACCCTGATTTGGCTTCGGGAACCAATTTGACCCTAGCAAAGGTCTAATTCATCATAACTAGATAATTTAAAGTTTGAAGTTAGGGTACGTTGTTGGGAAGGTATTAGGCACCCAACAACGCTCAACCGAAGCAGACCCCCACACGTATTTGTTGGCTTTAATTAATAAAGATTATAATTAGGTTTAACCCTATTTCATGCGGTATGTAATTAATTCAAATGATATCATGCAATGATAGCCAAATAAATAAATAAGGAAAAGGATTATACAGAAAATCAATACAAATAAAGGATTACTCTAAAGAAGGATACACAAATAAAGAAAGAATCAAATAAATAAATAAATAAACAAATAAGAAAATAAATTAGATAAGGAAATAATCTAGCTACTACATATAAAAGAGAAACAAATAAGTAAAGAAACAAATATAGAGAATAACCTAAACTAGGGAATAAATAAAATATGGAATCAAATAAGCATGGATTGAATAAAAATAAATAAAATAAAAACATATAATCATGGACTAAATAGTATAAAAAAAATAAATATAATAAACTGAGTCAACCGATAATACAAAGGAAGCGCGTACGTACAACTGTAAAGTGTGTATACGCACTGTAGGTTTATATATACGTACATGCATCCTGTTCATGAAACCTTAAAATTAATGATATGCTTTCACAACTAATAAAATATACAAATATATAAAGAAACTATTAAAATCAAGTCTTAAATCTATATGCACACAATTAAAAAGATTAAAATAATAAAAATAAAATTAAGAAGGAATGGGAATAAATCAAAATGAATTAAGAGAAAGAAGGAAAAGTAAGCGTTACTCTCAAGTTGGGTGGTGTGTAGGATGAAACTTTGATGAACTCTCCCCTTCAAGTTTCCGTGATCATAGTCGTCTTTCTCTCTCTTAGCTTTTTTAGGGTTTGTATAAGTGTTGGTTAGGCATGATTCAAAGTCTAGGTCTTGGTCCTTGGTCTCGTTTCGGTCTCAGTTCATCTCGGTCTCACTCAACATGTTGCGTATCGGGTGAGATGCAACTTCACGCAAGAAAAACAATTTGAAAAAATTCAAAAAAATCATAGAGAATTCCTGAAAACTATGATGATTACATTGGAACCATCAAATAAGCAAAATACTGAACTCAATGCACATAATATGGTATAAAAACATAAAAATAGGCGCTAGCGCACTAATATATAATGAAATAACACTATATTTATGTTTTAGATTAGAATATACACCCAAAGAGCATAAATAAATATCATATATCAATAATGGGTAAATAACATTACATATCATAAAGAAATTGATAAATAATTTTTTGGTAAGTGACATACCGATTTAGAAGTTACTCCCATATCAGTATTTTTGAAATTAAGAAAAAAATATCATTTATTAAAAAGATTTACCATTTATTAAAAAATCAGTATTTTCGTGATTTTTTTTTAATCTGTATTTTATGAAAAAGAGTTAGCATTTCCAAAAAAAAAAAAAAAAAATCAAATTTATAAGTACCAAATAATTTATGCTTAATTATGAGTTCATGATGATTAAAAAATGTGTAACAATTTTCTAAATCTAAAAATTAAGATTTTCGTAATTTTTTATCATTTATTAAAAAGATTTACCATTTATTAAAAAAAATTCACACTTATAAATGTATGATACATGACGTGGGAAAAAAAAGCTAAGACTATAGGTATTCAATAGCATTTAAAAAAAACAAATGAAAAAAATGAAAAAAAGAAACCAAAAAAAATCCCAACCCACTTTAAAAATGTCTTACTCTCTGCACTCCCCAGCACTTATAAAAAAACAGAACAAAAACAAATTAAAAAAAAAAGGAAAAATAACCATATAAGTTATAAGTTGGTGGGTCTCAACTCTCGAACCCAAAGCCCCAAAGGCATTGCGATTGCGAGGGCGAGAGAGGAGAGAAAGAGTGACGCGATGGAGAACTAAAGCTCCACCGCTGACCGTCGACCGTCGACTTGCTTGATCCGCTGCTTCTCTCGGCGACTGTAGCGGTTGCCGCTACCGCCGTCCTCAGCAGTTGTTGCAACTATCGCCGACCACAGGCACTGTTGCCACTGCTGCTCTCGCTGCTGGCCACCGGAGACACCCACAGCAACACGATAGGATCTGGATTCCACCGACGGAGATGACGACACCCACCAGCTATAGGTGCATAATTTTCTCCATTTCAAACAGCTTTTTGCAAGATCACATGGGATGCTCTCATACGAATTGGACGAAATCTCGTTCGATTCGTCCCGAGATTTCGATTTTCTCGCCTGTCTCGTTTTGTCTCGTTCGAGATCTCAACATTCTCAGTCGTGAAGTGCTCATTTGACGTATATGTTTGTAACGACCCTAGTTCTCGTATCGGAGGGCGGCGAGACCGGATTGTCTCAGGGAGATCTTGGCCAAGACAACCGAAACTTTGAACCTCTGTGGTTAGGGTTTGTAGAAATCGTGGCTAGAAAATGGTGATGGCTATAGAATGGTTGAAGTCCCCTTTTTCAAGTGAGAAAGTAGTCCTTTTATAAGGAAAGTTAGTAAGGTGCAAGACCTCTAGCCTTCTAATTTTTGAAGAAGCCACAAACATAATCCTGAGCCTTTCGCCCCACTAGAAAGTCTAGTTAGCTTCTCCACATTCCATTTGCCGACAAAAAAAATCCAATATATCAGCATAGTCCTTGGCAGTGTAGACCCTAAGCCATTGGGCAACGGCTGAGAAATGGAGGAAGAGATTATTGTCACATCTATCGTACATCATGTGGCCAGACATAGTAATTTTTCTCCACATCGCTTACGTCAGGGTCGATCTCGAAGAGCATTTCCATTATCTTGGAGTAAGCAGTTTCATCGCGCTTCTTATCTGAGGCAATGGTACCACATATTTGAGCCAATTTCAAGTCCCCATATTGCTTCGCTTGCCTAGCTGTGTTATCATGGGAGATAAAAGTTTCTCTCTTTCTTGGAATGATGTGTAGATGAACCCACGTAGGGGTTGTTTTCCAATTGGAAATTCTATGTGCTAATCTCCAATGAACTGGAAATTTAACATGCATGATGTGCATGAGTGAAGTATCTAATGTAACGGTTAGATTGAGCTGCATGCAAAAGTTATGTAGAAAATTTATTAAAGATTTGTGGTAATTAAGGATCTCACCACACAGACCCAATTAAGTACTGAATCGTCTTCTCAATTTGCTTCATGTCGACTCGTCCAGAGAGATAGAGGTACATCCTGAGAAGGCCACCATGCCTATTCTCTTCAACAGTCCATGCCCTTGTCCAAATTGCCCAAGACGTAAGGCTTCCAGCCGTTTCATCCCGAACTCCATCCAGTGTGTTAAGCGATGTTTGATAAGCTGGAAGGGCTTCTTCTGTGATCATATCTCCAGCCAAAACGACGAAGCTAGTAATCATTGGGAATATCCTTTGTTCTCTCCCTTAGTTCTTTGACTTGTTCATAAAAACCAACTGATGCGGGATCTGGCAAGAAATCTTGTGGCTGCTAGCTTTTCTCTACTGGCTGGTTTTAGGTTAACCAAAACATTCTCCTTGGCCCATTCCTCCAATGAAGGACTCAAAGATTTCAATCTTTTTGGGTGGCATGGAGTGGGTTACAGAACCTGTTCTCTTCCAAGAAATTTGGATGGCTTCTTGTGATCCTGCATCACCTTTCATTTAATAGAAGAAAAAATTGGAGGTGATTCTCAATGAGTTGCCATGTACGTAATATACGATGGAGGCGAAGTACAACTCTTTTATTTATTTATTTATCTATTTGTTTATATATTTTGCTAACAATGGGGTATTTGGGCTTACTCCCATTGAGGTTAAAGCCGTGAAAATCTTGATGTTTTCTTGAAGAGATGAGTAACTAATTAAAAGATGAACTCACTTAGAGCTAGAGCTGAGGTTGGAATGCATGGAAACCTTTGGAGATCTGTGAGTGGCCATTGGTGGAAGAGCGAAAGAAGGGAAAACATTATATTGGAGGGTGAACGGATTGAGTTTCACCGCCATATTTTTCCTTTTTCCCCCTTTAATTCTCAGCTCTTTGTGCTTTTATCAGCTACACAAAATAGAGAAAGAGGGCATGAAAATAAAAACCAAATTTTTTATATTTATAGCTAGCTATAGAAGGGTACTATGAATTCAAGCATTAAAGAAGGGTGTTATAGATGTTTGTTGCGATTTCCAAGAGATTTGCGACTTAGCCGGACATGCTCACCACAGGGATGGGGTTAACCCCCACCCTGTGTTTTGGTGAGCTTGCTGACTAGTAGGCTAAGCAGACTTATTGCTTCTGATATCAAGAGAAATGGTATCAACTAGGTGTAAAATGTTTTTGGACTTTTATAGTTATTATTGAGGTTTTATGTGTAGATTTGTTCCACGTTGAAATAATAATAATAATAATAATAATAATAATAAAAACAAAAGAGGGTTTTGTTGTGAAACAAAAGATGATAAGAATTTAGAACAATAAATTGTATAGAGGTAAGCTTCTCATCCGTGTCTTATTCATTCATCAAAAGCCTCCTTTTATAGGCTTAATATGCTGAGACTCTTAAAGTGGGAAAAGCCAAACGTATGGCTTAATTCCCTTAACAATTGAAACTGATGAAATAAAGACAGTGGTGGTCATCCACCATTAATCCTAACATTTACAACACTCCCCCTTGGATGTCCACCACACTAAGATAATGTGCCTCGTTAAAACCTTACTAGAAAAACCCAGTGGGAAAAAACTAGTGAAGGAAAAAGAGTACAACATTTTTGTAAATCTTAGAGTGGTGTTGGACGCACTAAAGAAACTGCCTCATTAAAACCTTGCCAGGAAAACCCAATGGGACAAAACCTAGGCGAAGGAAAAAGAGTACAGCGTGCATATGTCCAAAAATGAATACTCCCCCTGATAAGAAGATAAGTATCAACTTGATTGATCGCAAACCCGACGCATTCCAATGCTATATACCAATTTCTTGAATGTTGAAGATGGTAAGGCCTTGGTGAATAAATCCGCAAGATTATCACTGGAACGTATTTGCTTCACATCAATTTCATGCCTCTGCTGGAGTTCATGAGTGTAGAAGAACTTTGGTGAAATGTGTTTGGTTCTATCACCTTTGATGTACCCTCCTTGAATTTGTGCAATACATGCAGCATTATCTTCATAAATTGTTGTTGGCATACTTTTAATCAAAGGTAACCCACATGTATCTCGGATGTGATGGACTACAGATCTTAACCATACACATTCACGACTTGCTTCATGGAGTGCAAGTATCTCAGAGTGATTAGAAGATGTAGCAATTAAAGTCTGCTTTGTAGATCGCCAAGAGATCGCTGTATTGCCACATGTAAATACATACCCTGTTTGTGAGCGAACTTTGTGAGGATCAGAAAGGTATCCAGAATCTGCATATCCTTTTAAACAAGGACCATGGGCTAATTCCTTTGAGTAAAACAAACCCATATCTGTAGTTCCACGAAGATAGCGTAAAATATGCTTAATACCATTCCAGTGTCGTCGAGTTGGAGCAGAGCTGAATCTTGCTAACAAGTTGACTGAAAATGCTATATCAGGCCTAGTGCATTGTGCTAAGTATAACAAAGCACCTATTGCACTAAGATATGGTACTTCAGGACCAAGTAGCATTTCATTATCTTCTTTGGGGCGAAATGGATCTTTCTTAATATCAAGAGATCGAACCACTATGGGAGAACTTAGTGGATGCGCTTTATCCATATTAAAACGTTTCAATACCTTTTCGGTATAAGCTGATTGATGGATAAGAATTCCATTTGATTTATGCTCGATCTGCAGGCCGAGACAATATTTTGTTCTCCCTAAATCTTTCATCTCAAATTCTTTTTTCAAATATTCAGCAGCTTTCATGAGCTCTTCAGGAGTCCCAATTAAATTTATATCATCAACATAGACTGCAATGATGGCAAATCCAGATTCTGATTTCTTTATAAATACACAAGGGCATATAGGATTGTTAACATATCCTTCTTTAATTAAGTACTCACTGAGACGATTATACCACATTCTTCCAGATTGTTTTAATCCATATAAAGATCGTCTCAGTTTAATTGAGTACATATTTCGTGGTTGTGATGTATTTGCTTCAGGCAATTTGAATCCTTCAGGGATCTTCATATATATATCTGCATCTAACTTTCCATATAAATATGCAGTAACTACGTCCATCAGACGCATGTCAAGTCCTTCTGAGACTGACAGACTAATTAAATATCGAAATGTAATGGCATCCATTACAGGTGAATATGTTTCTTCATAATCAATCCCAGGTCTCTGCAGGAAACCTTGTGCTACTAAACGAGCTTTATATCTGACGATCTCATTTTTATCATTACACTTTCTTACAAACACCCATTTGTAACCCACGGGTTTCACATCATTAGGTGTTAGGACTACAGGTCCAAATACTTTGCGTTTTTCTAGCGAATCCAATTCTGCTTGGATTGCTTCTTTCCACTTTGACCAATCAGGTCTACTGTGACATTCGTCTACAGTACGTGGTTCAAGATCATCATCATCTTTTGAAATTTCAGTAGCTACTGCGAAAGAAAATACATCATTAATAACCACTTCTGAGCGATCCCACAATTTTCTTGTACATGTATAGTTTATGGAAATTTCTTCATTTCCATGTACATATGCCTCTTTATTGTTTTCTGTCTCTTCAGGGACATTTTCCTCTTCAGGAGTTATTAAATCAGAATTTGTGGGAATATTTATTTCTTGTTCAATAGCCTCTTCCAGAGTACTATTTTCTATATTTTGTTGCCCTTTTATTTTCCTCTTCCGGGGAACTAAATCTTTTGAACCCAAGGGTCTACCACGCTTCAGGCGTGTAGTAGATGATTCATTTGCTGCAATAATAGTAGACTTACCAATTGGTACATTGATCTTTGCTGGTGTGTTTGCAGCCGGTATATAAGACTTAGTTATTTTTGCTGCGTCTGTAAATGCATCAGGCATTTGATTAGCAATCTTTTGAAGATGAGTGATCCTCTGCACTTCAGTTTCACATTGAGCAGTACGTGGATCAAGATGGGACAAAGATGGTACATTCCAAGAAAGTTCACGTCGTTCTTCTATCAGTGGATTTCCTCCCCCTAACGACGGGAACTGTGTTTCATCAAAATGACAATCTGCAAATCTTGCTGTAAAAACATCACCTGTCAATGGTTCAAGAAATCTGATGATGGAAGGTGAATCAAACCCAATATATATTCCCAATCGACATTGAGGACCCATTTTAGTGCGTTGTGGGGTTGGAATCGGAACTTGTACAGCACAACCAAAAGTTCGTAGATGGGAAATATTCGGTGGTTGACCAAGTACAAGTTGTAATGGTGATTGTTGCTGATAAGCAGTAGGGCGAATACGAACCAATGCTGTAGCATGTAAAATGGCATGTCCCCAGGCAGAAATAGGTAATTTGGTCTTCATAAGTAAAGGTCGAGCAATCAACTGAAGATGCTTGATAAAAGCTTCTGCTAACCCATTCTGAGTATGGATATGAGCAACTGGATGTTCAATATCAATCCCAACTGACATGCAAAAGTCATCAAATGTTTGAGATGTAAATTCACCGGCATTATCAAGGCGGATCTTCTTGATCGGATGATCTGGAAATTGTGCTTGTAACCTGATTATTTGGGCAAGGAGCCTAGCAAATGCAACATTGCGAGTAGATAGCAAACAAACATGTAACCATCGTGTTGAGGCATCTATCAAAACCATAAAATAGCGAAATGGTCCACATGGTGGAGAAATAGGTCCACATATATCCCCTTGAATTCGTTCCAAAAATTTTGGAGATTCAGCAATAACTTTTGTAGGAGATGGTCTAATAACCAATTTTCCTTGGGAGCAAGCAATACATGGATAATCACTGGACAAGAGAATCTTCTGGCTCTTTAATGGATGTCCATGTGAATTGGTAAGGATTCGACGCATCATTGTTGATCCCGGGTGACCAAGTCGGTCATGCCAAAGCATAAAAGTTTTTGAATCAGAGGACTTCAGGCCCATCACCACATTTGATTCAATTGTTTTTATAGTTGTATAATACAACCCCGAAGAGAAAGTAGGAAGTTTCTCTAATACAAGCTTTTGGCCTGAAATAATTGAAGTAATGCAGAGATATTCTACATTACGTTCACATGCAGTTTCAATATGATATCCATTACGACGTATATCTTTAAAACTTAGCAGATTTCTTCTGGATCTGATTGAATATAAAGCGTCGTTGATATGTAAGTTTGTTCCACCAGGTAACATGATTGTGGCTCTTCCGGAGCCATCGATCAGGTTCGTAGGACCTGATATTGTATTGACATTAATTTCATCGAATATAATGTCGGAAAAATATCTTTTATCTCGAAGGATAGTGTGCGTTGTGGCACTGTCTGCTAGACATATATCTCCACCAGTCATCTCGGAATTGAATAATTCATTATCAAGATCCATACCTTTTCATAAAAATATATAAATTTAAGTCTAAAAATAAATGGACAAATAGATAAAATATGAAAATAAAATGCATATGAAATAACATTCTTATTGATAATAAGAAAATAAGAAAAGGTAATAACGTTAATTGATGTGGACATTTCCATCACCAATTAAATGGTCAATTTGTCCATTAGGCTCTTCAAAGAAGTCTGAAACATCTAAATGAGTTATATCCACGGGGTCATTGTGATCAATAAAATTCGTTTCTACTTTCTTGCCCTTCTCCTTGATTGAGGCTTGGTAAAGTTTGACCAAATGATCAGGCGTACGACAGGTACGCGACCAATGCCCTTTTATACCACAACTAAAGCAAATATCTTCATACTGCTCAGGCCTTTGATTTTTCGCTCTTTCTTGTTTGGCCTCATTGGTGGACCACTTCTGGTGGTATGATGTGGTTTTATTGTGGCGACCACCTGAATAATTATTATAACCACCACGTTGTGAATAATTATTTCGCCCACGACTGCGACCACGCCCACGACTATGGCCACGTCCGCGACCTCGTCCACGACCACGAGACGATGTTGCATTCACTTCAGGGAATGCTGCAGAACCGGTTGGACGGGATTGGTGATTTTTCAGTAAAAGCTCGTTGTTTTGTTCAGCAACGAGAAGACATGATATCAATTCAGAATATTTTGAAAATCTACGCTCTCGATATTGCTGCTGCAGGAGCACATTCGAGGCATGAAATGTAGAATACGTTTTTTCTAACATGTCTTCTTCTGTTACTTTTTCTCCACACAATTTCAATTGGGAGCTGATTTTGAATAATGCTGAGTTATACTCAGCAATTGTTTTGAAATCTTGCAACCTCAGGTGCATCCAATCATAACGAGCTTTTGGAAGAATGACAGTTTTCTGGTGGTCATATCTATCTTTCAAGTCATTCCATAGGGCAAGAGGGTCCTTTACCGTGAGATATTCTGTTTTTAACCCCTCATCAAGGTGATGGCGAAGAAAAATCAATGCCTTGGCGCGATCCTGCAGGGACGCCTGATTTTCTTGCTGAATTGTATTACCCAAATTCATTGCAGTAAGATGAATTTCAGCATCAAGAATCCAAGACAAATAATTATTTCCCGAGATATCAAAGGCGGCAAACTCAAGTTTCGTAAGGTTTGACATTGTCGGAGTGCTATAATTAGATGTCAAAATAAAATAATATATTGTTAATATATGAATAAATCAAAACATATAAGGAAGCATGTAAATTTTATAAATGCTAAATTCCTTATGATTTATCATGAGATCATTAGTAAAATATGAAGTATGCATATTTCAATACAAAGGGGTACAAAACATATTTAATTGAAAGTCATTATTAATCGTTACTTTAAACAATTGGATTAAATTGAGACATTATTCAAAATTTCTAAAACTTCAGGTTTTCAAATTTGTCTCTTGCTTCAGGAAGAGAACAGATGAATAATAACTTTTCTTATAGAAAACTTCTAGTTTTCAGATCTTTCTCTTACTTCAGGAAGAGAAGATGAATTGTTACCCTTTTTCCTTTTTAATTATAAAACTTCAGGTTTTATTTTAAATCTTCTCTTGCTTCAGGAAGAGAAGATGGACATTCCTCCATTCGAGATATAGAATTTAGATTGAAATATTAACAATAAGCAAAACTTATAACATAGCAATAAAAATTAATGCAAATATAATTTCTACGTTGGATTAGTAACATGGATGTAAAGTCAACCTTGTTAAATAAAATTTATCACTATGAAATCAGCAGGCTAATAGTGATCATAATAAATGATTTACTATAAAAACATCGTAAATATGGAAGATGAATATATGTGTATGTAACTCACCACAACCAAATTGGTTAAGAAAGGAAATGGCAATAGTATGATATTGCTCACAAAATTCTTGAGCAATTCGTGCTGATAACGTGTTGTGAAACAAAAGATGATAAGAATTTAGAACAATAAATTGTATAGAGGTAAGCTTCTCATCCGTGTCTTATTCATTCATCAAAAGCCTCCTTTTTATAGGCTTAATATGCTGAGACTCTTAAAGTGGGAAAAGCCAAACGTATGGCTTAATTCCCTTAACAATTGAAACTGATGAAATAAAGACAGTGGTGGTCATCCACCATTAATCCTAACATTTACAACAGGTTTCTAGTTATTGGCACTCCAAGACTTGTTTTTCATACCTCATTTATTTCATATTTTAAAATTTTATGAAAAATATAAAAAGTTTTATTGAAAAATGACTATATAATCTGTTAGAAAATACCATTTTGAACAACTTTGTGAAACAGGTTTTTCCAAAATCAATCGTTTAAATGGACTTTTTAGCCATTTATAAAATAAAGATTATAAATGGCCAAAAAATTCACTAAATGATAGATTTTGGCAAAATTTTCTCCCACAAAGTTGTTCAAATGGTGTTTTTAGTAGACAAGGTGATCAGTTTTTATGAAAACCATTTATCATTTTTATAAAATCTAGAAATATAAAATAAGTGGAGGAGTGAAAGCAAGTCTTGAGGTGCCAATAGAGGCTTCCAAAAAAGAAAAGGTCTTAATGTACAAGTAATGGGATCACCACTAATAGGTTTAGACCTTTTATGTAGATATGAATTCTAGACTTAATTGTATATTAAACCTATTGTAGTATCGGATTTTGTATTCCCCTATCTCCCCAACACTAAGCCCACTCCTGGCCATATATCTAGGTGGGTATACCCACCTGTGGTGGGTGGCTTAAGCAGACTATCTACTTCCAATGCCAATAGGAATAGACACGTTTCCTCCACTCTACTTCTACATACCACCTCAATTTGATTGGTCCCCAACATTGAAGAAAAATAAGAAAGAATAATCAAGATACACCTCTTGATGAGTCCTATACTACTTAATGTAGTATAATTTTATGTAAAATAAGCTCCCTTGTATTCCTTTTTGTCAAACAATTTCGGTCGAACTATTTAAGGGCAAAATATCAATAGGAATATGGGAAGGTAAATAAATAAATACATAAATAACTGTGGCGGAATTCTCACAAGCGTTGATCTATTTTGGGCTAAAAGGTTGGGAGCACTTTGACTACCACCACTTCATGACAATCCTCCATATTTGCGGTTGAATTGCTTCTCCAATTATATAGCTTTTGGTGCGCCTCTGACACATAATAAGAATCAAACAAAATCTTGAAAAATTAAAATAAGTGGAAAAGACATAATTCAAATTTGGGCCCACGAGGACGAAGTTGGATCTCATGAGGAGGGTGTGGGGTGCTCTTGGGCCCCAAGCAGAGCAAGATGTTTTACTTTAGGCCCCTCAAGTAATGGGCTAAGTGTGGGGTGCATCCAAAAGGCTAAGGTTTCTATATGGGGATTGGTAAATGGTCATAGGAAGCAGCATGGTAATAAAATTTGAGACCTCGTGCGTGCATAGACCGGCGGTGATGGATTTTGATCAGACTTCGTAAACTAATCGGAAGCAGAAGGATCGGAGCGTGCTTATTGAAGTTGAACATGACATGAGTGGAATGCTTGCAGAAGGATCGCTCTTTGGGCTAATAGAGGCATACAGGGGCGAGTGGAATGCTTGTGTTCATACATGCTTTGGAAAATTTCACTCTTCTTTTCTCCCTAACCAGCTGCAAGACAGGTAATTTAAATTTGAAGTATTTTTCTCACTGAATAAATAATATATGTTCTCTTAACAAGGGTACATGTTTAATCTCACCACTCTTCAAGACACAGACATTAATCGATAAAATAAATAAATTAATAATTGTGCAAAAGCATGAAAAACATATGCACGGTAGGGCTAAAGTGACTTAAATCACAATGATTTTTTGGAGAAATGTTCTCTTAAGTGGGACCTATTATATGGTATCTCAATCTTCCAAATTGACTAGCGTGGCTAAATTTTTTATTCCATAAAAGGGCTTTATTTGATCCAATCATGTATACCACCAAATCCTTTAAAAGACATTCTAAGCAGGTGTTTTTTTTTCTTTTTTTTGGGTACATTCTAAGCAAGTACAGCTCTAAGTTCAGTTATTTTATTTATGATGAACAGAGTAGTTAGTTTACTGGAATCAGAGAAAAACTCAAAATTAAACACTATAATTTCTCTTTGGTGACATGATATCTAACTGTAGAAGAATAAAAATAAAAATAAAAATACATGCAGGAAATTCTGATATATTTTATTTTATGACTTGTGTTTTTAATCGTAATATTCCTTATTAATTAGAAATCCGAAAGCCTAGCCTTTATAATCAAGTGCCATATTTCTCCCCACCCACCTTAATTCTCAGCTTTTTTTTGCTTTGGTCAGCTGCAGCTCAAGTTTTGATATTTATTGTAAATAATCAGATTTTTTATATACACCCTATTCACAAAGATATGCTAAGTTGGACAAAATACGCAATTTAAGAAAAATTATTATTGTATTGATTTGTCATTTTTTATATTATATCTTTCTAAAAGTTTCCTCATTTATCTGGTATAGGGTTTTGCATGTTCTGGATAATATAAAATTTTTTAAAAAATTATGATATAATTTTTCAAAATAGACATATTTTGGGAAAAAAAAGAGTAGCAAAACTAATCTATCTTTATATATGGGACGGAAGGAGAATAATATTTTATTATTTTGCATGAGCCTTTGTTCCCATATGATCACATCCACCCTAACCCTTCCATGTACTCACCCTATCTATGCTTGACAACACACCTAATCTAAGCTCTCGCCAAGTACACTCATGACTACACCCCATACACGCCACCCCATTCCCCGAATCCCCATTCCCCTGTGCATTCCCTTATGCTATTTCACTTCATGATAAAGACGTAACTGAGAGGCATAGAGAAAGAAAGAGAGCTTGAGAGAAGAGAGAAAGGAAGCAATTTATTTGTGAGGTTAGATTTTGAAGAAAACGGCCATAGTATAGTGTTTTAGAAATTTATAGATTTTTGGGTAATGAAAAAATTCGAATCTTTGAGCCCCAACACCCCTATAATTTTGTATTTTTTCTAAGAACCATTTATATAATTTTGTAGAGGGCTTGGCAAGCTTTCTTTTGACTTTTGAATCATGGAATTGGGTTGAGAAATGAAGAAGACATGTTAGAGAGAAGTTGGTCGTTTGATAACACAAGAAAACGGGTTCGCAAGTGCAACCTGTGGACCGGTAGGGGATGAAGTGGATTCTAATCCTGTGTGAGAGCACTCACCTACATATATCGTGTTATCATGCTTTTGAAGACCTTAGGTTGACCCAACACATCACATATTTGACCACTGAACTGGCCAAAGTGGGCCCCATCTCATGGGATCCTTGTTGACCAGCTTTAACTAAGAGTTGACCATGTTTGACTTTTGGTCTATTTTCTATTTTCCAAAATTCCAAAAAAATTAGAGAAAATTTCCAAAAATAGGAAAATGGTTTCAAAAATTATATTGACATTTCAAGACCGTACCCATGTTGACAAATTTCAAAAAATTATAAGAAAGTACTCTAAAAATTATTTTGACTTCTTGGGACCTAACTTGACCCTAGAGAGAGGCCTAGGATTATTAATTTGAGCATACTTTATTATTTTATTTGATGTGAAAACCTTAAATTAATATTTTACATGTGCATTATCATCAGATTTTGGTCGATTCTCAAGAGGACCTTAGGGCTCATTAGCATTACATTGACATCATTGGAGTTGTCACATGTGGGGACTTCTATTTGGCTTTGCAAGCGAATCGAGGTAGGAATTGTGACTCTCTTTTTATGATATAATGTGTTTTATCAAGTATGTTTTTATAAATCAATTATGGATTTTAGTTTTAAATTGAGAATATGATACATAGAATATAGCATGATGGGTGGTGTTATTTTAATTGTGAAATTGAGGCATATTGATTATTGTGAAATGATTACTTTATGAGAATTGCTTAGAGCATGCTATTGAGAAACATTGTTTCAAACTATGCCTCATATGATTTGAAATGCCTTTGGCTTTAAGTGGATATCTAGTTCATATATGGTATTATTTTGTGAAGACCATGTGTCTTGAATTGTATCACACGGGTTAAGGTCTACAGTCGTTGATTAAGAATACTCTTATAAGTGAGCAAGTACGGGTCATGGACTCTTAGGTGAAAGCCCCAAAACCCTCGAGTAAGAACCTTTATGGTGTGGCTATTTTCATGCTTTGTTGGCGCCGGGGACTGGTTAGCCTAAGAATGAACGACGAGTGATACAGTTTTTGACTCCCTATTTTGAAGTAAGAACAGATGTTGGATGAACCATGGTTTTGGAAGCGATATTTGGATATGAAATGAAAACCCACTCATGATTTATCGAAAATGTGTTTACTTAATCAGTGATTTAGAATTGCTTGTTATAATTTCCCATGTATCAACATCATATTATTAGTCGAGAAGTCACATATATTTTTAGGTTTTGTAGTCCATCCCTGCATTCCACAAGGATTCTCAGGTAGAGGTTGAAGGTTTGTCGCAGATGGATGCTTGATTATATGGATTTGAAGTTAGACCTCCAGGTGACATGATAGCATGATCTTGGATATTTATAGATGCATGGGCATGGAATCTAGCACATGTCATTATTATTTTGATATTGGGACTTTGATTTTAACCTATATGCCAAAGATGATGGCATTAATGTTTTGGGTTCATGTTAACACTTGATATTATGGGCATGATGTATGAGCATAACATTTCATATTGATTTTTGTTTGGATGTTATTGATGAGCTAGTACAATCTTTATTATCAAAATTATTTATAAAAAAAAAATACAATAGATCTTTGATCAAGTTTTCTGTAACTTTTATATTCTGACTTGTCTACGTTTATAGTTTTTCAACGTTGATTTTTCAACGCTTGGACCCCCGGGTTGGGATGTAACATTTATAGAGGGGTGTTGTTATAAACTTTTGTGGCTTATTGATAGTACATTACTCTAGTAGTCTCCATACTATATTTCATTTGTAGTATATTCTTGCTGTGTCCATATTTTGTTTCCACTTTCTAACTAAGCAATTATGCCACACGTCTACACCTAGGAGGTGATCCAAAATTTGGCAGGACCACACATCGACGACTATTAGAATGCAAAACCTACTTATATACCACTCCTAACACCCTTATTTACTTGATGTGGGACAAGAGCACATATTGGCATGATTGAATATATGTATATTTTTAAAAAAAATTTAAAATTTTAATTTAATTTAATTTTTTATATTAGAAGGTTTCAAATGCTTTGTACCTGACTAATCCTTCTAGACACATGCAATCCCCCATCTCACATGGATCGGGCAATTACAGTACGAAGTCTATGGGGATGGCCTTGAGGGGGAGTGGTGAGAGTTGAACCCAAGACCTCTTACTTCAATATAGGTATTAAAGTAAGACATAAGACTGCTAAACATGCTATATTCTAAAAACTTAGGTGACTTTTAGAGATACAGAACCCTACTTATATATTATCCCTAATACGCCCTACCCGATGTAGTCAAGGTTCCTCTTAATGGTTGTACATAAGAACTTATTCATAAATTAAACCTAAATTTTATATAATCTACAAAAATGATGTACTATAGTTAATTTTACCTTAGTAAATTTAATCAAAATGAATCAAATTTACAAAATTAACCATTTTTTTCTCAATAGGGGCTAAAGCATTTTAGTAAATTTAAATAAAATTACTTATCCTTTATTTTATTTATTTAGTTTTTTTGAGTGATTTCATGTGCGCACATATACATCTTAGTACATGTGCTCCTATGACTCCACCTTGTGTTTTTCGTGCCACACAACCTATAGAAATAACTATACCGCGTAGTATTTTTCTTACTTGAAAGGATTTTTTTGACATAATATGCATGCATTGGATGTGCTTTATTGTATTATTCTCAGTCTTCCATATATATCATGACTTTGCAGTGCAGCAAAATTAGGAGCAAAAATATGCTTCCCGGTAGTAGTAATAGTATTTATGACATTTTAAAATTTTACAAGTTAAAATTTTTAAATTTCCTTTTTATAATTTGTAACATCTATTTGCACCTTCAACGAGTAATATATGTTGTGGTTAGCTCGCTAATTTAGTATGAAAATGAGTTGTGCCCTTGTAATGTAGGGAGCATTGCCCCAATGGACTAGAGTGCATCCGCAGCAACAGTTGGAGTGGAAATATATTTCCCAAACACTAGTAGTAGTATCTATATATGTATACACAAATTTCATGTCTAAAAATAAATAGATCAAAAAAGTGGACAAATAATAATTTTATAATTTGTAGAAGCGGAATACAATCTCTGTATAGACTTTATTTATAAAGTAAAGTAATCCTCTGATTCTTCTCTCCTTAAAACTTTGACTTGAGGGCTTGAGTAACTTGTTCAACGAGTGAAATCTCTTCCGATGTAGGCGAAATAGATCTCTTGTGCGAATCTCTAGGCTTTGAGCATATTAGAGACTGTGAGCTTTGATGCGAGTTCTTCGTCTTGAGTCTTTAGTGTAGAAGTTTTATGGAGCTTTTGAGGCTTTAATCCGATAGGGCTTCAATACTTGAGTGTTGCTCCGACAGAACTTTTAGCTAGGCTTTAGTCTGACAAGGCTTCATTGCTTGAATGTCGATCCCTTGACCCTTGGGGGCTACCCCTATTTATAGTGGTAGAGGAAGAGTATTCTGATAAGAATTAGCTTCTTAATAATTATCCATTTCTTATTTATCTTTTATAAGAGGATAAATATCAATCATTTAATAGCCATCTTAATTAGAATATGTGACAACATTTGATTGAAAGAATTACTTGTCATCCTCTTATTGGATCTCACTTGATAAGTGGCAACATTATATTTGGTCACCTGTGTAGCAATTTTAAAACACATGGCAACTTGTAATTCACCAACGTTGTGTAATAAAAAACACATGAAACGCATTTATTTGCCATAAATATATCTCACTCAGCTTATAAAAAGACACGTGGCCAAATTTAATTTGCCATAATTTAGTTGACTTTAAAACACGTGTGGACTTGTGAATGGCTACAAATTTTCCCATTCTACAATATGACATTTTAAAATAATTATAGAATTTAGAAGTTTTAAATTTCCTTGTTATGATTTGTTCTCAATCTTCGATCATCCCACCATTACACTGTGGAGTATGACATCTGCACCTTCAACGAATAATGGCTATTTATATTATGGTTAGCTTGGGTCTTAAATTCAGTGATGAATTGCATACCATAAAAAGAACAACATCATTAGGCCAATTTGTCAATTCTGTCTTCTAGTTTCGTATATTGGTTGGTGTGTGGGTTGTAACTTTGTAATTAAGGATGAAAACATGCTTCTCATGTATTAATAAAGTAGATGCACATTAAGCCATTGGGACTAGCCTAGTGGTGAGAGAGGGTGGGAAAAATGGTAGGAGTTAGATAGGTTAGAGGTTCGAACCCCTCCCAATGTACCAAAAAAAAAAAAAAAACAAAAAACAAAACAAAAAGGCAAAAAGGCAGATGCCACATCAACCAGTGGATGGATTCAGGCAACAAAATAGAACCCCCTCCGTCTCACAAAGATAGGCCATGTTAGACAAAACACGCAGTTTAAGAAAAACCATCATTTCATTGATTTTTCATTTATTAAAACTCTATTTTTTCAAAAGTACCCCTCTCCTATATTGGTTTTGTGTTAAACACAATTATTGAAAAAACCGAGTAGAATAGGAAGTTCAAAAAAATTATGAATTAAATTTTCAAAATGGACAAACATTTTAGGACAAAATAAGTTGTAAAAATGGCCTATCTTTGTAGGATAGAAGGGGTATATACATAGTCTTTCTAGCTAGATGAGTTGTGCCCTTGTAATGTAGGAGGATTGCCCCGCAGGACTAAGGCGGCCCTTAAAATGGGGCCCAAGATAGGTCCCAACAAAGGCGTTAGGCTCTGTAGGATAAATGGATTTAATCTACACTCCTCTCAGCTATGGCTTTTGGGAGCATTTCTTAAGTCCTTACAACAAATGATATTAGATTAAGAGGTCTCAAGAAAGTAAATTTTGAGGGAATCCAATTTCTCTTGTTTGGTTGCAAAAGATTAAGGGGGTCTCATGTTTAAGTCTCCTCACCAATGTGGGTGGATAATGTAGGAGCATTGTCTAGTTGGAATATGGTGAGCCCTAGAATGGGGGCAAGGAGAGGTTGCAACCAACACATTAGACATCATAGTATAAAGGATTTAATTTCACGTTCCTATCCTCTACGGCTTTTGGGAGTACTAAGTCCCTTCAACAACCACCATGTTTGAAATAAATCACTACTGAGATTTTCCCATAAAATTCAAGACCAATCAAAAAAGGAGATCTCTTTTAGAAATATGTAGGAGAATGACATGTTTTGGCTAGAGAATATTTTTCTTTATAACCAATGTTTTAGGTAGAGCATATTTCAGAATCATATATTTGGGAGAATGTTAAACTTGGGGGGGGAGGGGAGTGGGGGTTTCCAAAGGTAAGAATGAAACCCTGGACATGATTTCACCCATACAAATGCCTTGACCACCATTATAAATATATACTAGTTTCCAAACCTGTGCAATGCACAGATTTATATATATATTAGTTTCAAAACCCGTGTGATGCACAGATTTATTTATAAAAATAATATTATTAGAAAATTAAAATTTTAACAAAATATTTATTTTCTAAAATAGTAAAATGCATTTGTTAATATAATACGTCAATTAAATTTTAAAGATATAGACAAAAATAAATTACTTTAATGGTGGAAGCTTGTGAAAAAATGTATTTGGTGTAATGTTAATGTAATATATCACACAAAATTTATGTATAGTACCAAAAAGGATAAATTATTTAGAAAAATAATAATTTAATGGTGGAAGCTTGTAAAAAATTGAAGGAAGTGACACGTTATGGTATTTGGTGGAAAAAGATTAAGACTCTCTAGAGCCTAGTCCATCCCATGATCATATTTTTGATATGTTAGTATATATTCTGGTATATCACATTTTCTTTTTTAATTATCATTGTCTCTATTTGTCTCTCTTTCTGATTATAACTATTTTTAGTTTCATATGTTTAATTTTTGGGAGAGAAGATGAATAGGCATAAAGAAAACGAAACATATATGTTACAATTTACTAAGTTTGGATTAAACATTGCACAGTGTAGGTTTTCCAATTCTCCCACATGAAAACAAAGAGATATGTATTATACATCAAGCATCAACCTACCTATACCGTGTGAGAAAAGACCAAAAAAAAAAGAAAAAAAAGAGAGAAATTAGCTGGAGAAATTACCTTTTAGTGATTACTTCCCAACTTAATACCAAACAAAAAAAATTAGTAGTCCTTTTGAATCACATATACAGTCAATTTGTAGCAAGTTGGCAGATAAAATTCTTTTTTTGATATTAAGTTGGAAAATCATCACTAAAAAAGTAATTTCCTCAAAAGTCATAAAGTAAACTTATTTTTTGGGAAATTACTTTTGAGTGAATATTTCCCAACTTAATACAAAACAAAGAAAAATTGATAGTTATTTTAACGTAAGTATACAGTTAATTTATAGCAAGTTGACAAACATTATCCCTTTTTTGGTATTAGGTTAGAAAAAGGACACTAAAATGTAATATTTGCCTTTTTTCTCCAACGTGTTCTATTGTTCAGCATGTGATTTGAAAAAAAAAATTGAAAATTTATAAATTTGACACGTGTCATCACTAGGGCTCATTTCCTCCATTATATATATAGTACTAGTTTATAACCCGTGCGTTGTATGGGTGAAGTTTGTAAAAATAAATATTACGAAAAATATAAATTATATATATATATATATGTCTATATATATATATATATATATATATAGATAGATATATATATAAAATTTATATTATATATATATATATACACACCCGTGATGGTAGCTCAGATGACAAAAAACCGCGGCTTAGGAATCATAGATCTTAAATTTGTGTCTTCACTCCTTAACTATCGAATGCATAGACTTGTGGATAGTTTGTACATCATGAGGATTAGTTTGAGCCTAACGGTTTGAGATACCCTTCGTTTGGCAAAAATGTATTTGCACAATTTTTAAAGCATTTTTATAGTTTTCTAAGCAATTTGATATGTTAATACATATTCCGGTATGTCGCGTGTTTTTTTTTTTATAATCATTATTGCCTCTATTTGTCTCTCTTTCTGATTATAACTATTTATAATTTTATACGTTCAATTTTTGAGAGATGAGATGAATAGACATAAAGAAAACGAAGAAATATGGTATAGTTTACAAAGTTTGGGTTGAATATTGTACAATGTAGGTTTTCTGATTCTCCCACATAAAAGCAAAGAGATATGCAGTGTACACCAAGCATCAACCTACTAATATCATGTAAAAAAGAGCAATGAAAAAAAAACAAAAAACAAAAAAGTTAGAGAATTTACCTTTTGGTGATCACTTCTCAACTTAATACCAAACATGAGACATTAGTAGTCCTTTTGAAGCATGAATACAGTCAATTTGAGCAAGTTGGCAGAGAATATTTTTTCTTTGGTATTAAGTTGGATATTGATCACTAAACAGTAACTTCTCCAAAAGTCACAAAAAGGAATTTTCTTTTTGGGAAAATTACTTTTTAGTGATTCTTTCCTAACTTAATACGAAAAAAAGAAAAATGATAGTTATTTTGATATAAGTATACAGTTAATTTGTAGCACGTTGATAGATATTATCCTTTCTTTGGTATTACATTGGAAAGTGATCACTAAAAGGTAATTTGGACCTTTTTCTCTAACTGTTCACAGATTCAGCATGTGATTTGAAAAAAAAAAAAAAAATTCATAAAATTGACACATGGCATCAACAAGAGCCATTCCTCCGTTATATATATATATATATATATATATATATATATATATTAGATAGATTAATATAAAAGTATATATATAGATATATATAATTCTGATCAGGTTAGCACGAATTAATATAAGTTATATCACTACCATGGACACGATTTCATCGGTACAAATGCCTTGACCATCATTATAAATATATGGATACTACGCTTCTCCACTCGGAGGAGTAGCTATTCTTGCTAAGTGATGTGGCAAACTCCCATATTGACAGATGTTCGTAAGCACGTGCTGTTCACATGGGTAACTGGTTGAAATAATGAAAAGCATTGTCTCCCACCCTCTTCTCCAGCGAAATCTCCATCGGCAATCATTATGGGTAGACCTGTCAATGGATCGGATTTCGATCCAAATCCGATCAAAAAATTAGGATATAGTAAGAGAATTGTGATTCGATAATCCGTAAATAATCTGAATTCGATAATCCGTTACTTAACAAATCAAATATGGATATTGCCTAATCTGATCTGATAAAAATCCAATCTGATGAATTAAATAATATATTAGATTACATATTTTATGAATTATTAGTTTACCACATAATTTATGGTTATTATGAACATTATATAATAAAAATATTAAAATTTATTCTCAAATTTAAAATATATTTCTTATGATTATAAAAGTTTAAATAAGTTCAATTTTTTTTCCTAAAATTCATGCTAATTTTTTATTAACTATACATTTTTTAAGATTGTCGGATCTGATCGGATTTTTGGATCAAGCATCCGAAAATAACAAATTCGAATATGGATTTGTATTTTATAGGTCCGTCGGATTATCGGATCGAGTCGAAGTTATTTCTTATCAGATCGGATTCGGATTTACCATGATCCGATCCGAATTCGACCCATTGACAGGTCTAATTATGGGCTTGAGATTACCCATCCTCTTCATCTCCCTCATCCACTTTACCCAAAAATCTCCACCTCAAAACCCATAACACCCATCTCAGCGAAATCTTAGGTCTTATCAGCAAACTTCATCGGATGATAGAGATCCGGCCATCTCTTCATTTGATTTGGTGTTTAAAAAAGGCAAAAAAAAAAAAAAAAAAAAAAAAAGGAAAAGAAGAAGAAAGAAGGTCATGTGAGCATCATGTGCTCACAATGTGTCATTGTAATAGCATGACCGCATCACTTAATAGGAGCAGCTGATCCTCCGAGTGGAGTAGCCAAGTATTATGTCAGTATGTGTTCACCTGATCATCATCATATATATACTTATAAAAACGTAGTGAACTAAGTTATATCAGCATGTGTATTGGGAGGGTTTTACAGTACAGGTTCGGATCCTCTCTAGTTTGCCACCCTCCAGTGCAGTCCATTTTACGGCTCTCTAAGAGCCAGCTCCTCATAATCTAATCCTACCGTCCATAATTGGACACGTCATCGACCTACTCTTGTAGTCATCTTTTATCTTCTGAAACTGGCTATAACGGAGTGAAATAATTTCAGTTTTCAACTTCGATGGAGTTGTCAAGATCATTTTGTAAAGATGATGGAGATTTGGCTTGTTTCACACCAACTTCGAAGTTCAATTGACCAAATTGAAATTAACCCAAAAATGAATTAGGTAAATATTCCAGTATGGGATACAAATAAGTAGCCACACAAATAGGGTAAAGAAGCATAAGAGAACCCCAAAAGAAGAAGAAAAAAGAAAAAAAAGACAGAGAAGAAGAAAAGGAACAATCTTCAATTAAACAACAAAGAGCAATAGTCAGCTATTGCACTCCTCCAAACCCCACAAACATAATTAGTAGATCCAAATTAAGAAACGTAATGAAATCTCTCCACCCATATAGGTTCTACTAGTGATTAATTAGGACATTGGGCCTTAACGTTCCTCCCAAATACCAAGTAGATGCCCACTCAATTCTATGGTCCTATTCTGTAACTCTATCAAGCCCTCTATTATCTCTTTTCTCGTAATTACTCTCTCTCAACCTCACCATGTCACAGCAAGTAAGACTCTGATTCTATTGCCGGCAAGTTAAGGTTGCAGAGGGCCATTGTCGACGATTTAGGTTGTAAGAAGAGAAAAAAAAATAACCTTCTTTCACGTTAAAGTTACGCTCTGTTGCACATTTCGTTACTGCATTTTTTTTGGGTTCTTTTTCCGTTACTCCTTTGATATCAATAATATGGTGAAGAAGCTTCCCTAGGTAGGGAAATGACGTGGCTTGCTGTAGATTGTAGGATCACTATAAAAGGAAGAGGTGCCATGTGAGCCATAAACTGGACTGGACTGGACAGCGGCAAACTGGAGAGGATTTGAACCTTTAGGCCTCATTTGGTACGCGGGATATAAGGTCTGGATAGGATAAGTTTATCCTGGGATTTGTATATCCTATGTTTGGTAACCTTATTTAGGGACGGGATAAGCTATCCTGGGATTTTTATATCCTCCAGGTCCCATGGTTCGGATGGTATTATCTTCTCCTGAGATTAGATATTCCAACTTAAAACCTCAGGGATATAAACATTGGGTTTTTTTTCCCCAAAATCTACTCTATCATTCCCGATGAATCCACACAAATGGAAGCAGGGGCTTCCACAGCGATTGTCTACTTCATCTTCCACAGTGATCTTCTTCTCCTTTCGCCATGGAAGCAGATCGTCGTCTTCATTTTCTACAACAATCATTTTCTTCTTCTTCCATTTGCATAGAAATCATGTTCTTCTTTCACAGCGATCGATCGATCAATTCACACAAACGTCATTACTTCCAAATCAGTAAAAATGGAATTAGAAACACACCTTTTCGTACAGATCAAACTGAGAGAGATCATCACCTGTTGCTGCCATCCTGTGGAAAAAAAAAAGAACTCAATTCCGTATCTTCATCAATCTGCATTGTTGTGATATCAGAATACTAAACAGAGTTCATGATTTCAATTTTTTAAATGGGTTGTGGGGATTTACCTGATTGGAGATGCACTTGGAAGTTATCGTTGACGTAGCGACGTCGAATCAGTTACAGAGCTGGTGTTCACCGAACTTTTGATCCCTAACCTAGCAGTAACGATGACAGAAGAGAAACCCTTTTTTATTTAGTCGAGATGATAAATGCTTGAACCAGAGGGAGGGAAAGAGGGAAGAGGGAAGAGGGGAAGGGTACGTCATGATTTGATCACGTGGTGAGGACCTCTAATAAATGGCTTGGTGGTTGTGCAGTCCAAGGCTTGAGGTCCGACCCTTTTTGGTTGATTCTTGTATGTGGTTTTTTTCCTTGTTTTTTTTTTTTTTTTTTTTTTACTTTGAGTTGGGATCAAAGTGGGACGTTATTTAGAGGATTTGATTGGAGACAAAGTGGTAATAATTTTTTGGTTTTAATGGGCTTTGAATGCTTTTGAAATAGATTATTTTTTAGAAAAAAAAATTGGCTTGAAACCATCATTGGTGGGTTCCAAACTTCCAATGCAGTTTTCCTATTTCTACACTAAACATATAGTAGCATTTCAATGACTTTATTTAGATGGTAGGTTGTGTATAAAATATCAGCTTTGTAATAATGGTTCAATTTTTGGTATTAAAAAAAAAAAAAACAAAATTAATGCATTTGATTTATGAAATTGAGTAAGGGTAATTTTCAAATAAAAAAGAAAAATGTCCATTATCCTAGGTAACAATATAACATACCAAACACTGGATTGGATGATATAATTGTCTCTTATATTATATCCTGACATCTACCAAACAAAGGGAATGGTATAGGAAAGGATAGGCAAGGATATAGTTATCCAGCAAGAAAACACATCCTGCCTAACCCTAACCAATCTAGACCCTATATCCAGTGTACCAAATGAGGCCTTACAGTATATGGTTGGTTTCACAAAATACGAGTAGCAAATAAGAGTTTTGAAATCCACTTGATGCAACTTCTCATCAAATACACTTGATATTAAAAGGACTATATATGTATATATATATATATATATATAGATGCGCGCACACACACACAAACAACTTATACGGAGTATACCATAGAGCATACGCAACATATGCAACAAGTCCCCTTCCAAACCATACGCAACATATGGCGAGATGATCATGGGAAGGATGAAACCCATCAACTGTTTCATGCTACGTATCTTCCACTCGAGCTTAAAGCTTCACTTGTCTATCAAAAATCCAACTGAAAGGGATGGTAGGTGCTTGCTTGGCCTTTCCTTCAGCTATCCCCTCTAGCCTCTTAATTTTTGAAGCAAAGCCACAAATATAATCCTGAGCCTTTCGCCCCTCACCAGAAAGTCCAGTTAGCTTCTCCACATTCCATTTGCCCACAAAAAAATCTAATATATTGGCATAGTCCTTGATGGAGTAGACCCCAAGTCGGTGGGCAACGGCTGAGAAATGCAGGAAGAGATTATCGTCACGTCCATCGTACATCAAGTGACCCGGCATTGCAATTTTATTTCTCATCAGGTTGGCAAAAGCCAAAACAGTTACGTCAGGGTCGATCTGAAAGAGCTTCTCCACTATCTTGGAGTAAGCAGCTTCATGGCGCTTTTCATCTGAGGCAATGGTACCGCATATTTGAGCCAATTTCATGTCTCCATATCGCTTAGCTTGCCTGGCCGTGTTTCCATGGGAGATAAAAGTTGCCCTTTCTTGGAATGATGTGTAGACGAACCCGAGGTAGGGATTGTTTTCCGATTGGAAATTCTATCAAACGATAGGAAGAGTAAGAATATAAATAAATAAATAAGGATGAAAACTCAGAGAAACAATAACTGAGGTTACTATTAGGCTCTATTTGGTTCAAGGATTTTATCAAGGAAAAAAAAAAAGATATGAGGAATTGTACTTTTTTTTATTTGGTTGCAATAGAAAATTGGTAGAAAAAGAATAATTGAAATAATTTTGGTTTGGTATGATTTTATCTTTTTCTTTCATTTTCTTTCCTCTGCATTTTTTTTTTCCTTCACTTTTTTGTCCATGGTAAAATCCACGAACCAAATAGAGGGTTAAGGAACTACTGAGTCTGGCAGGTAAAAACTTAAAATTAAAAAAAAAACCAAGGTTTTTTGCAAGTTCTTGGATGTTTACAAGGAAAAAAAAAAAAAAAAAAAAGGTAACCAATAGAAACAATGGTGTAGGTACATTTACTTGCAAATAGTTTACTTGCAGTTTTTGAGTTATTTTAAGTTTTAAAGAATTAGTTTCTAAGAGATCTTAATCAGTCCATACCACGAGTTAACAGCTACTTCTACTATCAACTCAACTAAACAAATAGTGGGAGAATTTTGCTGCATGCAAAAGTAATGTAGCAAATTTGTTGAAGATTTGTGGTAATTAAGGATCTCACCACTCCTGACCCAATTAAGTACTGAATTGTCTTCTCAATTTGCTTCATGTCGACTCGTCCAGAGAGATAGAGGTACATCTTGAGAAGGTCACCATGCCTATTCTCTTCAGCAGTCCATGCCCTTGTCCAAATTGCCCAAGACGTAAGGCTTCCAGCTATTTCATCCCGAACTCTATCGAGAGTGTTAAGCAATGTTTGATAAGTTGGAAGGGCTTCTTCCGTGATCATATGTCCAACCAAAACCACGAAGTAATCATCGGGAATATCCTTTGTTCTCTCCCTTAGTTCTTTGAGTTGTTCATAAAAACCAACTGATGCGGGATCTGGCAAGAAATCTTGTGGCTGCCAACTTTGCTCAACCGGTTTTAGGTTAACCAAAACATTCTCCTTGGCCCATTCCTCCAAGGATTCAAAGATTTCAATCTTTTCGGGTGGCATGGAGTGGGTTACGCGAACCTGTTCTCTGCCAAGATAGTGTGATGGCTTCTTGACATTCTGCATCACCCTTCATTTAACGGACCAAAAATTAGAGGTGATCTCAATGAGTTGCAATGTACGTAGCATACAATGGAGATGAAAATACAACTCTTTTATTTATTTATTTATGGGAAATATTAGTTAGCCCTACATTTTTCTTTACACTTTGCCCTATTATGAGAGAATGAGGGGTTAAAGTTGTGAGATCCACTGATATAATAAAAACCTTAAAAATTGAAACAAAACTAAACCTACATAATAGGGCAAAGTGTGGGGCTAATTAGCATTTCCCTTTATTTATCTATTTATATATTTTGCTAACAATGTGGTATTTGGGCTTAGTCGACTGAGGTTTGGGTCTAAACTAATCCACTCTTTTTTTTCTTTTCTTTTTTAATTTTTTAAAAATCAAACGACATGGCTTAAATGATTCAATCACAATGATTTTTATGAGAACTGTTCTTTAAATACAACCCATTATATGGTGTTGCAATTTTACATATATACAAGTAGTTGTATAATTATTCCATGAGGTCACACTTAGTCATGATCAGTCCAGTGCTACCATGTAAACTATGGGAAATTCTATGATACCTTTGGGGATACTAGATATAGGCACATGTGCGTTGCATGTAAATAATATTTAAATAATGAAAGATATATGAAAATTAATAAATTCTCATATATCTATATATATATATATGTATGTATGTATGTATGTATATAACATAAAAATCTAATTATTTATTACTTTTTGTTAATTTAAGTTTTTAAAATGGACGTTCAACACAATAGATCAAAATTCATTCCATAGCTAAGAGTCATAGTAAGAGTAAGAAGTTGGCTAGTAAACATGCATAGTAGTGGAGGCTATTTAAAATTCATGAAGTGGACATCATTATCTTTTCTTTCTTTGAATACCCAAACCCCCTTCTCCATTTTCTAACGGTTGGATTGGAAAAATATGATTTATACAGAAAGATATTAATGGGTGTAAAGTGTTAAAAGTTTGACAATATGTGTCAACAAAACCCTCCCGTATGTATCTATATATATATATATACACATATATATATATATATATATATATATATATATATACATATAGATAGATAGAGAGAGAGAGAGAGAGAGAGATCTTTGTGGGTTTTAATTGTGTTTGGTTGGCAAGAAAATGCCCAAAAATTTTCATGGGGATTTTGGTTGTTGCAGTTGTGATTGTGGTGGGTAAATAGGAAGGGAGGGTAAAAATTTTCTAGAGCCATATTTGCCTCTAGAAATGCATTAGCAGTTGGAAAACATATTTTGCACACTATTTTGCACACCTGAGTCAAATTTTGGCTTTGTTGATCGAAGAACATATTTTGCACACCTGAGGCAAATTTTGGCTTTGCCTCAGGATATGCCTTACCGTTGGAAATGCACTAAGTGAGTCATTTCAGCTACCCAAGTGAACTATTTACAAACAGTTAAGTTGTTCAATTATTATTTTATTTGTGACAAGCGAGATGTTATTAGTTTATAATTAGAATCAAATAAGAAGTCAAACAAAAACAATATATATCATTCTACGGATAAAATAAAATAAAAAGAAGAATAAGAATATCCGTCACATGCAAGAGATAAGCATGGTGAACAATATGGTTAAGCCATGAAAAGCTGATGTTTTCTTGAAGAGATTAGTAATTAATTAAAAGATAAACTCACTTAGCACTAGAGCTGAGGGTATAATGCATGGAAACCTTTGGAGATCTGTGAGTGGCCATTGGTGGAAGAGCACAAGAAGGGAAAACATTATACGGGAGGGTGAACAGATTGAGTTTCACTGCCATTATTTTTTTTTTTTTCCTTCAATTCTCACGTTTTTATGGTCTTATTAGCTCCACAAAACAGAGAAAGAGGGTATGAAAATACGAACCAAGACTTCTGATATTTATAGCGGTAGAAGGGTACTGTGACTCCAAGCATTAAAGCTTAGAAGTGTGTTATGTGGCAATTAATTGCCAAGAGATTTGCTACTTAGCCCACCGTCGGTCATGTTTGGTATGTTTGATTAAAAGATTGGATAAGATAATTATTGAATGGACAAAAAGTCTTTAATTTAATTTCTTTATTTGAAGTGGGGAAGAGGGTCTCTTAGATAATTTTCTATTATATTGTTATTTTTAAATGAGATAGTATTCTATAATATAAATATACCACCTTTTTTGGCGGGTTTATTATATCCTATATATGAAGGATATAACTATCCTATCGATAATATATCCATTATTTGAAAATAGCACAACGCACATAAAAATGATATGTTTATGCTACTCGGTCTATCCAGTATACCAAACATATCTGGTCTACGTGGGCATGCTCCTTAGCTTAGTTAGTAAATATTCATATTATACTAGTATAATATACATATATACATATATACATATATATATGTGTATATATATATATATATATATATATATAGATATATATATATATATCCATTATATGTATTTTTTTTATAAAAAAAAAACTCTTGTTTTTCATATAATGTTTAAATATAATGAAAAATATTCATATGTTTTTTTTTATAGCTAATGTATAGTTCACGTATTTGACGTATTCTGTATTGTTCGCACATTAAAATACCAACAAGTCAACTCCTATTACAATTATCAACAATACCATTGCCAATATTTATAATCTCTTGATTCTATCATTATTTTGTTAAATCAAAATCTGATTTATAAATTTTTCATTGTAATCTTCTATCTCTTTATTTAATTTATTTGGGTTTGTTATAAATTTGATGATTGTATATACTCTTTTGTTATACAAACCATATTTCATCTGATTTTAGGATAAAAAATAAGAGTAATTTAAGAGATGCAACTTTGAAAATATAAATCTTTTTAGTAAAGTTCCTCTCCCTTCTTAAGGTTTGGACTAGACACCAAACCGGTCTGGTTTCTTAACTGGATCGGAAATGCATGCGAACCGGACAAACTTATAAACAAACCAAATTAAATCGATCTAAACCACCGGTTTTTTATGCGAACCGGATGCAAACCGGTCTGGTTGGACTAGTACTAATACTAAAAAATTCTAACATTTTTGCGTGTATGAGGAGTAGAAACGTGGATGTATACACGCAAAAGAGTTCTTAATCACTAGACCACCTAATGCTTATGTAAAAATTTTCACAACACATATTATTTAAAGTGTAAATGTATATATTTTATTTTTTGGTATTATATAAATTATTTATTATTATTTTAATTATATGATCAGTCCAACTGGTAATCCAACGATTGAACTAGTGACCCGGTGACTCGACTTCCAGACCGAGTCAATGATCAGTCCAAATTTAATAACTAACTATGCCTTTTAAGCAAATGCATGGAAGATGAAACAAAATAAAATAAAATAATTGATTATTATATTAAATATGATTGATTTTTAATAATAATTTATAAAAATTTAAATAAAATAATATAAAGATAACGATTAATATTGACACACTAAATAAACTAGCATAACATATATACATATTTTTTAGGATAAATTACATTAAGACCCCCTTTAGTATCTAATAATTATAGATAAACCCCCTCACGTTTCTGAAATGACATTAATACCCCCTATTTTACAAAATAAACTACAAAGAGACCCCTTCTCTCTAACAGCCATCCACTGTTCCATTAAAAAAAAGTGATTTCATGCTCATTTTTAAAAAAAATACCCTAATTACCCTTATTGGATAACAACTTCCATGTTAAATACATATAACTCATCAGTTCAACATATTCATCTAGCACATTAGAGTTTTTTTTTTTTTCTTTTTTCTTTTTGTTGATGAACAAATAATATAATATATATAAGAAAAATGCTAAAAAGTTAAAATTTTTTGTCCAATTGATGTAATAATTGTCAGATTTTCTCATTAAAGACAATTATTTATTCAACTAAATTTTTAATTGATTTGCCAAAAAAAAATATTTAAAATTGATTTGCCAGATTGCGACCTCATTCAAGTAAGTAGATTTGGGTTTTAAAAAAAAAAAGGGCTATATAGCATTGCTTATATATAGAAATAAATGAAAAGAATAATTACATTGAGGAAAGAGCAAAATAAAATTATGAAAATAAGAAAATATGGGGTGAAAATAAAATTTAAATGAGGACAAAATCAAGAAATTTGTATGTAAAAAGAAAAAAGTGCACCTAATGCAATTTTGCATCAAATGTACTCCAAAACTTTTTTGGCCAAACCAACCGTTGAACTAAATTTAATCCATATGCATGTAATGAAAAATATAAGTTAAAGAGAACTCGAGTCATTTAAGAAGGTTAAACAGTGCATTTTATATATAGGAGTATTTGCATTATTTTATGAGTTTTATTAATACCGTTTAGTCAACTATTTTTATAAAAGTGATAGTGTAATTTTGAAAATAAGAAAGGGTTCATCCATAATTATCATAAATTAGAGGGGTGTAAGTATAATTTATTCTACTTTTTATCATTAATTTTTTCTACTTAAGTACACTGTGTCATTAGTTGTTGGTAGTTGGATGGTACATCGTGTCTTAGACTGTTGCATAATATCTTTGGTCGTGGTATATCCATAGGTCAATAAAACTTTATTACACTTTATTTAGTGAAGTACAATGATTTGATAAACACATTTATTAGACGTGCCGTATATGTTTTTTGTTTTTTTGCTGACATTGGTGACAGTTGGATATCCATTAGGGCTGCAATTTGGGGGGATTGGGCGGGTTGAGAGGTCAACCCAAGTTCAACCCAAAGTATAAATCTCTACACCCAAGCCCAAGCCCAACCCAACCTATATTTCGAGTTGAATTTTCTTAGCCCAGCTCAACCCGTGCTCGGGTTAGGCGGGCACAGGTTGGGCACGGGTTATATGGGTTGAGCGGGTTGAAATCGGGTTGAGCGGGTTGTGCAGATTAGCTTATTAATTTCATTTTTTTATTATTCTTCTTTAGTAAACCTACTACAACAAAATAAAAATGCATTGTTGCATATGCCTACAAATCTAATCATTCAAATTCAATTGATTAACCCGCTTCAATAAAATCAATGATGTTGCTTGTTAGTAGCCGATGGGGACCGGGGAAAGAAGAGAGAAGTGGTGGCAAAGTGCTCTGATGTCAAAATGATAAAAACTAACTTGAAAAAATAAGAAAAATTGATATTCATGGACACTTATTTAAAGAGTCTTTTAAGTCAAACATAGATTATAATCCCATGATTCTAGGAGATTTTACAGTTTTTTTCTTTTCTTTTTCTTGCTAAGAGAGGAGATTTTATAGCTACTAACCACTAGGTTAGGGTTATAGTCTAAATAAAGCTCCTCTTTTAACCCCACCAAAAAAAAAAGAAATAACAATAAAAGATAATCTAGCTGCACATCTTTCTCTAGCTGATTTTACAAATCTCCAATAATTTTTCATACAAGCCCCCTATGTCCACACCAAATGACCAATAGTTAAAAACCATATGATGTCATATTTAGTGTATATAAAAATATTTTAAAAAATTATATATTATATAGGTCGGGTTCGGGTTGGATTCGGGTTGTCCAACCCCCCTTCCCAAGCCCAACCCGATTTAAATCGGGTTAATATTTTCCAACCCAAATCCAACCTAATGTATGAAAATTATGTCTAACCCATCTATTGATCGGGTTAGGTTCGGGTTGGGCGCGCTCAACCCACCCAAGTTGCAACCCTAATATCCATTAGCTAGGATGTGAAAAATACCACGCAATCTGTTAGAAGTAAAAAACTAATAAATTCCATTTGATACCAACTCAAACGGTTTGATATTTAATGAAGTAGACACATTTATTGGACGTGCCATATGTGTTTCTTTTTTTTTTTTTGTTTTTTTTTTTTTTTCTGCCGACATTGGTGACAGTTTTTTTTTTTTTTTTTTTTTTTTTTTTGCCGACATTGGTGACAGTTAGGATATCCATTAGCTAAGGGTGTGGAACCCTTAGAAAAAACCAATCTTTTAAGAGTAAACTAATACGTTCTATTTTATATCAATTCAAACGATTTGGGAGAATAAGTAAATTGGTGTAGGTGAGTTGAGTAATAAATTTAACGGTTTAATTTGATTGATGGGATGAATTTTATCAAACTGTCAACAAATTAACTTAATCAACTTTCAACTATAAATGTATTAATATTGCTTCTTAAAAAAATATATAATAAATACACTTTATAAAAGAAAATATGTTAAGTTGTTATAGTTTTTTTTTCAATTTCCTGTTGCTTGATTTATAATTATTTTGTGAGATTTGATATTATATAATGTTAAAAGATTTGTCTTTTTTTACCCCCAAAAAAAAAAAAAAAGGTTTGCCTTTAAACATTTTTGCTAAGAAATCAATAAACCATCCTCATAGAGATTATGAAAGCACATTTTTTTGTCATTTGACAATCTTCATAAAAGTTATGAAGGGCATGATACAACACTTCCAATCCGCCCAAACCTTTGGTTCAAAATCGCTACAAAAAATCAACTAATTCACATGTTTTAAGGACCAACGGTTTGGCGATGGATTGAAAATTTTGCAAATCGACCTTAACGGGGTTGATTGATGATTTCTCTCCTAACTACTTCAAACCAACCTACGCACACTCACCATTAGCCTATTAGTGCTACTCAAGTTGTATTTTGCATAGAAGAGTAGTTTGGTCATTAAAAAAAACAATAGGAAAAAGTCATAATGAGTTAATAACGGGCATAACAAAAAAGGGTTTTCTTAAAATGTACCCTTAAGACACGTGTTAAGTTGTATTTAATAATCCAATAATTACATTAAAAAAATGTGTTTTCATTGTTTTCCAAGCATTTTCACATTTTTTAAGTAACCTTATAATGCATTTTCATCATTTCCAATGTAATGATTGGATCATTAATTGTAGCTGAATTTTGTTCTGTATGTGCTCACGGGATTAATCAGGTGCAAATCATTTGGAACCTCCTAATAAAAAATTAAAAATTAGAACCATGGTTCACTGTTCACAGGTCCTTTGTTGCCTAATAAATATAGGACTTATATTATAGTGGGTAAATGGGCAACTAACTTACCCGGCCAATAAATGATTGCACCTCAATAAATAAAGTTTGTCAACTACTAACGGCATATTTCTCTTTCTCAAGTTAAATTACATTAACATCCCTTCTAACATCTGACAATTACAAATAAATCCCCTCATATTACTGAAATGAAACTAACACCCTTACTTTGCAAAATAAACTACAAAGAAACCCCTTCCCTCTAACAGCCATCAACTAGTCTGTTAAAAAAAAAAAGTGATGTCATAGCTCAATTTTTTAAAAATACCCTAATTAGCCTTTTTGGATGACAATTCCCATGTTAAATGCATATAACTCATCAGTCCAACACATTCATCTAGTACATTAGATTTTTTTTTTTTTTTTTTTTGGTTGATAAACAAATAATATACAAATAATATATATATATATATATATATATATAGAAGCAAAAGGCTTCAATTTTTTGTCCAACTAATGTGGTAGTTATCAGATTTTCTCATTAGAGACAATTATTTTTTCAACTAAATTTTTAATTGATTTGCCAAAAAAAAAAATTAAAAATTGATTTATCAGGTTACTACCTCATTTGAGTAAGTAGATTTGGGTAAAAAAAAAATTGGGCTATATAGCATTGCTCATGTATAGAAATAAATGAAAAGAATAATTACAATGGGGAAAAAGCAAAAGAAAATTATGACAATAAAAAAATATGGGGTGTAAATAAAATTTAAATGAGGACAAAACAAAGAAATTTGTATGTAAAAAAAAAAAGGTGCACAAAACATATATATACAAGTGCACTTCAAAACTCTTTTGGCCAAACATCTATATATATATATATATATATATATATATATATCAGTCATTCTATTATCAAGTGCACCTAATGCAAAATTGCATCAAATGCACTCCAAAACTCTTTTGGCCAATCCAACCGTCGGATTAAATTTGATTCATATGTTGGTCATATATACCAAAAATAAAGTTGAACTAAGATTAAGAGCTGTTTCATTTAAAATGTCCATAAATGAGCGATTGTTATTAATTAAAAAATGCATGTTTGGGATCGAATAACAATCAATCTCAAATCAACTTGATTTCAGGATAAAACGCTTACATGAAAAGGCTATCTATCTATCTCTCTATCTCTATATATATATATATAAAGGAGGTAATAAATTTAGAAGGCCGAAAAGATTTTGAGATTGGGCAAATTTATGATTAATAAAATAAAAAATATGTGCAAAAAAAAAAAAAAAAAGGTGGGCAAGCTAATCTTATGCCTTATTGGTTGTGCCCTTGGGTGCATGCAATGGAAGATATAAGTTAGAGAGAACTCAAGTCATTTAAGAAGGTTAAATGGTGCATTTTATCTATAAGGGCATTTGTGTCATTTTATGAGTTTTATTAACATCGTTAATCAACTATTCTTACAAGGGTGATAATGTAATTTCAAAAATAAGAGAGGTTGCATCCATAATTGTCATAACATAGAAGGGGTATAAGTGTAATTTATCTTTTTCTCAATGGGAAATTAAAGGGGAAAAAAAAAGCGCACATCAATCAGACCCCTCTCTCTCTAGATTGAACAAGAAAAACCGTACATTTCAATCTTGCTTCCAAGAGCTTAGCCCTCAAAGCCTCACATGATGAAAAAGAACCATCAAATGAAGAATGTGAAAATGAAGAAGATGAAGATATAGCTTTCATACCTCATAAGCTTATGAAATTATTTACTAGAAGAAATCAAGGAAGGAGATTCAACAAGGGTGACTCCTCCAAAAGAATTTCAAATAGAGGAGAAACCTCTAATAGAGAACCTCAACTATGTTTTGAATGCAAGAAACCCTAACATATCAAGATAAATTGGCCTCAACTCAACAACAGCCACAACAACAATAACTTCAAGGACAATAGGAAGTTCAAGAAGAAAGCTTTCACTGTCACTTGGGATAATGAAACAAATAGTGATGAAAATAATGAGGAGATTTTTTGTGATCAAGAGGTTGCAAATTTTTGTCTCATGGCAAAAGAAGATGAGGTAATCGAACTTAACTCTATTGATTATCCTATAGAAGAACTTTCTACTTATGAATAATTGTAAGATGCCCTTAAGGACACCTTTTTTGAATTAAAAAGATTTTCTCCCAAAAACAATAATTTGAAAAAGAATATCACATCTCTCCAAAAAGAATTAGATGCTTTGAAAAATAAAAATTTAGAATTAAAAAGTAAGATAGACTCACCCCCTACCATTTCTCAACCTAGTCTTGAAAATGAAAATACTTCATTGAAAGAAAATATTGAAGACTTGACTAATACCTTTGTCAAGTTTACCAATGGAAGGGATAACTTGGACAAAATATTAACTAGTCAAAGATGGTGCTTTGACAAAACTGGAATTGGTTATTAAGAACATGTTAAATAAAAATCCTACATAAATTTCTTTCCTAAGCCTAATATTTCTAGCACACCTAAAGTCTCATGTAGCTATTGTAAAAAGGATGGACATAATTTTTACACTTGTAACATGAGAAGGAAATCTAAAAGTTTCCCCAAGAAGGTGTGGGTAGTTAAGGGAACTTCACCTCCCTATGGCTAACACCTATGGACCCAAGAAAACATGGGTACCAAAGAAAGTTACTTGAGGTTGTTGTGTAGGTATGCTTGAAGTCTTCAAGTAATGTGGAATGGTTTCTTGATAGTAGATGCTCAAGGCACATGACGGGTGATAGATCAAAGTTCATCTCTTTGAAGCCCAAGGATGGCAGTTTCGTGACATTTGAAGATAATGCCAAGGGTAAGATAATTGGCATTGGCAAAGTTGGTAAGAATTCCTTTCTTTGTGTTAAAAATGTTTTATTAGTTGATGGTTTAAAGCATAATCTCCTTAGCATTAGTCAATTATGTGATAAAGGTTATAAGGTTACTTTTAAATCTAATAAGTGCATAATTGAAGATGATAATAAAACCTTATTTATTGCATTATAGGATTAGTAACTATGCTATAGAGTTTAAAGAAATTGCATTACAAAATTTACATTGCTTCTCCGCTTTAAATGAAAATCATTGGTTATGTCATAGGAGACTTGGACATGAAAATATGGGCTTTGATTTCAAAAATTTCAAGGCATAAACTTGTAAGAGGCTTACCAAAGCAAAATTTACAAAAGATAGAGTTTGTAGTGCATGCCAATTTGGAAAACAAACCAAGTCTTCCTTCAAAATAGAACTTCATATTTCAACTATAAAACCTTTGCAACTTATACATATTGACTTATTTGGACCTATTGCTATTGCAAGCCTAGGATGGAAGCACTATGCGTTTGTGATTGTTGATGACTACTCTAGATATACATGAGTGTTCTTCCTTATACATAAAAATAAGACTCATGCTACATTTGTAATATATTGTAGAAGAATCCAAAATGAGAAAAGCTATACCATTACATATGTTAGGAGTGATAGGGGAAGTGAATTTGTCAATTAGGATATTGAACAATATTGTGATGAAAATAGTTTTGGTCACAATTTCTCCGCTCCTAGAACTCCCCAACAAAATTGTGTGGTTGAAAGGAAGAATAGAACTCTTGAAGAAATGTCTAAAACCATGCTTAATGAACATTCTTTATCTCAATATTTTTGGGCCGAGGCGATTACTATTTCATGCTATGTAATGAATAGAGTGCTATTAAGATCTAAAATTGGTAAGACTCCTTATGAATTATGGAATAATAAGAAACCTAACATAGGTTACTTTAGAGTCTTTGGTTGTAAATGCTTTATATTGAATGATGGAGATAAACTTTCTAAAGTTGATTCTAAATCCGATGAAGGAGTATTTCTTAGTTATTCTATAAAGAGTAAAGTATATAGAGTTTTTTACAAAAGAACACTAACCGTTCAAGAATCAATGCATGTGGTATTTGATGAAACTAACCTTTTTTCCACAAAGACATATGTGGATGATGATGATGATGATATAGGTATAAGTTTGCAAGAACAAGTTGAAAACTTGAATTTTAATGACAAGCATGACCCACAAGACAAAGCCAAAGAAAAAGATAAAGATAAAATCATTGAAGTCAAGAAACCAAAAGAAGAAGTAGAAATGGAAATGCTCTACTTCATCCGGATGTCACCAAGACTTGGAAATTTAAGAGGAATTATCCGAAAGATCAAATCTTAAGTGAAACCTCACGTAGCGTAAGAACTTGTTCCTCTATGAGAAATATTTGTGATCATCTTACTTTCCTATCTCAAATTGAACTTAAGACCATATTTGAAGCTGAAAGTGATGAATTTTAGATACTAGCTGTGTAAGAAAAATTCAACCAATTTGAAAGGAATAAGGTTTGGACCTTGGTTCCTAGACCACATGACCATGGTATAATAGGCACTAAATGGGTCTATAGAAACAAAAAAGATAAGTCGGGTACCATTGTAAGAAACAAGCCACGATTAGTTACCTGTAGACACCTAAATTTTGCCGAGCCACCTCCAGACAAAATCAGTCAACCCGTCAACAGTACAATTAGGTCGGACACACTCCATACCTAACTTTGTTCGCCTTGTCTTACCCATTAGGGCAAGGCCTCTCCCCAATTCAACTTCCGACCTCCAAAGCCCAAGAGCCAGGAATGGGCACTGTCACACCCCATTTTTGCACCACCTTACTAGGGCTCATCATTTCATGCATGTTTTTGTTTTGTTTTTGAGTCTAGTCACTTGCATTAGTTTTCTAGAGTCACAAGGACAATGGATATGAATTTTGGTTCAAATTGGAGTTGATCTTGAGGGATAATAAGAGCTTTTGTGACTTGAGGGGCATAATCGTCTTTTAAGTCCCAAACTTTTCATTTGACCTTGGAATGATCTCCAAATTGTCAATTGGAGTTCATATGGATGCATAAGAGGTATTTCTAGGTTCAATTTGGTAAGTCAATGGCTCGGGATTAAAATGGCTCGATGTAGTTCAAGTTGGTTAATTGACCCTTCCTTGGGTTAGCTCTAATTGACTCACAATTACCAACCAAATCTTTTCAAATTGACTTTCATTAGTCATCATTTTACCCTCAAAAGTGTTTCATAAAGTTCAATTTTGATATGGCCTGATGATGAGTTTAGTGTGGTTATTTACGGATTATCCTTGAAGAATTAGTGCGAATCACAGCATGAGATTTTTGGTTAAAATGAAAAGAAAATTATTTTATTAAATTAGCCATTTTTATCATGACACTAACACGTGTACATATGTGATGAGTGTGTGTACGCACATACGATACATGTGCATGCGTGTTAGCGGTCAGTCTCCCAATTTTTATAAAAGATAATTTCCTTTTCCTATTCAGATTAGAAGTCTTTTATCATTATAAAATACCTTTTGATTATTCTCCAAGGAAACCTAGTCCAGGAAGGAAAGGGAAACTCCAGATTTCAGCTATAAATACTCTCTTAATGTCTTTAAACAAGGGAGAGGAGAAGAGGGTTTGGGGGGAGTGAAATTCGTCATAATTCAGCAGCAGATTTTCTGAAAACCAGCAGTCGTATTTTAATCATAACTTTTTCATCCGAAGTCAGAATTTGATGAAATTGGTCTTGTTAGAAAGATAATTCAATGCTCTACAACTTTGTATTTCACAAGCTTTGTCCAAATCCAACGTTTTCATACCCAAAAACGCGATTGAAGTTGCTGCTGCTGCAAAGTGACGAAAATCACTTTTCTTTTCTGTTGTTCTCTTTTTGTTTTCTATTTCTTTTCAAAGTTGAGTGAGTTTTGATCTCTTTGCTGTGATACCACTTTGACAAAGAGGAGGATTCGTGTTGGTTTGATTCACTCTAAAGACCTGAGGAGCCACGAACAATTACAAACACAAAGGAAGGCCCTTCCTAAGGTATTCTCCTTCTCTATTCAAGCTTAAACTAGGTTTTCATATGGGTTAGGCTTATTGCATGTTAAAGGTAACTTTTTTATCATGTATTAACACTCTAGCTAGTTAATATACATGGAATATCTATTTTTTATCTACTGTTTAGCATGCTTTAGGGCTGTCCCTTACGTTTTTAATGCATAGTTATGATTCTTGTGCTCCTGTTTGTCCTTGTGCTAGGATTAGTGTCATTGCATGTTAGAGTTAGGATTTTCATCATGTTATATTGCTTTAGTTAGTTAATATGCATGATATAATTTCTGTTTAGTTTGGTTTTAGCATGATTAAAGTATGTCTTGTGAGTTTTTAAGCATATTTGTGAGTTTAGGGTTTTAGAGTTATTGTTTTGTGTTTGTTTTCATATAGCATGATAAAGTAGACTTTTTTATTTGGTTTTTCTTCGTGTTTGCTGTATATGTTTTTCATATGGAGTAAACATGATAGTTTTGCATGCATGTTAGTATGTTTTAGGGTTTTTATGCATGATATGGTTCTAGGAATATGTTAGGACTTATTATTGTTCGCTGTTTTTGCTATTGGCATGCTTAGTGGATGATTTTAGGTCATAATACTATTCTGTCCAGATTTGCATGTTAGTGTTTTTGCATGGTTTTGAGCACTTGTAAGGGTGCAAATAGGTGTGGTATTTGTCCTATGGCAAATAGGGCTGTTTATGTCTGAAATAGCTAATGTTTGGAGTAATTGCGCTCAGGTAAGTGGGTGTGAAGGTGCCCCAATTCACCTTTCTTCCTTATCCCTTCTCTTCTCCCTATTTAGGGTTAATTTTTAATACAAGTCTATGGTTTAATCAAAGGTTTCCTTCATAAATAAAATTCTGGTTTTTATTAAAGTTTCCATTTTGTGGAGTTCTTTCTAAAATCAAACTCTCTATCAAATTCAACTCTTTTGATCAAATAAGGAAACCTAGGGTTTTAACCATAGGTTTGTATTAAGTCTTAACCTTAGTTCTAATCGAACTACGTGGACTTTGATCCATATATGTATTTCGTTGCATGGTACGTAGGCGCTCTTCGTGAGGCTCAAGTCCGTTCTAGGATCCAAGCATCCTAGGCTTCTTTTTGTTTTGTTTTGTTCTTCTTTATTTTCTGTTTTTATGTGCTTATTATGCATGGATGGATGAATGAAATATATGATATGCATGCTATCTTGTGATGATATACTTGCTGATTTTTGTATGGAAAAGATCTTGATTTAGCCCAAATGAACTGAGAGACCGAAAGGGTGACATGGGTGCCTATAGGCTTTGCCTAGAACCTTCCCATGTCATAACTTAGCCTCCGAATCCCCGATTTCTTTGGTTTTCAAAAGATTGGTTTTTGCCTTTCCTTTTTTTATGGAGTCATTCAAATTGTTTTCTTAAAACAACCTGATTTTTAGGGTTTTCCTTGTTTCCTTTAAAAAATAAGGTGGCGACTCCTTTCCTTTTTCTTTTTCAAATCCATTTTCTTTCAATCCCTTGTGGGCCCAATTTCCGGGGTTCACAGTTTGGCAACTCCACTGGGGATTTGTGGGCTAGACTCTATAAAGTTTAATTGGGCTAGGTTAATTTCTTATGTTTAATTAAAATCAATCACATTGCATCCGCTTGATTGTGTGCTTTCATTTATTGCATTGTGTGCGCAAACTCTTGCATGTTAGGATCAATGTCCCTCGATGTATCCTTGCCAACGATCGGCCTAGTCTCAACCTTGGTTTTCCTGATTCCATGTGTTGGGGCGAAAGCTATCAACCTCTCTTGCCTAGTACCCTTGGGTATATTAAATGAGTTAATCACGTACTGCTGGACCCACGCGGCGTTCCTGATGCCACATGTGGTTAGGTATAAGGATTGCTCAAGCAAGTGAAGGACCCTAGCCTACCCTTATCATTAGTCCATATAGACAGACTTGTAGGACACTACGGTCTCACCTTTATGCACCCACAATTGTTTGTAATGATGCTATGCCGTGTTTGTGGTGTGAGGCTTTATATCTTATGCCCTTAATATAGACCTTTAAACCCTAGCCTTCGTTAAGGCCATGGGTTAGGAGGAATAAATTAAGGAAATAGGATGTAAAGCTATGTTTGTGATGTGCTAGTCCTAGGGGATTAATTAAACCTAATTGAAGGACTCTATGCCCTATTCTTTAAAACATACCCTTAATCCATGACCCCTGTAAAGGTAATTGGATAAAAGGAATGAATTAATTGAACATGGTGTAGAGACCGAATTCATTAAGGAAAATATGGAGGTTTAGGACAGATCCCTAGGCTAAAGGTTAAAACTTTTCTATCCATAGACGTGCTGGCTTGGATCCACAATCCACAAGGGCGTCTAGTGAGTGTTGAGTCTACCCATCAGACAGACATGGCCGACGAAAGAACTAGTGAGGGGCACTTTGACCTTGAGGCTTGCCTGAAAGCCATCATGACCAAGCTTGACCATACCGCCGAGACATCCGATACCGCATTGAAAATGGCTCAAGAGAACCAACAGAAGATGGCGGATCTTGAACAAAATGGCTCTAAGGCCCATTCCTCGGGTATACCTCATGGGGCTGGCACCGAAGAGGGACCTCAATCCAATGAAAACACCAAGACAAGGGGGGAAAGTAGCTCGAAACCTGAGGTCACCAACCTAGAAGGGGAAGCCAAGGGGAAAGGTACTAGCAGTGATTCCGTGTTAGCTAGCAAGGTAGAAGCTTTGGAGAGAACCATAAAAGGGATTCGCAGGGCTGATGACATGGTCGATGTGCGGACTCTATCCCTGTTTCCAACGGCTCGTATTCCACTACAATTCAAGATGCCGGAGTTAGAAAAGTTCGATGGGACGGGTTGCCCTAAGACTCATTTGAAGATGTACGTGCGAGCTATGCACCCTCGAGGGGCTACTGACGAGCTTTTAGCTCAAATGTTCCAAGAAACCTTGGCCACTTCTGCTTTGAAATGGTTCTTATCCTTGGATGAGAATAGAACCCGGACTTGGGAAGACATATGCAATGAGTTTTCAGAGCACTACAAGTATAACACAGAGGTGGACGTTACTCGAAGGGACCTAGAAACTACCAAGCAAGGGGCTCATGAAACTTTCTCCGCTTACATTACAAGGTGGAGACAAAAGGCGTCGAGAATGATGGATAGGCCGAATGAGGAGGACCAAATTCAGTTAGTGGTTAAGAACCTGCTGCCCGTGTATCACAAGCACCTATTTGCCCACTATTTCCCAAATTTCAAAGCTCTCATTGGGGCTGGCACGCAGGTTGAAGATGCTATCAATGATGGGACAATCAAGACTGAGGAAGTGAGGAGTCGCAAGACAAACTTTACTGGGAAGAACAATGCCGAGGTCAACACCATAACTCAACCAATCCAACCCTTTTCTCTCAATGATGTCAACCCACCTCGCCAATTCACTGACCTATTCATGCCACTTGAAAGAGTCCTTGAAAAGCTCATAAGTCGTGACCTATTGAAGCCACTCGACCCAAGACCTCCACCAAATCCCTTACCCAAGAGCTACAATGAGAATGAGTACTGCAAGTACCACCAATCCAAAAGCCATGCCTGTTAGGATTATGCCCTAGAGCCAATCATGGAGATGATTGTTTAGGGATTAGGAACAATCATTTGATTTCATTTATGTATGTCACATTTATTATTGATTTAATAAAAGGGCTTATTCTATTATGTTTATATGCATCATTTATATTTACATAATATGTCCATGGAGTTAGAGTTGAGAATATGGAATTACAAAGAGTTGTAATTTTGAGACTATAGATATATCTCTGTACTAAACTCCTTAAGCATTCCTAGTTGAAGGTTCACTATGATGGACAGTAATGAACCATAGGACTAGCACTTGCTAGGTTGACTCTATAGGAGGATAGCTAGTCTCAAGCTATTTGTGTGGAGACACTACAACCAACAAGTGGGTGCCTATTATAAGAATAGGTACACTGAATGTGACCAAAGATATGAGATAAACTGAATGGAGTTTTATCCTGCCTGTCAATCAGTTTCTCATTGTTATAGTGGTACAAGTAATCCTTAGACCTGAGACACCATAGTTGCCTTATGCATGTAGCTTTAGAAGTTTGATAACACTAAGTGCAAATCCTATTCAGGGGTCTGCAAAGGTGTTCATTGGCCCTACTGCTATGTGTATGAAGGCATGTGAGTGATCAACAAGGGATCCATCACTCTCAGGAAAAAGAGAGAGAATGTCTCATATAGCATTCATAATATAACTCATTAAATCCATGGCCATGGTAGGATGAATATGAAAAGAGTTTCATGAGTTCATCTATGAGTTGATATCTATGAATGAGTATAAAGTAATTGAACTAGGGACTTGACAGACTTCCATGTCCTATTAGTTCAATTGGAGACATTGTGTTGAAGGAAGGATGCAATTGTAACCTATAAACTATAACAGAAGGGTTCTTTGTAAATGACTATTCACCTCATTAAGGACCACACCATGAGCCATATGCTAGGTGTTACTCATGGTTAGTAGAAGCCCTAATTGATATAAGTGAGTTATAATCAATTAGGGAATTGGAAGGAGTTCCAATTAGACCCTAAATGGAAAGAGTTCCATTGTGCACACCTCGTGCTATTCCTACTACTTAATGATGTGAACCCAATAGGTCACACACTGATCATGCAAGAAGGGCTTTAAAGTCTATGAGAGAAAGGGTTTTAGTGAATAAAGAATAGTTCTTTATAGGCCTATTTGTATTTGATACAAATAATAGGGGTTAATGTGCAATTAAGTGTAATTACACATAACCCTATTAGGGTTTCTTCCCCATGGCCAGCCCCCTTTAGTGGGCTGCCTATATAAGTCACACTTATGTGTGACATGGCATAATAGGCTTGCACAAAAAACCCTAGCCGTCCGGCCCCTTGGAGGCTCTCTTCTCTCTCTCTCTCTTCTCCACCTCTAGCAACAACAAGGAAGAAGAAAGAAAAGGCTTGAAGCTCTAGCTAGGTGTGGATACCGTTGGAGGCAGCACACTTGGGCTGCTCATTCACCGCTGTCCGGATTCAAAGCTTGGAGCAAAAAGGAGAAGACAAAAAATTCTGTAAGTGTTCTAACCCTCTTCGTAGTTAGGGTTTGATTTTGTGTTATGCATAGTTAGATTCATGGGATTGGGAATCGTAGGAAAAATTTTTTATATTCCGCACTTCTATTTTTCCCTCTTGTTCGATTCCCAACAGTGGTATCAGAGCCATGATTATGCATAATACAAAATACATATGGGCTGATAATTATGGTGTAGTTGAATGATTCAAAAATCTGGAAAATTTTTCTGCATAATTGGTTTTCCTCCATGGCTGAACTTAGGGTTTGGAACCCTAGGTCAATTCTCTTCTACTCCTCTTCTAATTGATGGTTAAGTGTATCCATGGATGCAATAGGTTGCATAGGGTTTGAGTTTGGAGAAGAAGAATAAGAAAACTAGGGTTTTATAAAACTGTTATGAACAGTTTTCATGGTAGCCATGAAAAACCGTCATCTTGTTTTGCATGCCGAATTCAGAGTTCTTCTCCAAAATTTTTGAGCCATATATGGTTAGAAAGCTCTTCGAATAAGCTTTCCAACCCAACAAACGGTGCGTCAATCCGAGTTCTGTAGTGAAAGTTATGAATTTTTTACTACAGGCTGTCTGGAAAGACAGTTTTGCTCGGGAATGATGCAATAGCCACAACTTTGAGTTATTGATGGAGATCAAAGGCATGGCAATGGTTGCCACCACTTGGGTTATGTTCTAGACATGGTAGGGAAAGGTTCCCAAGCATTTAGATGCATCATAATTGGATTAAGATGCTAGAACAGAAGGAAGAAGGAGAAGAACACCATGGAGGCTGAATCTGGGTTTTAGAACCCTAAGGTTCTTGCAATTAATTCTAATTAAAGCTGCTGTATTTATGATGGAAGATCATTGTAGGATCATTATATATCATGTGTATATGATTTTCTTTAAGTTTCAAAAAGGTTTTGATGGAAAAAGATTCAAAAAGTTTGAAAATTTTTCATGAACAGCATAGCAGATTTTCTCTGCAGAAAAGTCATCAATGGAGTTTTGATTAGAACTTGAGTTAGGGAACTCCAAATTGCATGAAACCAATTGCATTAGTTTCCTAAGACATGTAGGATACTGGGAAAATTCGTTTGGTAGCCTAATTCATTCATCTTGCTGGGTTTTAAATCAATTTATGACAATGGACAGTATGCTGTAAATTTCTGGGCAGCCTACTGTTGTTTTAATTGTTTAGAACAATTGGTGATGATTTGATCATCCAAACCTCTTCTATTAGCTTAGTATTTCATGTAGGGACATGATACAAAAGCTGGTTTCAATGGAGGAGTCAAATTGATAAGGATTTAGAAGCTATTGTGACCTTCAAGGTCTGCAACAATGGCTCCAGCAATGGGTTTTGGAAACCCTGATTGTTCTTGATGATGGCAGCCACTTCCACCACTTCTCACGTGTCCAGAGGCTTGTCCCACACCCCTAGGATGTTCTCCCATGACTGGCCATGGCCTCCCACAGTCGTTGGTGGCCATGGCAGCCTAGCCAAGCTCAGGCAGCCCCCTGGTAGTGACGGCTGCATAGAGTTAAGGATGAAACCCTAATTTTGAGTTAATGATGAAACCCTAATTTCATTATGGCATTAATTAAAACCCTAATTGGAATATTAATTACCTTAATTAAGAGTTAATGATTGGTCATTAAATGACCAATCATGGTTATTAATTGTTAGGGCATAATTAATACCATTAATGATGTCTAGGGTTAGGGTTTTGATAACCCTAATTAGTGTAATTAATTAAGGGTAATAAATACCCTATTTGGCATTAATTAAACCCTAATCCCTTTTATTAAGTACCGTATGAACCTAGGGTTTTAATGATTGGACATTAAATGACCAATCATAAGGCATTTAATGATTAGGGCTTGCATTTAGGGTTTAGGGTTATGCATTTAGGGTTTAGGGTTTAGGGAAACCCTAAAACACTAATTCATCATTTAATTGATTTTATTTAATTCCCATGTTAATTATTTAATTAATATTGATTAATTTTATAATGTTTTAAATGGTTTAAAATACAATTGGGGATTAAATTAAAATCTGGAAATTCTTAATTAAATGAAATTGTTTTGTTTAATTAAGGAAACCCTAATATTGGATATTAGAGTTATTTTAGGAAACTTTACATGTTTTAAATTAATTTGATTAATTGAAACTATAATATCTTAAATGTTAAGACTTTATTTAATTCTGGATATTTTTGTTAAAACCTAATAAGATTAGGATGCATTAATGAGATTAATGTAAATCATTCAAGAGAATTACCATAATGCCCATATGTTTTAATGCTTACAGTTTTTCTTTACATTATGCAATGAGATTGTATGTATGTGCTTGGATGATGATTATGGACTATACCCTTTAAACCAATTGTGATTGGCCGTCTTATGAATGGGTTGTTATTATTTACAAGAGTTGTAATTTTATTAAGGTGATGTAATTTATTTGGGGCTTGCATGCCACCTTCCCTCTCCCTCTCTCTCTATCATTCTCTTATGTACCCCACATTCCCCTTATGTATCCCTTTCTTTAAATTATGTAAATGTTATGTAATCGAGAGCGCACTAAGGAGCATGGTGGACCCAAAGGAGCATGATAGAGCCCAACAAGCCAATGGTGGAGACCATCAAGCCAAGGGAGCAGATTGAAGGACTTGAAAGCTTAGAGAAGTGTTTCAAGACAGCATGCATGTTTCGAATGTGTTATTTTACGATCACCTACACCCACCTTAGACCTTGGATTCAATCTATTGGCTTGGATTGAATCCTCTCAAAGTCCATAATCATCATAGTGGGAGCTTTAATTTATGAGATAATTGTATTAGCTCCAATACCATAGTTTGGTATATGTTACCTATTCACTTAGGGACTAATATCAAAATATGGTACTTTATATATGTTGATATATAATAACATGCGATGTATGATTTATAATAGCATGAGATGTATGATTATAAATAGCATAATTTATATGTTTAAATTTTGATACATAGGATGCATGTTAATTTGATGAGACCCCTTAAAACCCCTCTCTTTTAATATTAAGTTGAAAATGAAGAAATCATAGGGAATGAATTCTTCATTGCCTTCCATCATTATAGGATCATCTAACGTCCCTTAATGTGGGTACCTGGCTGCAGACATGTAGGAGCTACCCATGTTAAAGACATTACTTGAAACTATCACATATGAGATATCATGGGGTGCCTAAACTGGTATATACCAAGAAACTAACATGTGAGGTATATATTTGGCGAAACATACCTGTGTGAATGATGGGTTTAACTTAACTAGGGAAGTATTCCAAGAAACTAACATGTGAGGTGTATGTTCCCTAGAGGCAAAACGATTGGAACTTGCTTATGAAGCAATAGACAAAGAGTTGTCTTCTTATTGTGGGTTAGAAGCCAAGAAACTAACATGTGAGGCTTCTAAGTCACAGTGGGACCCCAATCCCCATTAGGAATGAGATTCCCGAATTCCATTAGAGGGTGTATGGAATTTGATAAAATAGTGGGAGGTACCATATGATTAAAGACCCAATCATTATGGATAAAAATGAAATCTAATTCTCTGTTTATGTAGATTACCTAATTACTCACCTTAAAACCCCTATTTCCTAATATATAGGATATTGATAGTTTGACTAAACCCGATTTCTTTGATTGACTTAGGAAATTGAGAATTGTTCTTAATTTCAAAAGATTGTTCATATGCTATTAGGCCTTTTCTTAAAGGCCCTCCATAAAACATCCTAAGAAGAAAAAGACACTATGCGCAATTGGCATCTTGTTGCCATGCTATATGATAGTATTGATGACTAATGAGCTTCAGAAGCAAAATTAGTCAATGCAAGTGCCTTTGATGTCCTACATCACATACAAAGGTTGTATTATGAGTGAAATAATACTATAAAGTATAGTACTTGTAAAGGACTTCTTCTGGACTAGGATGTAATAAAAGTTGTTTATTAATAATCATTCTTTTGAAAAATGATTAATCACATAGAATAGCTTGAGAAGCTAGATGTGATTTAAAATGGAAGCATAGAAGAAAGCAAGTCTTGAAAAGTCAAAGACAAAGAAATATAATTATTTTGTAGTAAATATAAGGTATTGTAAAGGGAACTTGATAAAGTATCAGTCTTCCTAGAAGAACCAAACTTTTGAAGTTTTGGTTCATGCTCTAAACTAAATTGTTGGTTAGTTCTGCTTCTTGGTTTTTGGATTCTAGTATAATCTAAATCGAAGCAGAAAGTTAAGTAGATAATAAGTTACTTTTAAAAATTTTAATAGAGCAAGAGTTGCTAGATTAATTTTGGGAACTTATTTCTTAACTAAGTCATTTAAGACATTCTAGAAATTTGATTTCCGAATTTAAATGACTAATTAGAGCGAATGCAACGTATTCCGAGAATACAAGAGATGTAGAGACTCTCATTTAAATGTAACGATTATGACTTGGTTATGAGATGACCAAACCCATCTTTTACTTGGTGAAGTGAATGAGTTACATTTATAATTTGACTATACATTGTGATGTATACAGTCATGTAGAGCATGCATTCAATTATAGTAGACTCATCTTAGAATACCATAGCTCAATGGTGAATCTAAGAGAACAAATTGAACCCTATTAAGATATGGTTTGATCCATGATGAGTTTTACTAATGTATCCATCTAGGATATACCTTAAAATTGCTACATATTGATAATTTAGGGTTCACTCCAGTTTTGTCCCAATTATATCAGATATGATATGGGAAGAAACCCAACTTAAAGAAGTTAAGGCTTGGGCTTGTGCTACGTTTGTCTGGAAACATAATGTAGACAATCTGGAAATAAGGTCAAGTAAGTGTTGAATTGTGGTATATCCTAAAAGTGGTTGGGATAGTATTTCTATTACTCTAATGAACAAAAGTTGTCCATTAGGATGATTGCTGGATTTTCTTGAGAAAGAGTTCATTCAAGAAAGATGCAAAAGTAGATAGAATTTACAGAATTGTTTGTAAAGCCACAAACCAACAAAGATCCAACCCTTGCCCCTATTGAGGCAAAACCTTTAATTACACCACATTCTTTTCATAGATCAAATTGGATATTTCTTTAACATAAGAGAGATATTGTATCTCTATTAGAATGTGAAAGAATTGTTCTTTGGTGATAAAGATCACCAAGATAATCCTATTGATTATGATTAGGCGATGTTTGACATCAACTTGAGAAATGACTAAGAGTCATTAAATCCAATATGGACAGGTAGAGACCTAAAAGGCTTGGCTATTTAAGAATGTTTTCAACATAGGCAAAAAGTTGTCTATAAAGAAACTTGTTTGATAATAGTTATGCTGAAATCCATTTGGATCTTGTTATCTATAAACACACATTTTGAATATGAGATATGTCAAAAAGGATATAAAGATGTTATATCAAATGGTGAAAAACCATAAAAGTGTGTAAGTTATAGAAGTCTATTAATAGACTACAAGGTTCTCATAATTAGAACATCTATAAAGTTGAAGTAATCAAATTGTTTGATTTCTCTCATTGTATAGATGGACCATGAGTGTATAAAAGGTTAGTGGGAGTGCGGTCGTTTTTCTTTATCCTAAGTATAGATGACATCCTAATCATTATGAATGATATATGAATGTTATCTAATGTAAAGTTTTGGTTTTTGGAGAAAAACTAATTCATGAAAGATTTGGCGAAGCATCCAACAAGATCTATAGAGATAGATCATATAGATTGCTAAGTATCTCCAAATCATCAAACATAGTTGAAATGTTGAAGGAGTTCAACATGGAGAATTCTAAGGGAGGTCTGATTTACTTCAGATAAGAATTCATTATTCAAGGGCATGTGCCCTAGGATAACACAAGTAAGATTCTTAAAGTGTTAAGAAGCCTTATTTTACACTATGTATTGAACCTGATATCTATTATGTTGTAATTGTTACAAATAGTTATCAGTCAATTCAAATTTGGAATATTGGATTGTACATGGAAATTGTAAACTCATAGTAGATGGGTATATGGATTTGGATATAATCCATATGGGGTATATTTTATATTCACTTTAGTTGGTGAAATACTTAATGGAAGAACTGTATGAAAGATACAGTGGATTCCATTATTAAGGGTGAATTAATTGTCGCATTGTCTAGGAGACTGTTTGGATCTATAAGTTCATTTAGAACTTGGAGTTGTTTCTTCCATTGAGTTGCCCACACCTTGTTTTGTGACAACAATGGGTCTATATCTCAAGTATAGGAATCACGGTCTCATCAAAAGTCCAAACACATAGAGCGACAATTCCAAGTGATTAGAGGAATCATTGGAAGAGGTAATAGATACATTACAGAAGATATTATCTACATAAGTTTTTGTAGACCTACTGACTAAAGCTTTAAAACATAATTGGTTATATCTAAGACCAACATCTTGAGAAGATAGGTATACGATACATGGTCGATTGGCTTTAGTGCAAGTGGGAGATTGTTAGGATTATGCCCTAGAGCCAATCATGGAGATGATTGTTTAGGGATTAGGAACAATCATTTGATTTCATTTATGTATGTCACATTTATTATTGATTTAATAAAAGGGCTTATTCTATTATGTTTATATGCATCATTTATATTTACATAATATGTCCATGGAGTTAGAGTTGAGAATATGGAATTACAAAGAGTTGTAATTTTGAGACTATAGATATATCTCTGTACTAAACTCCTTAAGCATTCCTAGTTGAAGGTTCACTATGATGGACAGTAATGAACCATAGGACTAGCACTTGCTAGGTTGACTCTATAGGAGGATAGCTAGTCTCAAGCTATTTGTGTGGAGACACTACAACCAACAAGTGGGTGCCTATTATAAGAATAGGTACACTGAATGTGACCAAAGATATGAGATAAACTGAATGGAGTTTTATCCTGCCTGTCAATCAGTTTCTCATTGTTATAGTGGTACAAGTAATCCTTAGACCTGAGACACCATAGTTGCCTTATGCATGTAGCTTTAGAAGTTTGATAACACTAAGTGCAAATCCTATTCAGGGGTCTGCAAAGGTGTTCATTGGCCCTACTGCTATGTGTATGAAGGCATGTGAGTGATCAACAAGGGATCCATCACTCTCAGGAAAAAGAGAGAGAATGTCTCATATAGCATTCATAATATAACTCATTAAATCCATGGCCATGGTAGGATGAATATGAAAAGAGTTTCATGAGTTCATCTATGAGTTGATATCTATGAATGAGTATAAAGTAATTGAACTAGGGACTTGACAGACTTCCATGTCCTATTAGTTCAATTGGAGACATTGTGTTGAAGGAAGGATGCAATTGTAACCTATAAACTATAACAGAAGGGTTCTTTGTAAATGACTATTCACCTCATTAAGGACCACACCATGAGCCATATGCTAGGTGTTACTCATGGTTAGTAGAAGCCCTAATTGATATAAGTGAGTTATAATCAATTAGGGAATTGGAAGGAGTTCCAATTAGACCCTAAATGGAAAGAGTTCCATTGTGCACACCTCGTGCTATTCCTACTACTTAATGATGTGAACCCAATAGGTCACACACTGATCATGCAAGAAGGGCTTTAAAGTCTATGAGAGAAAGGGTTTTAGTGAATAAAGAATAGTTCTTTATAGGCCTATTTGTATTTGATACAAATAATAGGGGTTAATGTGCAATTAAGTGTAATTACACATAACCCTATTAGGGTTTCTTCCCCATGGCCAGCCCCCTTTAGTGGGCTGCCTATATAAGTCACACTTATGTGTGACATGGCATAATAGGCTTGCACAAAAAACCCTAGCCGTCCGGCCCCTTGGAGGCTCTCTTCTCTCTCTCTCTCTTCTCCACCTCTAGCAACAACAAGGAAGAAGAAAGAAAAGGCTTGAAGCTCTAGCTAGGTGTGGATACCGTTGGAGGCAGCACACTTGGGCTGCTCATTCACCGCTGTCCGGATTCAAAGCTTGGAGCAAAAAGGAGAAGACAAAAAATTCTGTAAGTGTTCTAACCCTCTTCGTAGTTAGGGTTTGATTTTGTGTTATGCATAGTTAGATTCATGGGATTGGGAATCGTAGGAAAAATTTTTTATATTCCGCACTTCTATTTTTCCCTCTTGTTCGATTCCCAACAATGCCACCAATCGCTGTATTCGCCTTCGCCACCAAGTCCAAGACCTCATTGACAAGCAAGTCATTTCACCACCAACCCGTCCAAATGTCACCCGTAATCCTCTCCCATCACACAACAACACACCCCCACCTAACACCATAAATGCCATTGGGGTTGAATCCTCTCGCCCTCGCCATCCCATAAGACAATACACTCCGCTCCCCATGACCTTAACCCGTCTCTTCACCATTTGCCGCAATAACAGCCTTATCATGCCACTTCCACCAAAGCCAAGGCCCTCAACCCCTCACCAATATTGCCAATACCATTATGCACCCGGTCATGACACCGAGGCTTGTTCCATACTAAAAAAGATCATCCAAGACCTCATTGACCAAAAGGTTTTGTTGTTGCCAAAGAAATCTATCCAACAAGAGCTGAAAGAAAGATATGAAGCAGGGGATCCTCAGGTTGGCCTATTAGGTGAAGCGTCGGGGAAATTTGATTACTATGTGCTGTACTCAAGCCCAAGTCCGATATCAGATGAGCCGATAGTCCCTTCAGGATGGGATGACTTGCCGACAGAGATGGAGAGCATTGACATGATAGAATGGGATGACTTAATGAATGACTCCAAGGAAGTCCATGATATATGGGCTAGTGATGATGAGCTGGATCATATAACCAGAGGGGGTCGCCATTTCAAGCCTCCCCACCTAGAATCTGAGAATCCGTTGGAAGATTTGGAAGGGCAGAGGCGTCCTAGCTTGCAAGAAGAAGAGGATGAAGTGCTTAGGCAGCTGAAGAAGACCAATGCCAACATCACTATTTGGGGCTTACTCATGGCCTCGTACAAGCACAGACAGACCGTGTTGAAACTGCTGAATCAGATACAAGTGCCTGTTGACACATCCCCCGAGGGATTGGTACATTTGGTGAATCCAACTCCCAAGAACTCAACCATCGTGTTCACCGATGTAGACCTACCCAAAAGCGGGCCAAGCCATTCTCAAGCTCTCTACGTGACCGTTGACACTATGGGGAAGAGGGTTCCTACCGTCTTTATCGACAATGGGTCCGCACTGAATGTATGTCCTCTCCGAACTGCCACTGTTTTGGGTTTGGGACCCACCGATTTCACGCCATCTGGGCAGACCGTAAGAGCTTATGACAACACCCGCCAAGAAGTAATAGGGGTGGTTACTTTGCCTCTTATCATGGGACCCACTGAATTTAGGGTGGAATTCCAAGTGTTAGATGTGCCGTCATGTTTCAACTTGCTGTTGGGCCGACCTTGGATTCATCCTGCTGGGGCTGTGCCATCTTCACTCCATCAAAAGGTGAAGTTTCCTCATGAAGGAGCCATAGTAACACTTCAAGGGGACTATGAATTGAAACTCGTAGGTGTGCCTATATGTGAGATACAACCTGAATCAGCAGCGATACCGCTATCTGGGTTTGAGTATGTCCAATGCATTGAGAAAGAGCTCGAAAAGGGTGAATTAATACCCTTGGACTTTTATCCCCATGGCAACTTGCATGTTGGTGAAATCATGAGAAGAATGAGTTTCTTTCCAGGCATGGGGCTAGGGCGTCGCCAACAAGGGATCCCTATGTCTATTCAAAGCCGTGTCACCTCATACACCTTCGGGCTAGGATATGAGCCCTTTAGAAATGATCATGGGGAAATGCTAAAGAGGAACAAGGAGAAAGTAAGAGCCAAAGCCGAGGGAAGGGTGCCAGACCTGAAGATCTCGCCATATCGACCTACTTTGAATGGTTACTTCGTCAAAGAAGGGGATGATTTTCTATATTGCGGGTTTCCAGAGCCCACCTTTGACCAAGCTACCAAGATCCGAGTTCCGGGTTTTGAAATCTTCTTCACCGAATGGTATCCAATCACAGCTGAAATGGTGGATGATGAAGCCATCAATGATGAGTTCTGGGAAAAGAAAGAGGAGGACTGGGCAGAGAACCTTGATGCAGGGGCTATGACTGAAATGTTCCAAAATATGATCCTCACCGTGGAAGACTCGACCATTGAAGAACTCCAGGGTTCATCCATTAGCCATACTACCATGCCACTTCTGAATTGGTACCTTGAATGTGGTGTCATTGCGGAGATCCATGAAGAAGAAGACCTTGGCCTACCTGATAGCAGCTTGTAGGTGTCTTAGTTTAGTAATATTTCGCTAATTCAATAAGATGTATCTACTTTACTCACTTTGTGGAGTCATAGTATTGATACAGATTTGTTTGTTTTCCTTCTTTCTTTTGTGTGTCATTCCCATTATTCCTAGTCAATAAAGTGTGCTTTCTTTCTCTATATATGCAGTGTCTCTTTTCTCTCCTCTATGGATATTTATGGCATGGATATAGATTCTAGAAACGATGTCCCCCCGGAGCTCGTTGAGCAAAGGAAAAGGGGCGTCACCGAACCTAATATGGATGAATTGGAATCAATCAACTTAGGGACGAATGAATTGCCAAGAATAGTTAAAATTAGGAAAACCCTCTCCCCCGTTGAAAAAGAAAAGATGATCTCCCTCTTGAAAGCCAACATTATGGCTTTTGCATGGTCTTATGAAGACATGCCTGGCATTGACCCCGATATTGTGCAACACTATATCCCCACTAATTCCCTAAAGAAGCCGGTAAAGCAGAAACTCAGAAGATTAAAACCAGAATGGGCTCTAAAAGTAAAAGAAGAGGTAACTAAACAACTAGACGCGGGTTTCCTCCAAGTTGTGGAGTACCCCGAGTGGTTGTCGAATATAGTGCCTGTGCCTAAAAAAGATGGGAAAGTAAGGATGTGTGTCGATTTCCGAGATCTCAACGCCGCGAGCCCTAAGGATGACTTTCCTTTACCCCATATCGACGTGTTGGTGGATAGTACAGTGGGACATGCACTCCTCTCCTTCATGGACGGATTCTCCGGGTATAACCAGATAAAGATGGCGCCTCAAGACATGGAGAAAACAGCCTTTATCACGCAATGGGGAACGTACTGTTACAAGGTAATGCCTTTTGGCTTAAGAAACGCTGGGGCTACTTACCAAAGAGCAGCTACGACCCTATTGCATGATATGATCCATAAGGAAGTCGAGGTTTACGTCGATGATATGATCGTGAAGTCCGTGGATAGGGAAGGGCATTTCAAGGCACTAGAGAAATTCTTAGAGCGAGCAAAAAAGTACAATCTCCGTCTCAACCCACAGAAGTGTGCTTTCGGCGTCACTGCAGGCAAGCTATTGGGGTTTATGATCACTCAGAGAGGTATCGAAGTGGACCCAGGGAAGATAAAAGCTATTGTGGAGATGGAGCCGCCTAGCACTGAGAAGCAGATCCGGGGTTTTCTGGGAAGAGTTCAATACATAAGCCGATTCATTGCCAACTTAACCATGGTTTGCGAACCAATCTTCAAATTGCTTAAGAAAGGTGTGCCAAAAGTATGGAACAAAGAATGCCAAGAGGCCTTTGAGACCATTAAGAGATACTTGAGCAATCCTCCAATCTTAGTTCCCCCACGGCAAGGTGCGCCGCTTTTGTTATACTTAACAGTCACCGAAACCGCGACGGGAGCTTTGTTAGCTCAATATCTCGAAGGGTCTACAAAGGAGAATGCCATCTACTACCTAAGCAAGAAAATGACAGACTATGAAGTGAAGTACAATGCAATTGAAAAGGCTTGTGTGGCACTAGTATGGGCGATGCAGAAACTCCGGCACTACATGATGTCCTTCGAAGTGTTCTTGATAAGTCGCATGGACCCGTTAAAGTACCTGGTAGAAAGGCCGGTATTGTCATTCAGAACTGCTCGATGGTCAATTCTCCTCAACGAATTCGACATCAAGTACGTGAATCAGAAGTCTATCAAGGGAAGCGTCATCGCAGACTACCTAGCCAGCTGTCTGGTGTCATCATCTGCTCCATTCAACGATCAGTTCCCAGACGAGGACGTGCTAGAGATTGGCAGAAAAATTTGGAGAGTATACTTCGATGGGGCAGCCAATAAGAAAGGTTATGGGATAGGAGTCCTGCTGGTCTCACCTGAAGAGGCATTTACACCGTTGGCGGTCAAGTTGGGGTTCGAAGCTACCAACAACATTGCTGAGTATGAGGCCTGTATCCTAGCACTGGAAGCGGCACTTGAATTGGGGATCAAAGAATTAGAAGTGTTCGGGGACTCGGCGCTAATCATTTGTCAGATAAAAGGGGAATGGAAAACTCGAGATGAGAAGCTGCTACCCTACCATGCCTACCTGGAAGCTCTAACCAAGGAGTTCTCAGAGATAGAATTTAACTACCTTTCAAGGAACAAGAACCAGTTCGCCGAAGCCTTGGCGACCCTAGAATCCATGGTGGAGATACCTGAAGGGGGAAATGTGAAGCCGTTGGTGATAGAATGCCGAGACAAGCCTGTGTACTGTTGTGCAATCCGAGGAGGAGAGGTAAATGATGGCCGTCCGTGGTTCCATGACATAAAGAAGTTCATTGAAGAAAGGGAATACCCAGAAGGAGCATCTCGTATCGATAGAAAAACCCTAAGGCGGTTGGCGAGTCACTATGTACTTTGTGGAGGAAAGCTATATCGGAGATCATACTACGGGATCCACCTGCTGTGTGTCACCGAGGAGGAAGCCGAGCATCTGATTAAAGAAATCCATGAAGGGACAGGGGCTCCGCACATGAACGGCTATATGTTGGCTAAGAAAATCATGAGGCTAGGCTATTATTGGTCCACCATGGAAAGAGACTGCCACGCACATGTCAAGAAGTGCCACAAATGCCAACTGTTTGCCAGTGGACAACATTTGCCTTCTATGCCTTTAACAAGTATGTCGTCACCTTGGCCATTCGCAGTATGGGGGATAGATATCATCGGACAGATTAAGCCAAAGGCATCAAATGGGCATGAATACATCCTGGTCGCCATCGACTACTTCACTAAGTGGGTGGAAGCAGCGTCCTTCAAGACCTTGAATTCCAAGAAGGTAGCACAGTTCATACAGCACAGCATCATCTATCGATATGGGGTACCGCATGAAGTTATCTCAGACAATGGCCAGCACTTTCAGAAAGAAACCCATGAGCTCTTGCAAAAGTATGGCATAGCCCACCATCTGTCGTCACCATACCGTCCTCAGACTAATGGAGCGGTGGAAGCAGCTAACAAGAACATCAAGAAGATACTACAGAAGACTGCGGACTCACACACAGACTGGCATGAGAAGTTGCCATTGGCTCTATGGGGTTACAGAACATCAATAAGGTCGTCAACAGGGGCTACCCCTTATTCTCTAGTTTATGGAATGGAGGCCGTGTTGCCAGTTGAATTGGAAGTTCCTTCACTAAGAGTTGCCGTGGAGAGCCAGATAACAGAAGTGGACTGGGTTAAGAGCCGCTATGATGAGTTAGCTTTGCTGGATGAAAGGCGTTTAAGGGCGCTGTATCATGTTCAGGGGTATCAACGGAGAGTTGCCAGAGCATTCAACAAGCATGTCAAAGATCGAGGTCTAAAGAAAGGGGATGTAGTGTTAAAAGAAATCAGAGCTCCAGTGTTCGATCCGCGGGGAAAATTCAAGCCAAGTTGGGGTGGGCCATACATTATCAAAGAGATATTGCCAGCAGGGGCTGTTCGCCTCATGGATTTAGATGGAATTGAGTTCGCTCGTCCAACTAATTTGGATCAATTGAAGAAATATCATGTTTGAAGCCTGCTAGGTTGAAAACCCGTAAGGGCGGCCTAGGCAAAAGTTAAGGCATAAGAACTACGTAAGACCTGATTCTCCATTCAAAAACAAAAAAAAAACAAAAAAAACAAAAAAAAAAAAAACAAAAAAAAGAAGAAAAAAAAACCATGGAGATACGTAGGCAACCCATAAAGTTACCTTGGGTGCGGTCTAAATCAAACAAGAAAATCCCAAGTTTGATTTATTATTGGCAATTTATTCAAAACTAAAATTGATTGACATAGCAATTCATTGGTATTAAGTAAAAGAACTATAAATATGCCATAAATATCCTATTCTATTGAGTCTTCAGTTTTTCTTGGGCTTCTTTGCAGCTCGCTCCTCAGCTTTCTTCTTCTCTCTTTCATGTCTTCTTTTCTTCCTCAAGTCATGTTCATAAGCTATTGTCACTGCTTCCATAATATCTTCTCTGCAAGATCCAAGTTCGTTGTTCTTGATAAGTCTAAAAATCCTTTCTCTTCGAGTAGTCTCTCTCTCACCTAAATTGCTTTTCAACCATTCCTTATACTCGGGGCTCATCATATATGGACCATCAGTATTCGTAACTTGGGTTAGTATCAACTTGCTAGGCCATCGGTCCTTCGCCCAAGTCACTACAGAAAGACCCGCGGGCACCACAGGATAGTCACCTTTCAAGGAAGTGGGTATGGTTTGCATGGCGCCCATCTGACGAAGAACCCTTGAAGGCCAATAGAAGGAAGTAGACCTCAGTCCTATGAGTCTCACCATGGCGCATCCAGAAGTCCGCAGAAGCACCTGGTCACTGCAGCCCCATATGAATACAAACCACTTGACACTCCTCCAAGAAAGGGTTTGGAAGTAACCTAGCCAATCTCTCAATGAAAATTGCCCAGGTAGTTCAATGCGGCGAAGGCAGTAATGCTGGGGCTTGTATGGTGTAATGGCAACTGGTGACAAGAAATTCAGTCTTTCAAGCAACCACATCTGCAGTAGAATGTGGCTACCTCCTAAAGGAACCTTTGGGTCCTTATGAGTTTTATCCAAACTATTCAGGGTTTCAGCTAGCACCATGGGAATCAAGTTATGGCGCTTGGCAAGGAGAGGAATCAAGTCACAGATTTGAATGGGAACATGTGGAGTACCAGTGGAAATAAGAAAACGACCAATGAGGCAAAAGGCAAGAGCATGCTTAATAGGAAAGGTAAAATTCAGAATACCTTTACTATCACAAGCTAAAAAAGAGGTTGCCAATTTCATCAAGTCTACCATATGGTCCTTTACAAACGTAGAGGCATATTGTGAGTGAATCCCAAGTAGATTGGAGAAAGAAGTAAGAAAGCTTGGGCGAGGAGTAGGGAGAATGAAAGGACCTACCGTTGAAACTCCATACAATGCACAGAATTCCTCCATGGTTGGGCACAGTTCTTCATAGTTGAAGCGGAACACATGAACTTAAGGATCCCAAAAATATGTAGCAGCAGTCAAGAGGTTCGTTTCAAGCCTCACATGCCTCAAGGAGAGCAATGGATCCAAGCCAAAGCACTTGAACTCAGATTTTGCTTCAGCACTCATAACTCTCAAAAACCCTCCTAAAAATTTGTCTAGAGCCTCCATAATTTCTAATGAATGAATACAAGTAGGTTTAGGAACCTCTTGGATGTGTTTTTATAGGGAAAAGGTCACAAATCCAAGTTCAAATAGGAAAAAACCCATCAGAATAGGAAGTTTCCTATTCAAAGTGGGATTTCCGCTTCGGGCTCGGGTAACCACCCAGGCCTGGGCGGCTAGCCTCCCGAGGCCTGGTGGTCACCCAAGCCACTTTGTTTTGGTTTTGCTTCTCGCTTTGTCTCGCCTTGACGCGTGATCAAACCTCCTTCCAAATGAGATATTCAACACTTTTTGAGCTTAAAATCAATCAAATTCCATCTTGAAATCAATTCCTTGAATTGATTTTATGTTCAAAAGGGTTGAATATATTTCCCCTGTGTCATGCCAACTCAAGTGACAATGTGATAAGTCACTTTCCTCTTGCACCATGCCTGTTCAATCTTGATAAATTGATCATATATCCTCATTTCAAATCTTGATTTTCCATCCCACTTGGTTGAATATACTCATCACTTGAATATATTCTTCCATTTCAAAAGTGTATTCACTCTTTGAATATGCTTCTCAGCTTCAAATTCTCATTCTCTATCATACTTGGTTGAATATATTCATCACTTGAATATATTCTTCCATTTCAAAAGCATGTTCACCCATTGAATATGCTTCCTAGTTTCAGATCCTCATTATCACTTACTTGGTTAAATATATTCATCACTTGAATATATTTCTCCATTTCAATGGTATACTCATCACTCGAGTATACTTCTCAGATATTTCGTCACTTACTTGGTTAAGTATATCCATCGCTTGGGTATATTTCTCCATTTCAATAGTATGTTCATCACTTGAACATACTTCTCAGATCATTTGTCACTTACTTGGTTAAGTATATCCATCACTTGGGTATATTTTTCCATTTCAATGGTATACTCATCACTTGAGTATACTTCTCAGATATTTTGCCACTTACTTGGTTAAGTATATCCATCGCTTGGGTATATTTCTCCATTTCAATGGTATGTTCATCACTTGAACATACTTCTCAGATTATTTGTCACTTACTTGGTTAAATATATTCATGACTAGAATATATTTCTCCATTTCAATGGTGTACTCATCACTTGAGTACACTTCTCAGATTATTCTCTATCTTACTTGTTTAAGTATATCCATCGCTTGGATATATTTCTCTATTTCAATGGTATGTTTATCACTCAAACATACTTGTCACTTACTTGGTTAAGTATATTCGTGACTAGAATATATTTCTCCATTTCAATGGTGTACTCATCACTTGAGTACACTTCTCAGATTATTCTTATCTTACTTGGTTAAATATATCCGTCGTTTGGATATATTTCTCCATTTCAATGGTATGCTCATCACTTGAGTGTACTTCTCAGCTTACTTGGTTAAATATATCCATCACTTGGATACATTTCTCCATTTCAAAAGTATGTTCATCACTTGAACGTACTTCTCAGTCTTTTTCAATCATTAAGTATACTCATCACTTGAGTATATTTCTCAGCATCTTTTTCATCACTTGGTTAAATACGTTCGTGACCTGAATATATCTCTCCATTTCAAAAGTACACTCATCACTTGAATACACTTCTCAGATTATTCTTATCTTACTTGGTTAAATATATCCGTCGTTTGGATATATTTCTCCATTTCAATGGTATGCTCATCACTTGAGTGTACTTCTCAGCTTACTTGGTTGAATATATCCATCACTTGGATACATTTCTTCATTTCAAAAGTATGTTCATCACTTGAACGTACTTCTCAGTCTTTCTCAATCATTAAGTATCCTTATCACTTGAGTACACTTCTCAGATTATTCTTATCCTACTTGGTTAAATATATCCATCGCTTGGATATATTTCTCCATTTCAATGGTATGCTCACCACTTGAGTATACTTCTCAGATTTCATTCTCAGATTACTTGGTTAAATATATCCATCGCTTGGATATATTTCTCCATTTCAATGGTATGCTCACCACTTGAGTATACTTCTCAGATTTCATTCTCAGATTACTTGGTTAAATATATTCGTGACCTGAATATATTTCTCCATTTCAATGGTATACTCATCACTTGAGTATACTTCTCAGATATTTTGTCACTTACTTGGTTAAGTATATCCATCGCTTGGATATATTTCTCCATTTCAAAGGTATGTTCATCACTTGAATGTGCTTCTCAGATTTCATTCTCAATCACTTGGTCAAATATATTCCTGACTAGAATATATCTTTCCATTTCAAAAGTATGTTCCTTCGTAGTGGCTTGAATATGCTTCTCTTGACAATCACCAACCCCCAGTGGTTTAAGTATACTCATGACTTGAGTACACTTCCTTACTTCAGTCTCAGGTTTTCAACCTCCCATCATTGTTGGTATCAGTGTGTGATTTCTTCGGGCTTTTTGGCCAAAAATGGGTTGTTCTTTATCATTGGTTCACAAGTGTAACTTGTTCGCCAATGAGGGGCTTCTGTCACACCCCATTTTTGCACCACCTTACTAGGGCTCATCATTTCATGCATGTTTTTGTTTTGTTTTTGAGTCTAGTCACTTGCATTAGTTTTCTAGAGTCACAAGGACAATGGATATGAATTTTGGTTCAAATTGGAGTTGATCTTGAGGGATAATAAGAGCTTTTGTGACTTGAGGGGCATAATCGTCTTTTAAGTCCCAAACTTTTCATTTGACCTTGGAATGATCTCCAAATTGTCAATTGGAGTTCATATGGATGCATAAGAGGTATTTCTAGGTTCAATTTGGTAAGTCAATGGCTCGGGATTAAAATGGCTCGATGTAGTTCAAGTTGGTTAATTGACCCTTCCTTGGGTTAGCTCTAATTGACTCACAATTATCAACCAAATCTTTTCAAATTGACTTTCATTAGTCATCATTTTACCCTCAAAAGTGTTTCATAAAGTTCAATTTTGATATGGCCTGATGATGAGTTTAGTGTGGTTATTTACGGATTATCCTTGAAGAATTAGTGCGAATCACAGCATGAGATTTTTGGTTAAAATGAAAAGAAAATTATTTTTTTAAATTAGCCATTTTTATCATGACACTAACACGTGTACGTATGTGATGAGTGTGTGTACACACATACGATACATCTGCATGCGTGTTAGCGGTCAGTCTCCCAATTTTTATAAAAGACAATTTCCTTTTCCTATTCAGATTAGAAGTCTTTTATCATTATAAAATACCTTTTGATTATTCTCCAAGGAAACCTAGTCCAGGAAGGAAAGGGAAACTCCAGATTTCAGCTATAAATACTCTCTTAATGTCTTTAAACAAGGGAGAGGAGAAGAGGGTTTGGGGGGAGTGAAATTCGTCATAATTCAGCAGCAGATTTTCTGAAAACCAGCAGTCGTATTTTAATCATAACTTTTTCATCCGAAGTCAGAATTTGATGAAATTGGTCTTGTTAGAAAGATAATTCAATTCTCTACAACTTTGTATTTCACAAGCTTTGTCCAAATCCAACGTTTTCATACCCAAAAACGCGATTGAAGTTGCTACTGCTGCAAAGTGACGAAAATCACTTTTCTTTTCTCTTGTTCTCTTTTTGTTTTCTATTTCTTTTCAAAGTTGAGTGAGTTTTGATCTCTTTGCTGTGATACCACTTTGACAAAGAGGAGGATTCGTGTTGGTTTGATTCACTCTAAAGACCTGAGGAGCCACGAACAATTACAAACACAAAGGAAGGCCCTTCCTAAGGTATTCTCCTTCTCTATTCAAGCTTAAACTAGGTTTTCATATGGGTTAGGCTTATTGCATGTTAAAGGTAACTTTTTTATCATGTATTAACACTCTAGCTAGTTAATATACATGGAATATCTATTTTTTATCTACTGTTTAGCATGCTTTAGGGCTGTCCTTTAGGTTTTTAATGCATAGTTATGATTCTTGTGCTCCTGTTTGTCCTTGTGCTAGGATTAGTGTCATTGCATGTTAGAGTTAGGATTTTCATCATGTTATATTGCTTTAGTTAGTTAATATGCATGATATAATTTCTGTTTAGTTTGGTTTTAGCATGATTAAAGTATGTCTTGTGAGTTTTTAAGCATATTTGTGAGTTTAAGGTTTTAGAGTTATTGTTTTGTGTTTGTTTTCATATAGCATGATAAAGTAGACTTTTTTATTTGGTTTTTCTTCGTGTTTGCTGTATATGTTTTTCATATGGAGTAAACATGATAGTTTTGCATGCATGTTAGTATGTTTTAGGGTTTTTATGCATGATATGGTTCTAGGAATATGTTAGGACTTATTATTGTTCGCTGTTTTTGCTATTGGCATGCTTAGTGGATGATTTTAGGTCATAATACTATTCTGTCCAGATTTGCATGTTAGTGTTTTTGCATGGTTTTGAGCACTTGTAAGGGTGCAAATAGGTGTGGTATTTGTCCTATGGCAAATAGGGCTGCTTATGTCTGAAATAGCTAATGTTTGGAGTAATTGCGCTCAGGTAAGTGGGTGTGAAGGTGCCCCAATTCACCTTTCTTCCTTATCCCTTCTCTTCTCCCTATTTAGGGTTAATTTTTAATACAAGTCTATGGTTTAATCAAAGGTTTCCTTCATAAATAAAATTCTGGTTTTTATTAAAGTTTCCATTTTGTGGAGTTCTTTCTAAAATCAAACTCTCTATCAAATTCAACTCTTTTGATCAAATAAGGAAACCTAGGGTTTTAACCATAGGTTTGTATTAAGTCTTAACCTTAGTTCTAATCGAACTACGTGGACTTTGATCCATGTATTTCATTGCATGGTACGTAGGCGCTCTTCGTGAGGCTCAAGTCCGTTCTAGGATCCAAGCATCCTAGGCTTCTTTTTGTTTTGTTTTGTTCTTCTTTATTTTCTGTTTTTATGTGCTTATTATGCATGGATGGATGAATGAAATATATGATATGCATGCTATCTTGTGATGATATACTTGCTGATTTTTGTATGGAAAAGATCTTGATTTAGCCCAAATGAACTGAGAGACCGAAAGGGTGACATGGGTGCCTATAGGCTTTGCCTAGAACCTTCCCATGTCATAACTTAGCCTCCGAATCCCCGATTTCTTTGGTTTTCAAAAGATTGGTTTTTGCCTTTCCTTTTTTTATGGAGTCATTCAAATTGTTTTCTTAAAACAACTTGATTTTTAGGGTTTTCCTTGTTTCCTTTAAAAAATAAGGTGGCGACTCCTTTCCTTTTTCTTTTTCAAATCCATTTTCTTTCAATCCCTTGTGGGCCCAATTTCCGGGGTTCACAGGCACGAAACTCGAAAACCCTAGATCGAACCCCTAAATCAACACTAGGGGGTTCGATCTCCAATAATCTTTGATCCAACGGTCAATTCCACCGTAGGATCATCAATTCAATATCCCTAGAGCATTCTCGAATCATTTAATTGGGAATCAGAGGGTATAAACCCTTCGATCCCCAATTTACCCCAAATCGAACCCCTAACACAGCACTAAGTGGTTTGATTTCCAACAATCTTCTATCTGACTGTCAATACAACCGTAGGATCTTCAATTCAATATCCCTAGAGTACTCTAGAATCATTTAATTGGGAATCAAATGGCACAAACCCTCCGATCCCCAATTTACCCCAAATCGAACCCCTAAATAAGCACTAAATGGTTCGATCGCCAACAATCTTTGATCCGACGGTCAATTCCACTATACGATTTTCAATTCAATATCCCTAGAGCAGCCTAGGAGCATTTAATTGGGAATCAGAAGCCACAAGCCCTCCGATCCCTAATTTACTCCAAATCGAACCCCTAAATTAGCACTAGGAGGTTCGATCTCCAACAATCTTTGATCCAACGGTCAATTTCACCATAGGATATTCAATTCAATATCCCTAGAGCAGTCTAGGATCATTTAAATGGGAATCAGAGGGCACAAACCCTCTGATCCCCAATTTACCCCAAATCAAACCCCTAAATCAGCACTAGATGGTTCGATCTCCAACAATATTTGATCCGATGGTCAATTCCACTGTAAGATCTTCAATTTAATATCCCTAGAGTGGTCTAGGATCATTTAATTGGGAATCAAAAGGCACAAGCCCTCCGATCCGCAATTTACCCCAAATCGAACTCCTAACACAACACTAGGTGGTTCGATCTCCAACAATCCTCGATCCTATGGTCAATTCAACCATAAAATCTTCAATTCAATATCCCTAGAGTATTCTAGGATCATTTAATTGGGAATCAAAGGGCACAAACCCTCTAACCCCCAATTTACCCCAAATCGAACCCCTAAATAAGCACTAGGGATGGCAATGGGTCGGGTTGGATATGGGTCGACACTACCCCATGCCCGATCCCGACTTTGAACTCCTATGCCTATGCATGACCCGATACCCGATGGGGTAAGAGAATTGAAATCCATCCCCGATCCACTGCCATCTTGGGCCATCCATGCCCAACCAGCTTATTCCCAACAATTTTTTTTCCCCAAATTCCATCTGGTGTAGTGGTGTAAATCTGGCTAATCTGGTGTAGTGGTGTAGATCTGGTCAGATCTAAAAAGAGGGTGAAGCCATGAAGTAGTGAGCAAGTGGCAGAAGCAGCGAGCCAGCGACGGAGGTAGTAAACCAGCGACGGTGATAGTGGTCGTGTAGTGGTGTAGATCTTGTCAGATCTAGAAAAGGGTGAAGCCATGAAGCCGCGAGCAAGCGGTAGAAGCATCGAGCTAGCGACGGTGACAGTGGTCGTGTAGATCTGGAAGAGGGTGAAGCCGTGAAGCAGCAAGTAAGCGACGGAAACAGCGAGCCAACGACGGTAACAGTGGTCTGTGAGGAGGGTGACTGCCTGAGTGGCTGAGTGCGTGACTGGGTGAGAGGATCTCATGGTGAAAAGCCTGAACCTGAAGAGTCGAGGCGTGAGGGTTCGATGAGCCAATGAGCCGACGATGGTGGAGGGCGTGAACTGAGCGTGAGGGAGTCGAGGGATTGAGGTCTGAGGAGCGAGGGCGACGAGACTCGTGAGGGGCTGAGGGCTAAGGATGCTACTACTGGTTAGGGAATACTGAAAGTGAACCTGGGTTAGGGTTTAGTTTATTAAGTTAGCTATATATATTTTATTGTAAAATATATATACATCGGGTCGGGTCGGGTCTTCGAGTTTTTTCTTTTGGGATCTATGCCTAACCCGTACTCGAAATAATTTTTAGATTTATACCCATACCCGAACAAAAAAAAAAAAAAAAAAAAAAAATCCCACCTATTCGGGTATGGATCGAGTCTGGACCCTATGGATCGGGGCAAAATTGCCATCCCTAATAAGCACTAGGTGGTTCGATCTCCAACAATCTTTGATCCGACGGTTAATTCTACCGTAAGATCTTCAATTCAATATCCCTAGAGTGGTCTACGATCATTTAATTAGGAATCAGAAGGCACAAGCGCTCCAATCCCCAATTTACCCCAAATCGAACCCCTAAATCAGCACTAGGTGGTTCAATCTCCAACAATCCTTAATCCGATGGTCCATTCCACCATAGGACCTTCAATTCAATATCCCTAGAGCACTCTAGGATTATTTAATTGGGAATCAGAGGGCACAAACCCTCTGATCCCCAATTTACCCCAAATCGAACCCCTAAATCAACACTAGGTGGTTCGATCTCCAATAATATTTGATCCAACGGCCAATTCTACCGTAAGATCTTCAATTCAATATCCGTAAAGCGGTCTAGTATCATTTAATTGGGAATTAGAAGGCACGAGCCCTCCGATCCCTAATTTACCTCAAATCGAAACCCTAACATAGCACTAGGTGGTTCGATCTCCAACAATCCTCGATCCGATCGTCAATTCAACCATAGTATCTCCAATTCAATATCCCTAGAGTAGTCTAGGATTATTTAATTGGGAATCAAAAGGCACAAATCATCCGATCCCCAATTTACCCCAAATTGAACCCCTAAATAAACACTAGGTGGTTCGATCTCCAAAAATCTTTGATCTAATGGTCAATTATACCGTAGGATCTTCAATTCAATATCCTAGAGCGGTCTAGGATAATTTAAATGGGAATCAGAAGGCACAAGCCCTCCAATCCCCAATTTACCCCAAATCGAACCCCTAAATCACCACTAGGTGGTTCGATCTCCAATAATCTTTGATCCGACGACCAATTCCATAGTAAGATCTTCAATTCAATATCCCTAGAGCAGTCTAGGATCATTTAATGGGAATCAGAGGGCACAAACCCTCCGATCCCCAATTTACCCCAAATCGAAGTCCTAAATCAACACTAGGTGGTTCGATCTCCAACAATTCTCGATCCGACGGTCAATTATACTGTAGGATCTTCAATTCAATATCCCTAGAGCAATCTAAGATCATTTAATTGGGAATCAAAGGGCACAAACCCTTCGATCCCTAATTTACCCCAAATCGAACCCCTAAATCAGCACTAGGTGGTTCGATCTCCAAAAATCTTTGATCCGACGGTCAATTCCACCGTAAGATCTTCAATTCAATATCCCAAGAGCAGTCTAGGATCATTTAATTGGGAATCAGAGGCTATAAACCCTCCGATCCCCAATTTACCCCAAATCGAACCCCTAAATCAGCATTAGGTGGTTCGATCTCTAACAATCTTTGATGCGATGATCAATTCCACCATAGGATCTTCAATTCAATATCCCTAGAGCGGTCTAGGATCATTTAATTGGGAATCAGAGGGTACAAGCTCTCCGATCCCCAATTTACACCCAAATCGAACCCCTAAATCAGCACTAGGTGGTTCGATCTCCAAGAATCGTTAATCCGACGGTCAATTACACTGTAGGATCTTCAATTCATTATCCCTTGAGCAGTCCAGGATCATTTAATTGGGAATCAGAGGGCACAAACCCTTCGATCCCCAATTTACCCCAAATCGAACCTCTAAATCAGCCCTAAGTGGTTTGATCTCCAACAATCCTCGATCTGATGGTCAATTCAACTGTAAGATCTTCAATTCAATATCCTTAGAGTAGTTTAGGATCATTTAATTTTGAATCAAAGGGCACAAACCCTCTGATCCCCAATTTACCCCAAATCGAACCCCTAAATCAACACTAGGTGGTTCGATCTCTAACAATCTTTCATCCGACGATCAATTCAACCGTAGGATCTTCAATTCAATATCCCTAGAGTAATCTAGGATCATTTAATTGGGAATCAGAGGGCACAAACCCTCCGATCTCCAATTTATCCCAAATTGAACCCCTAAATCAGCACTAGGTGGTTCGACCTCCAACAATCTTTGATCCGATGGTCAATTCCACCGTAGGATCTTCAATTCAATATCCTTGGAGCGGTATAGGATCATTTAATTGTGAATCAAAAGGCACAACCCCTCCGATCCCCAATTTACCCCAAATCGAAACCCTAAATCAGCACTAGGTGATTCGATCTCCAAGAATCTTTGATCTGACGGTCCATTCCACCGTAGTATCTTCAATTCAATATCCCTAGAGTAATCTAGGATCATTTAATTGGGAATCAGAGGGCACAAACCCTCCGATCTCCAATTTATCCCAAATTGAACCCCTAAATCAGCACTAGGTGGTTCGATCTCCAACAATGTTTGATTGGAAGGTCAATTCTACCGTAGGATCTTTAATTCAATTTCCCTTAAGCAGTCTAGGATCATTTAATTGTGAATCAAAAGGCACAACCCCTCCAATCCCCAATTTACCCCAAATCGAACCCCTAAATCACCACTAGGTGATTCGATCTCAAGAATCTTTGATCTGACGGTCAATTCCATCGTAGGATCTTCAATTCAATATCCCTAGAGTAATCTAGGATCATTTAATTGGGAATCAGGGGGCACAAACCCTCCGATCTCCAATTTACCCTAAATCGAACCCCTTAATCAGCACTAGGTGGTTCGATCTCCAACAATATTTTATTGGAAAGTCAATTCTACTGTAGGATCTTTAATTCAATTTCCCTTGAGCAGTCTAGGATCATTTAATTGGGAATCAGAAGGCACGAGCCCTCCGATCCCCAATTTACCCCAAATCGAACCCCTAAATCAACACTAAGTGGTTCGATCCCCAATAATCTTTGATTTGATGGTCAATTCCACCGTAGGATCTTCAATTCAATATCCCTAGAACGGTGTAGGACCATTTAATTGGGAATTAGAAGGCACAAGCCCTCCGATCCCCAAATCACCCAAAATCGAACCCTATTCTACTTTAGGTGGTTCAATTTCTCTCCATTTCTCATCCAATAGTCAAACCGGCCATTGGATCTTCAATTCAACCCCCTTAAGATCAATACAGGACCATTTGATCAAAGATTGGGCCTCATTCGGCTCACGATCAACAAAACCCTAATCGCAGAGCCTTGCGAGCATCATGCTGGCATTCGGGCCATTCATTCCCACCTCAGAGAATGCACACTGCACTTTTTGGCCCCAAACCAAGTTTAGAGACCCAAAGTTTCAATCCCCATTCAAGATCAATGGTCAAATTTCACCCAATCGTTGATCGAACGCGATCGCGCGATCGTACGGCCCCACAGTCGAGCGGACCACTATCCTAGGCCCATCTCAGCGGCCCCACAGCTTTTAGAAGTGCACACTGCCCAAGATCACAAGTTCCCATGTGTGATGATGAAAAATCATCACAAATGTGGGATAAAAGTGCCCACGCTGGCCATGCCAGCGTGAACAAGATCTTGCTTTCGACTCTACAGCATCATGTAACCACCTGCTATCGCAATCGAACTGCCTGGATGGGATATAAGCCCACGCTAGCCTGGCTAGCGTGGCCACGCCTACCATGCCAGCATGGATAGGCAGTTTGCCCTTTTGCCACTTTTGGACCATCTTGCCCTCATCAAATGAGGTACTTCTTTCACCAAACAAAGCTCAAATGCCTTCTATGTCCTATGTGACCAAAATGTCCTTCCAAGTGACCATTTTACCCCTAAAAGTCCATGTTTTCCTATAAATAGCCCACATTTTTGTTCATTAAGGAGATCCCTAATCCAATCCCTCTCATCCCATCTCTTATACACACAAACATCCAACCTAAATCCCACACATCCATCATCCATCTTTGTCTAAATCCCATCCTTTGAAACATCCATCCAAATACATATACAAATCACCCCTAATCCCATACCTCAATCCAATTCAATTCCATCCACCACAAAGAGCCTACTGTATATCTCCTCACAAACCCTCTCCCACAAATTTAGGGGCTGTTCTTGAAGGAAAATCCAAGGGTTGAACCACCCAAATTGCATTTGGATAGTATAAAAGAGATACAAATTCTACTGTAGTTTTATTAAGAAAGATTTTCAATTTTGTGTCTTCTGATCGGTAATTTCACATCATCTGACTGGTAACTTCACTGTTACCACACTTTCCTTCCCTAATTCACTCCACCACTTCCACCACCACTCCACCACCTTCCAAACATACTTGGAACCTTCAAAAGAGCATCTCAAAGGGAGGTTTTCAAGCCTAGGAAAGGAGCACTCACGCCTAAACTTGGTCAAAGCTAAGGTGAAATCACCTATACTAGGTGAGCTTTCTTTTTAAAATTCATTCCTAAGGTTTTAGTTTAATTTCCTATTAAGCTCATTATTCATTGCAGCCTCAATATGTGATTGTCACCTTTCTTGCCTTTGCCCGAGTACGTACATGGGCCTCCTAACACGTGTTGTGAAGGGATCAAAGTCCTATATGGTGGGTTAAAGGCAGGGAGACCCTAAACCACCCTTTGCATGCAAACTATTCCAATAGGTTGCTAGCACCCATTTTTTTTTTTTTTTTTAAATTTCCTTTTATTGCATGTGAGCTTGCATTTGTGATGTTTGAAATAGAAATTTAAGCATATCAAAAGGTTGAGATGATATTTAAGCAAAATCAAATTTGGCAAGGTTAGATTCATGCATGCATGCATATTGTTTATACTAACCTGTTCTTGTTTTCTTGTTGGTAAACATAATCAACTTGAACATAAAATAATCCCTTTTGCTACGGAGCTTATGGGACCTAATTGAATATCCCCATGCTTAGATAAACGGACAAATGCAAGGACTTGGACAAATTCATTCAAAATGATTGTTCTCATTTTTCATTTTCTTTATTTAGAGGTTATGGCTTTTTGCTACCTTCCGGGTTGTGGTCGTTGCGACTCTTTGCCCCATCACTTGTACATTTTCTTTTTATTTATTTACCACTTTATTTACCGCTTTATTTAGAAGCTATGACTTAACATTTTCTTTTTATTTATTTACCGCTTTATTTACCACTTTATTTAGAAGCTATGACTTTTCGCTACCCTCCGGGTTGTGGTCGTTGCAACTCTTTGCCCTAATGTTTGAGCATTTTTCATTTTGTGGTCACTTGACCCTTTCATTTTATGTACATATACTTGTGCTTTTCAAAGCAATAAATATCGCATTCATGAATTCCAAACCTTACCAAGGTTGATTATGTTTATATATCTTTTGACATTTTGGTTCGTTTATCTTGAAATTTCATGCTATGTTTGATATTTCGATTCTATTCCCATGAGAATAAGGTTCAACTAATGTCTTGAAATAAACTATCATGCTATGGATAAAAGTTTACAGCATCAAATGTTTAAAAACTCATCCATAACATAATAACTTATCACCATCAAAAGGACTTAATCAATTGACCCGCCAAATTCCAATGAATCACCTTACCCTAATCCAAGAACTCTTGCATGTCCCTATGTCACGTAGTAAAATCTCAATCCTTAGGAGATTTAATTGATTGCATTTTTATTCAATTAATTCAAGTCGCACCAAGATTGGATTTAAATCCTTCCTAAACCATCTTTAGGCTCCAAAAGCTCCAAGTACTTTTTCAAAAAATCCTTTAAAATTGAAAGTGATTCTTTACATCTCAAATCCTTATTGAAAGATCCATACTTGTGTGGGACCTTTTTCCCACCAATCATTTTTGACAACATTACCATCTTTATCAAATAAAGATTTTAATTCGAAAAGAGTCTCATGCCGACAAGCAAACTGTTAACACGCATTATTTTCAATTGACGAGTTCATTCCAAAAATGGCTCGGATAATCCTTTTCATTAAAAAGGCGCGTGCCTTCTTTCCAAAAATATCATCTTAATCAAGTTAATTTTCGAAAACCATCATTCCATGCAGGATCCCCTTTCTAGTATGGATTGAGAGTCGCAAAGTTTCACTTTCATATTGTTTAAACAAAATTCCTTTACACTTCAAAAGTGTTCTTTTCTCAATAAAATACACCTTTCTTCCTTCAAAGGGAACCCTGTCTTCAAAAGGCAATCTTTTCTCTTCAAAAGTCTCGAGCTTTCTCAAGATCCTAAAAAGGTTCGCACTTGATGTTAATTCTTTAAAAATGGACTCACATCATTTCCATTTCCGTCCTTTCATAAAAGATTGATTTTTACCACTACAAGATAAGGATATTTTAGAGTTAATCAATTTGACCTAAAATACCCGTGAGAAGGAAGGCGAATTTGTAATCTTTACAAAAGGTTCTCATTTACAAAAAACCTTAAGGCAAATTTTCTCAAAACATCAACACTTTCACAAAGACTTTGTTCCAATGCCTTTAGGGATCTCTTTTCAAAATAATAGAATTCACCACCCTTCAAAAGGGTATTCTATGTCAAATTATTCGTATAGGAAATCAACAATATCGAATGGGATTTTAATTAGAAACATCGTCAAGATCGGGAACTGTTGGATTCCAACGGGCAATATGGGGTGCCTCACACCTTCCCCACTCATAACCAAACCCCTTTACCCTCAATCTTTAGTCTCATAGACCACTAGGAGTCAATCAATTTCCAAATAGACCTCAAATGGACCCGTTTGATGATAAGGCCTCAGATGGACTTATTTTGGGATCTCAAATGACCCCATTTTCTTACCAACCACAGAATGTCCAATCGCGTCCTCAAACCCCTGATTGGTGGCGACTCCATAACTTTGATAATTCTAGATATACTTGCATGCCTAGGACAGTCAAGGCGCCCTTAAAATGAATCCATCTTATATAACACCACCCACCAGAATGGATAACCCAGGGTCGTCCCAACTAGGAAGGGAAACATCCCATCCCTTTTTTGGGGTAGCAACAGCATAGCGACTCCACTGGGGACATTGTAGGTTCCCATATGATTTTACCGATGTTTCTAAAATCCTTTTTTGAGATTGTTAATTTCCTATACACCCTGGATAAGACCAATGTCTTCTTTTATTATTCATTGTTGTTGTACAAATTTTCTTACAGATTACTGACTACCTCTTTTTCTATTTTGTGGGGTGCGTGAGTTTTTCTTCTTCCAAGCATTTATTTACTTTCCAAGTATTTAATCGCTTTCCTATGTGATGGATATGCTCAAATGCTATATCATGCCATGTGAATGTATGCCATCCTTTCCTCAAATATAACTGTTCACTTCATGCATACATGCATACTTTGTTTTATTTGAACCTGAGCACGCCGAGTGTCCAACCCTGCAGGATAGCAGGGGGCGAATGTAGGTGTATGCTCCGCCAGATGGTTTGTACATCGAGCGGATGTGTGCATTGAAAAGCCCCCACCCAGGTCACCCAAGGCTTGTTTATGCTTGCGAGAGGCCTAGGTGATTTGGGACCCCATCTTTCTAGGACTAGCTTGCATCGCCTAGCCTCATGATAACATGTCATTTAGCATCCATAGGAAAGAAATGCCGACCCTTGTTGCATTAGGACACCGGCACGCTAGAAGAGAAGATTTATCTTGTACATATCCTGCCTGTATATATCATGTACATACATGTTGTTATTATCATTGCATATATTCCAAAAAGAGTCCATACGGCCAAATGGGCACCCCGTGCCTACGGCCCTTGCAAATCATGCATTTGAACCACTCTAGGATGGTGATCAATATCACCGCATCAAGTTTGGTTTAGAAGTTTCCCAACATCCAACCTAAGGGTTCAATAACCCTAAGAGAGGTACATTGCATAAAAGAAATCCATCCGAAGGGTTGCAATCAACCCATCACCAAACAATACATCAAGGTTACCTAACAAGGAATAACTCAAATAGAGACGGAGGAATGCTTGCAAAACCCAAGCCAAGACTAGGAGTTGACAAGTTTTATTTCTACCTATTTGTAATTAACACAGGCTACAAGGCTTGAGTCATGTCCTCATAAGAATCCAGGTAAGCTACATCAGCATCATTCTTAGGAGTCATCCCTTACAGATGAGGGATACTTAGGACATGCATACGTCCAATCTTTAATCCCCAAGGTTATATTGAGGGTAAACCAGAGTCAACTCCGAGTGTCCCGAGACATAACGGAAAGTAAAGATTCGACTTCTACTTATCAATGCCATACTAACTGTCTCTTCACCTATACTAGGTACTAGGTGCAAGGTACTAGGTGGAAAGTAGAAGGTAGAAGGGAAGAAGGAATTATCAACGAAGTATTGTCCACAAGAGATAGCGTCACCATCAAGTACTAAGTACAAAGTGCTACAAGGCATTAAGTACTAAGTATCCATTTCAAGGCTCCAAGCAACCCAACATCACAGTCAAGTCCAAAGAATAAGCCACCAACGCTCCAAGAAGCGCGGAGCTCACAAGCTTGGACTAGACAGTTAGCACCACAGCACGACCCAGGGGAACATAGACTTCTAAAAGCCCTAATGATAAGGGTGAGAAGCCTAAAGCAGAAGCAAAGAACAAAAGGGTTGCCACTAAGCTTGAGAGCTTAAAGGAAAAGATCCGGGGACTATAAGGAATTGATGCATATGGGAATATAGACTTCTCGAGTTTATGTTTCTTCCCAGACATGAAACCTCTACCCAAGTACAAGACCCCGGAATTCAGCAAATACAACGAGACTGGTTGCCCACTTACACACCTTAGGGTGTATTGCGAAGAGATGTGCCAGTATGGTAACGACGAGAGGTTCTTAATCCGAAAATTTCAAAAGAGCCTTACGAGACCCACCCTATCCTGGTTTGTTTAGCTAGATCCGCACAAAATCCATATATGGTCCGATTTAGCCAATGCCTTTCTGGCCCAGTACCGATTCAATAGAGAAATAGCTCTGGACCGTTTTGAGCTACAACAGCAACAGAAGCGAAGTAATGAGTCGTTCAAGAGTTACGCTCAACGATGGAGAGAACTAGCAGCACAGGTGAAACCGCCCATGATGGAGCGGGAGATGGTTAGTACCTTTCTCAACATGCTGAAAGAACCATACTATTTGCACTTCCTAGGGTATACGGGTTCAGGATTCGCTGATTTGGTTATTATAGGAGAGAGAGTTGAAGATGGAGTCAAAGGTGAGATGATTTGTTTGTCAAGTAAGTCTTGGATCTTATGCTTGAGGCGATAGCAACGGTTGGTTGGGTGGCCTTTGGCTTGGTGGAATTTGTAGTATTCATTCTCATTGTAGTTTTTAGGCAAAGGGTTTGGTGGTGGTCTTGGGTCGAGAGGTTTCAACAGGTCTCGACTCTTTAGCTTTTCAAGCACTTTCTCAAGTGGCATGTACAACTCAGTGAATTGGCGAGGTGGGTTGGTATCATTTAGGGAGATAGGTTGAGTAGGTTGGGTTATGGCATTGACCTCGGCATTGTTTTTCCCATCAAAGTTCAGCCTACGGTTCCTTTGGACTTCTTCTGTCTTGATTGACCTATCGGTAATAGCATCCTCAACTTGTGTACCTGCCCCGATAAGAGCCTTGAAATTAGGGAAGTAGTGAGCAAAGAGGTGCTTGTGATACACCGGCAATAGGTTCTTAACCACCAACTGAATCTGATCTTCCTCATTTGGTCTATCTGTCATTTTCGAGGCCTTTTGCCTCCACCTTGTGATGAAAGCAGAGAAAGTCTCATTAGCCCCTTGTTTCGTGGTCTCTAGGTCCCTTCGTGTGACATCCACCTCAGTGTTGTACTTGTAATGCTCTGAGAACTCATTACATATGTCTTCCTAAGTCCAGGTTCTATTCTCATCCAATGCTAGGAACCATTTTAAGGCAAAAGTGGCTAAGGTTTCATGGAACATTTAAGCCAAAAGTTCATTTGTTGCTCCTCGAGGGTGCATAGCTCGCACATACATCTTCAAATGGGTTTTAGGGCAGCCTGTTCCATCAAACTTTTCTAATTCTAGCATCTTGAATTGTAATGGGATATGAGCTTGAGGAAACAAAGATAGGGTACGTACATCCACCATGTCATTTGTCCTACGGATTCCCTTTATAGTTCTTTCCAATGCCTCTACCTTGCTAGCCAACATAGAATCTGTATCCGAAGTCTTCCCTTACTTCCCCCTTCTAGGTTAAAAATTTCAGGTGGTTCATTTCCCTTGGGCTTAGTACCTCCTCCTCCATTGGTCTTAGTGCCTTCTTCAGACTGAGTCCCATCTTCGGTATTATTCCCTGAGGTACGACCATTGTTCTATTCGGGTCCCGACATTTTATGTTGGATATCTTGGGCCATTTTCAACGCCCTTTTGGATACATCAGTGGTGTAATCAAGCTTGGTCATGATGGCCTTCAAACAAGTCTCAACATCAAAACCCCATTCACTAGCTGCTTTATCGGCCATATCTGACTGGTTGGTAGGATTAATCTTCACTAAACGCCCTTGCTGGTCACGGAACCTAGCCAGTACGTCCTCTCACTCCTCTATAAAAGGGAACAATCAGTCTCTCAACCTAAGGGTATGTCCTAAGCTTCTATATTTGTCTCAATAACTTCACACCATACATACTTAATTAGTCCCTTTCAATCCAATCACCTTTGCAAGGGTCATGGGTGAAAGGTATGTATTAAGGATATGGGGTGCGAAGGTTCTCTATTAAATTTCCATTAAGCACATCACAAACACGATGATGATATCATTACAAACAAATGTGGGTGCATAAGGGTGAACCCATAGTGCCCTACAAGTTTGTCTATATGAACTAATGATAAGGATAGGCTGGGGTCCTTCACTTGCTTGAACCAATCTATATACCTAACCACATGTGGCGTCAAGAAGGCCGCGTGGGTCTAGCAGTATGTGATTGGATCATTTAATATATCCAAGGGCAAGCCCAAGGGTACTTGGCAAGAGAGGTTGATAGCTTTCACCCCAACACATAGAATTAGGAACACCAAGGTTGAGGCTAGGCCCATCAGTGGCAAGGAGACATCGAGGGACATCGATCCTAGCATGCAAGAGTTTGCGCACACAATGCAACAAATGAAAGCACACAATCAAGCGAATGTAATGTGATTTATTTAAATTAACATAAGAAATTAATTTAGCCCAATCAAATTATAGAGTCTAGCCCACAAATTCCCCAGTGGAGTCGCCAAACTGTGGACCCCGAAAATCGGGCCCACGAGGATTCGACGAGAGATAATTTAGTGAAAGACAACAAGGGAAAGAGTCGCTACCTCATTTTTTAAAGGAAAAGAGGAAAACCCTAAAATGTTTTATTTTTCCAAAACAAGTGACTCCATGTTGGAAAATGGAAAGGCAAAAAATATTTTGAAAACCAAAGATTGTGAATTCGGAGGCTAAGTTACGATATGGGAAGGTTCTAGGCAACGCCTATAGGCACCCATATTGCCTTAAACGGTCTCTTAATTTAATTGGGCTAAATCAAAGTCTTAAACAGACAAGAAATAGCAATTATCATCACAAGACAGCATGCATATCATCCATTCATTTATCCACATAAGCAAATAAATTAAAGAAAAAGAGAAAAGAGAAAGAGGGGATAGAAAACCTAGGATATTTAGTATCCTAGGGCGGACTTCAACCTCACGAAGAGCGTCTACGTACCACGTATGGAAATACATGGATCAAAGTCCACGTAATTCGAAAGGGAATAGGGTTATAACCTAATAGTAGTTCTTCGTGAGGTTCCTTAATAAATAAAATTCTAGTTTTTTATCAAAGTTTCCCTTCTCCTTCCTTAGGGTTTCTTCTTAATATGAGTTTATGGTAACTATCAAAGGTTTCCTTAATAAATAAAACTCTGGTTTTTTTATCAAACTTTCCATCTTATGGAGGTTTTCCTAATTTCAAATTTGTTTATTCAATTCTCTTTCAAATAAGGAAACCTAGGGTTTTTACCATAGGTTTATATTAGGATTTAACCCTAATTCTATTCGAACTACATGGACTTTGATCCATGTATTTCGTTGCATGGTACGTAAGCACTCTTTGTGAGGCTCAAGTCCGTTCTAAGATCCAAGTATCCTAGGTTTTTATATTTTATTTTCTTTTTTCTGTTTTATTTTGCTTATTATGCATGGAAGGATGAATGAAATATATGATATGCATGCTGTCTTGTGATGATATACTTGCTGATTTTTGTATGGTAAGACTTTAATTTAGCCCAAATAAACTAAGAGACCGAAAGGGTGACATGGGTGCCTATAGGTTTCACCTAGAACCTTCCTATGTCATAACTTACCCTCTGAATCCCCAGTTTTGTTTTGGTTTCCAAAAGACTTGTTTTTGGCTTTCCTTTTTAAATATGGAGTCATTCAAATTGTTTTCTTAAAACAAAGTGTTTTTAGGGTTTTCCTTATTTCCTTTAAAAAATAAGGTGGCGACTCCTTTTTCTTTTTTTCAAACCTATTTGGTTTTCTTTTCAATCCTTGTGGGCCCAATTCCCAGGGTTCACACCTACCAAATTCTATACTTTCCCAATGGTGATTGTAAATGTCAACATATATTAATTGTTTAGAACAAAGGAAGGTTGAATTTTATGTTCCTTTATTACTTCCTTGGGTTGAAAATTGCTGCATGGATGGTGGTTTTGGACAGTTCATGTAGCTTCCATGTTTGGAACAGTCAGAGTAGGATTTCCAAATTTCATGTTTGCTGGACTACTGATTCACTTTGTTCTCTTTTCTTCATTAATACATTTGTTATTTATCAAATAAAAATTTTTTTAAAAAAAATTGGGTGTTTGGGTATTGCTAGCGTTTCTTTGGGTGTATTGTTGTCTATTTTTTTTTTTAATAAAATTTAGTTTTCTACCCAAAAAAAAAAAAAAAAAAAAAAAAAGGAACTAAAAGATGTCAAACCAAAAAAAAGTTTTCTACCCAATTTAGTTTAGGTGTTTTTTTGGTTTCCAGTTGGTTTGGCTGGTTTTCTCTACTGCTACCTCCCTTCTAAATGCTCTAGAGGTGCTTTCCTTCTCTCTCAAGAACTCTATAAGTGTTGCTCCTATCATTTAAGCATAGCATTCATGCATTCTTATATTGTATACCCTTCATTTGGCTGATTCAAGGGCTTCTATGGTATTAATTTAATTAATTGTAAATACATGAAGATTCAATGTAGTTGATCTCAATTACTAGAATAGGGTTGTTTTGCTTATTAAACTATAGGCAATGAATTGATGCCCCTATTACCTTAAGTGAATTATTAATTTGGAATCCATTTATGTAATTGACCTAAATTGTATGTTTTACATGACTAAAACATAGGCTTTTGTAGGAGATGTCATTGAAATGGCTTACAAAATCAATTAGTCTTTTGATTGCATCGATTGAACTTTTGAATCTAATTGATGATGTTCATTTTTGTGGGGTGGCAACCATACTGGTTCGTAATGGATTCATGGTTGGATTGCACTTTTGAAGCTCAACATAGAAACTTTATGTTGATAAAAAAAATGGCAACTTTTTGACATTTTTTTTTACTACACATTAAACATGTTTGGAAACAGCTTTATATTAGTTACAATATTGTATAAGTGCTTCCCTTCTCTCTCAAGAACTCTATAAGTGTTACCCTTATCATTTAAACACAGCATCCATGCATTCTTATATTATATACCCTTGATTTTAGTTGATTCAAGGGCTTTTGTGGTACCTATTTAACTACTTGTAAATACATGAAAATTCAATGTAGTTGATCTCAATTAGTGGGATAGGGTTGTTTTACTTAGTAAATTGTAGGTAATGAATCGATGCCCTTATTACCTTAAGTGAATTACTATTTTAGAATCCATTTGTGTAACTGATCTAAATTGCATGTCGTTGTGAACCTCGAAAATTGGGCCCACAAGGGGTTGAAAGAAAGTGGATTTGAAAAAGAAAAAGGAAAGGAGTCGCCACCTTATTTTTTAAAGGAAACAAGGAAAACCCTAAAAATAGTTTGTTTTAGGAAAACAATTTGAATGACTCCATAAAAAAGGAAAGGCAAAAACCAATCTTTTGAAAACCAAAGAAATCGGGGATTCGGAGGCTAAGTTATGACATGGGAAGGTTCTAGGCAAAGCCTATAGGCACCCATGTCACCCTTTCGGTCTCTCAGTTCATTTGGGCTAAATTAAAGTCTTTCCATACAAAAATCAGCAAGTATATCATCACAAGAATTGTATGCATATCATATATTTCATTCATCCATCCATGCATAATAAGCACATAAAAACAGAAAAAGAAAAAGAAGAAAAGAAAACAAAAATAAACCTAGGATGCTTGGATCCTAGAACGGACTTGAGCCTCACGAAGAGCGCCTACGTACCATGCAACGAAATACATGGATCAAAGTCCACGTAGTTCGATTAGAATTAGGGTTAAGACCTAATATAAACCTATGGTTAAAACCCTAGGTTTCCTTATTTGATCAAAAGAGTTGAATTTGATAGAAAGTTTGATTTTAGAAAGAACTCCATAAAATGGAAACTTTAATAAAAACCAGAATTTTGTTTATGAAGGAAACCTCTAATTAAACCATAGGATCATATTAAAAATTAACCCTAGATAGGGAGAAGAGAATGAGTTAAGGAAGAAAGGTGAATTGGGGCACCTTCACACCCACTTACCTGAGCGCAATTAGCTCCAAGCATTAGCTATTTTAGACATAAGCAGCCCTATTTGCCATAGGACAAATACCACACCTATTTGCACCCTTACAAGTGCTCAAAACCATGCAAAAACACTAACATGCAAATCTGGACAGAATAGTATTATGACCTAAAATCATCCACTAAGCATGCCAATAGCAAAAACAGCGAACAATAATAAGTCCTAACATATTCCTAGAACCATATCATGCATAAAAACCCTAAAACATACTAACATGCATGCAAAACTATCATGTTTACTCCATATGAAAAACATATACAGCAAACACGAAGAAAAACCAAATAAAAAAGTCTACTTTATCATGCTATATGAAAACAAACACGAAACAATGACTCTAAAACCCTAAACTCACAAATATGCTTAAAAACTCACAAGACATACTTTAATCATGCTAAAACCAAACTAAACAGAAATTAAATCATGCATATTAACTAACTAAAGCAATATAACATGATGAAAATCCTAACTCTAACATGCAATGACACTAATCCTAGCACAAGGACAAACAGGAGCACAAGAATCATAACTATGCATTAAAAACCTAAAGGATAGCCCTAAAGCATGCTAAACAGTAGATAAAAAATAGATATTCCATGTATATTAACTAGCTAGAGTGTTAATACATGATAAAAAAGTTACCTTTAACATGCAATAAGCCTAACCCATATGAAAACCTAGTTTAAGCTTGAATAGAGAAGGAGAATACCTTAGGAAGGGCCTTCCTTTGTGTTTGTAATGGTTCGTGGCTCCTCAGGTCTTTAGAGTGAATCAAACCAACACGAATCCTCCTCTTTGTCAAAGTGGTATCACAGCAAAGAGATCAAAACTCACTCAACTTTGAAAAGAAAATAGAAAACAAAAAGAGAACAAGAGAAAAGAAAAGTGATTTTCGTCACTTTGCAGCAGCAGCAACTTCAATCGCGTTTTTGGGTATGAAAACGTTGGATTTGGACAAAGCTTGTGAAATACAAAGTTGTAGAGAATTGAATTATATTTCTAACAAGACCAATTTCATCAAATTCTGACTTCAGATGAAAAAGTTATGATTAAAATACGACTGCTGGTTTTCAGAAAATCTGCTGCTGAATTATGACGAATTTCACTCCCTCCAAACCCTCTTCTCCTCCCCCTTATTTAAAGACATTAAGAGAGTATTTATAGCTAAAATCTGGAGTTTCCCTTTCCTTCCTGGACTAGGTTTCCTTGGAGAATAATCAAAAGGTATTTTATAATGATAAAAGACTTCTAATCTGAATAGGAAAAGGAAATTGTCTTTTATAAAAATTGGGAGACTGACCGCTAACACGCATGCACATGTATTGTATGTGCGTACACACACTCATCACATACGTATACGTGTTAGTGTCATGATAAAAATGGCTAATTTAATAAAATAATTTTCTTTTCATTTTAACCAAAAATCTCATGCTGTGATTCGCACTAATTCTTCAAGGATAATCCGTAAATAACCACACTAAACTCATCATCAGGGCCACGGGACTTAATACCTCATATGCATCCATATGAACTCCAATTGACAATTTGGAGATCATTCCAAGGTCAAATGAAAAGTTTGGGACTTAAAAGACGATTATGCCCCTCAAGTCATAAAAGCTCTTATTATCCCTCAAGATCAACTCCAATTTGAACCAAAATTCATATCCATTGTCCTTGTGACTCTAGAAAACTAATGCAAGTGACTAGACTCAAAAACCAAACAAAAACATGCATGAAATGATGAGCCCTAGTAAAGTGGTGCAAAAATGGGGTGTGACAGAAGCCCCTCATTAGCGAACAAGTTACACTTGTGAACCAATGATAAAGAACAACCCATTTTTGGCCAAAAAGCCCGGAGAAATCACACACTGATACCAACAATGATGGGAGGTTGAAAACCTGAGACTGAAATAAGGAAGTGTACTCAAGTCATGAGTATACTTAAACCACTGAGGGTTGAGAATTGATAAGAGAAGCATATTCAAGCCACTACGAATGAACATACTTTTGAAATGGAAAGATATATTCTAGTCACGAATATATTTAACCAAGTGATGAGAATGAAATCTGAGAAGCACATTCAAGTGATGAACATACCTTTGAAATGGAGAAATATATCCAAGCGATGGATATACTTAACCAAGTAAGTGACAAAATATCTGAGAAGTATACTCAAGTGATGAGTATACCACTGAAATGGAGAAATATATTCAGGTCACGAATATATTTAACCAAGTAATCTGAGAATGAAATCTGAGAAGTATACTCAAGTGGTGAACATACCATTGAAATGGAGAAATATATCCAAGCGATGGATATCTTTAACCAAGTAGGATAAGAATAATCTGAGAGGTGTATTCAAGTGATGAGTGTACTTTTGAAATGGAGAAATATATTCAGGTCACGAACATATTTAACCAAGTGATGAAAAAGATGCTGAGAAATATACTCAAGTGATGAGTATACTTAATGATTGAAAAAGACTGAGAAGTACGTTCAAGTGATGAACATACTTTTGAAATGGAGAAATGTATCCAAGTGATGGATATATTTAACCAAGCAAGCTGAGAAGTACACTCAAGTGATGAGCATACCATTGAGATGGAGAAATATATCCAAACGACGGATATATTTAACCAAGTAAGATAAGAATAATCTGAGAAGTGTACTCAAGTGATGAGTACACCATTGAAATGGAGAAATATATTCTAGTCACGAATATACTTAACCAAGTAAGTGACAAGTATGTTTAAGTGATAAACATACCATTGAAATAGAGAAATATATCCAAGTGATGGATATACTTAAGCAAGTAAGATAGAGAATAATCTGAGAAGTGTACTCAAGTGATGAGTACACCATTGAAATGGAGAAATATATTCTAGTCATGAATATATTTAACCAAGTAAGTGACAAATAATCTGAGAAGTATGTTCAGGTGATGAACATACCATTGAAATGGAGAAATATACCCAAGCGATGGATATACTTAACCAAGTAAGTGACCAAATATCTGAGAAGTATACTCAAGTGATGAGTATACCATTGAAATGGAGAAATATACCCAAGCGATGGATATACTTAACCAAGTAAGTGATAATGAGGATCTGAAACTAGGAAGCATATTCAATGGGCGAATGTGAACCCCAGAAATTGTTAAGGCCCACAGGAGGGTTTAAAAGTCGCCAATCTGTGGACCCAGGAAAAGAGGGCCCACGAATGGGTTTGGAAAAAGAAAGGAGTCGCCACCTTATTTTTTAAAGGAAACAAGGAAAACCCTAAAAACGGTTTTGTTTTAGGAAAACAAAAGATTGACTCCATATTTAAAAATGGAAAGGCAAATGATCTTTTGGAAACCAGAGAAATCGGGGATTCGGAGGCTAAGTTACGATATGGGAAGGTTCTAGGCAAAGCCTATAGGCACCCATATCGCCCTAAACGGTCTCTTAATTTAATTGGGCTAAATCAAAGTCTTAATCACACACAAATCAACAGTTATCATCACAGGACAGCATGCATATCATTCATTCATTCATCCATATAATCATGTAAATCAAAGAAAAAACAGAAAAAAGAAGGAGGGGGAGAAAACCTAGGATACTTAGTATCCTAGGGCGAACTTGAACATCACGAAGAGCGCCTACGTACCATGTATGGAAATACATGGATCAAAGTCCACGTAGTTCGAAAGGGAATAGGGTTATAACCTAATCAAGGCCTATGGTAAACCCTAAGTTTCCTTTCAAGTAAAACATGGTAAGCTTCCAAAAATGAACGATTCTCAAAAGGTAAGATATGGAATTTTGATAAAGATGGAAACTTTGATTTAAAAGGTATCTTTATTGAAAGGAAACTATAGAATCTACCATACCCCTCTATTAGGAAACAACCCTAGGGGGGGAGAAAGGGAAAGTTTCAAGGAAAGGAAAGAAGGGTGAATTGGGGCACCCTCACACCCTACTTACCTTAAGCTAAAGCAACCTGTCAAAGTAACCACCCTATTGCATAGGGTAATTACCTTATTTGTAAGATTTCATCTCACAATAGCCAAAATAACCACCCCACATTGGTGGGGTAGTTGCACCTGTTGTACCTGTCAAAGCACCTGCAATTTCCATGCAAAACATACCAAAAATACCAACCAAACAAGCTAGATTCCAAATCAAGCCATTATCATGCCCAAACATGGGCTAACACATGCTCAAAATATCATAACAAGGACAAATAACAGATCTGGACAGAATTGAAATAAGGCTCAAAATCAACCACAAGTCATGCAACAACATGAATCATAAGCTAACTAAAACCCTAATTCAACCCTACATGCAATGACATGCAAAAAAACCCTAAAATCAACTACTATGAATGCAGAAAAATATCATAGCTATCAAATATGCAGCACATATATGTCAACTATGAAGAAAACACAAAGAAAAACCCTAAGCTATCATGCTATATGCTACTTTCCTAATACAAGGATGAATGAAACCCTAGAATCACAATTGTGCTCAAAATCACATAAAATAACTCTAAATCATGCAAAGCCCATCATAGACATCATGTTAATCATGCATATTAATCAATAGAAGCATCCACACATGAGAAAAATACAAGCTTGCACATGAAGTATAGCTATTCTAAACATAAACTCAATTTCAGCACTAAGGAAACCCTAGAATCCCAAACATGCAGCAAATCACATGGAACATCATCCTAGCATACTAAACAGCCCATAAATATTATCCTAATCATGCATACATTCCAATGGAAGCAACAAAACACAATAAAAACATAAGCTCTAATATGCCAAAGAGTTATTTCATGCAGAAAACCATTTTAAGCACCTAAGAAACCCTAAAGTCCCAAACATGCAGTAAATCACATGGAATAACATCCTAGCATACTAAACAGCCCATAAATATTATCCTAATCATGCATACATTCTAATGGAAGCAACAAAACACAATAAAAACATAAGCTCTAATATGCCAAAGAGTTATTTCATGCAGAAAACCATTTTAAGCACCTAAGAAACCCTAAAGTCCCAAACATGCAGTAAATCACATGGAATAACATCCTAGCATACTAAACAGCCCATGAATATTATCCTAATCATGCATACTAACTAATAGAAGTAGCAAAACACAATAAAAACACAAGCTTCAATATGCAAAAGTGTTATTTCATGTAGAAAACCAATTTCAGCACTAAGGGAACCCTAGAATCCCAAACATTCAGTAAATCACATGGAATAACATCCTAGCATACTAAACAGCCCATGAATATGATCCTAAACATGCACACTAACTAATAGAAGTAGCAAAACACAATAAAAACACAAGCTTGAACATGGAATAATGCTATCTTATGCAAAAACCCTAGTTTGAATGAAAGAGAGAAAGGGGAAGAGGCTTACCTATGGTGGCTGCTGTAGAGAGTCCTCCTCCTCTTATGTGCTGCTGGAAACAACCTCCTTCAAGCCTTCAAGCAATGCTCCAGCCCTCCTTCAAGCCTTCTCTCACACTCTCTCACTCAAAGTTTAAGTTAAACTACCCTAAGGATGGCTGCCATAGCCTCCAAGTCTCACTCACACTTCAGAAATTGCCTCCAAGTGGCCTCCCCTATTGCTGAAGTATAAGGGGGTATTTATAGGGATTGAGGGAAAACCCTCAATGGTTGGGATTAAAACCCTAGGGATTGATCCAAGGGCTCTTAGAGGTTACCTTGGGGCTCAAGTAGGTCAAAAAGGGCTGAAATTAGGGTTAAATGGCGGCCAAGGGCGAGCAAATCCGAGAAAATAGGGTGGGAGCCGCGTCAAGGCTCAAAAAAGGAAAGTGGCTCGGGTGACCACCTGGGGCTGGGCGGCTAGCAGCCTGGGCCCAGGCGGCTAGCCGCCCAGGCCTGGGTGGTCACCCGAGGCCATGTCAGCTTCAGCCCAAATTTGACCCTTTCAGCTTCCAAATGTGTTTCAGGGCCCAAATCAACTCCGATTTTGACGAAACGAAAGCCAAAACGACCGTGTTTCGAAGGGGAATGTAATTTGAGTCACTTGAGGGTGAGAAACCCTAGCCATGGCTGCATGGTTGAGTCCTACAAAGGTGGTTAACCGCTATGCCTCACCATCGCTTAGCTTAGGTATGCACATAGGGTCGCACCGAATGCTTTCCAATTCGAAATTCAACCTCCCTAAATACATTTGGGGATGAAATCAAGACCAATCAAGGTCAAATGAGTAGTCATAGAGTGAAAATCATGAGCCAATTCGAGCTAACCCGAAGTAGGTCTTTTAGCCAACCTGAGCCTTAATGAGCCATTCTAATCCCGAACCTCCAATTCATCGAATTGGTCCCACAAATACCTCAAATACAACCATATGAACTCCAATTGGCAACTTGGAGATCATTTCAAGGTCAAATGGAAAGTTTGTGATCAAAAAGACAATTATGCCCCTCAAGTCACAAAAGTTCTAATTAACCCTCGAGATCAACTCCAAATCGAACCAAAATTCATAGACACCATCCTTAGGACCCTAGAAACTCAATGCAAAAGACTAGACTCAAAAAGGAAACAAAAAGACACATGCAATGACAAACCCTAGCTAAGGTGACAAAAATGGGGTGTGACAGCGAACATGCTTTTGAAATGGAAGAATATATTCAAGTGATGAATATATTCAACCAAGTATGATAGAAAATGAGAATTTGAAACTGAGAAGCATATTCAAAGGGTGAATACACTTTTGAAATGGAAAAATATATTCAAGTGATGAATATATTCAACCAAGTAGGATAGGGAATGAGAATTTGAAACCGAGAAGCATATTCAAAGAGTGAATACACTTTTGAAATGGAAGAATATATTCAAGTAATGAGTATATTCAACCAAGTGGGATGAAAAATCAAGATTTGAAATGAGGATATATGATCAATTTATCATGATTGAACAGGCATGGTGCAAGAGGAAAGTGACTTAACACATTGTCACTTGAGTTGGCATGATACAGGGGAAATATATTCAACCCTTTTGAACATAAAATCAATTCAAGGAATTGATTTCAAGATGGAATTTGATTGATTTTAAGCTCAAAAAGTGTTGAATATCTCATTTGGAAGGAGGTTTGATCACGCGTCAAGGCGAGACAAAACGAGAAGCAAAACCAAAACAAAGTGGCTTGGGTGACCACCAGGCCTCGGGAGGCTAGCCGCCCAGGCCTGGGTGGTTACCCGAGCCCAAAGCGGAAATCCCACTTTGAATAGGAAACTTCCTATTCTGATGGGTTTTTTTCCTATTTGAACTTGGATTTGTGACCTTTTCCCTATAAAAACACATCCAAGAGGTTCCTAAACCTACTTGTATTCATTCATTAGAAATTATGGAGGCTCTAGACAAATTTTTAGGAGGGTTTTTGAGAGTTATGAGTGCTGAAGCAAAATCTGAGTTCAAGTGCTTTGGCTTGGATCCATTGCTCTCCTTGAGGCATGTGAGGCTTGAAACGAACCTCTTGACTGCTGCTACATATTTTTGGGATCCTCAAGTTCATGTGTTCCGCTTCAACTATGAAGAACTGTGCCCAACCATGGAGGAATTCTGTGCATTGTATGGAGTTTCAACGGTAGGTCCTTTCATTCTCCCTACTCCTCGCCCAAGCTTTCTTACTTCTTTCTCCAATCTACTTGGGATTCACTCACAATATGCCTCTACGTTTGTAAAGGACCATATGGTAGACTTGATGAAATTGGCAACCTCTTTTTTAGCTTGTGATAGTAAAGGTATTCTGAATTTTACCTTTCCTATTAAGCATGCATTTGCCTTTTGCCTCATTGGTCGTTTTCTTATTTCCACTGGTACTCCGCATGTTCCCGTTCAAATCTGTGACTTGATTCCTCTCCTTGCCAAGGGCCATAACTTGATTCCCATGGTGCTAGCTGAAACCCTGAATGGTTTGGATAAAACTCATAAGGACCCAAAGGTTCCTTTAGGAGGTAGCCCCATTCTACTGCAGATGTGGTTGCTTGAAAGACTAAATTTCTTGTCACCAGTTGCCATTACACCGTACAAGCCCCAGCATTACTGCCTTCGCCGCATTGAACTGCCTGGGCAATTTTCATTGAGAGATTGGCTAGGTTACTTCCAAACCCTTTCATGGAGGAACATCAAGTGGTTTGTCTTTATATGGGGCTGTAGTGAACATGTGCTTCTGCGAACTTCTGGATGCGCCATGGTGAGACTCATAGGACTGAGGTCTACTTCCTTCTATTGGCCTTCAAGGGTTCTGCGTCAGATGGGCGCCATGCAAACCATACCCACTTCCTTAAAAGGTGACTATCCTGTGGTGCCCGCGGGTCTTTCTGTAGTGACTTGGGCGAAGGGCCGATGGCCTAGCAAGTTGATACTAACCCAAGTTACGAATACTGATGGTCCATATATGATGAGCCCCGAGTATAAGGAATGGTTGAAAAGCAATTTAGGTGAGAGAGAGACTACTCGAAGAGAAAGGATTTTTGGACTTATCAAGAACAACGAACTTGGATCTTGCAGAGAAGATATTATGGAAGCAGTGACAGCAGCTTATGAACATGACTTGAGGAAGAAAAGAAGACATGAAAGAGAGAAGAAGAAAGCTGAGGAGCGAGCTGCAAAGAGGCTCAAGAAAATAGAATAGGATATTTATGGCATATTTATAGTTCTTTTACTTAATACCAATGAATTGCTATGTCAATCAATTTTAGTTTTGAATAAATTGCCAATAATAAATCAAATTTGGGATTTTCTTGTTTGATTTAGACCGCACCCAAGGTAACTTTATGGGTTGCCTACGTATCTCCATGGTTTTTTCTTCTTTTTTTTTTTTTTTGTTTTTGTTTTGTTTTTTTTTTTTGTTTTTTTTGTTTTTTTTGTTTTTTTGTTTTTGAATGGAGAATCAGGTCTTACGTAGTTCTTATGCCTTAACTTTTGCCTAGGCCGCCCTTACGGGTTTTCAACCTAGCAGGCTTCAAACATGATATTTCTTCAATTGATCCAAATTAGTTGGACGAGCGAACTCAATTCCATCTAAATCCATGAGGCGAACAGCCCCTGCTGGCAATATCTCTTTGATAATGTATGGCCCACCCCAACTTGGCTTGAATTTTCCCCGCGGATCGAACACTGGAGCTCTGATTTCTTTCAGCACTACATCCCCTTTCTTTAGACCTCGATCTTTGACATGCTTGTTGAATGCTCTGGCAACTCTCCGTTGATACCCCTGAACATGATACAGTGCCCTTAAACGCCTTTCATCCAACAAAGCTAACTCATCATAGCGGTTCTTAACCCAGTCCACTTCTGTTATCTGGCTCTCCACGGCAACTCTTAGTGAAGGAACTTCCAATTCAACTGGCAACACGGCCTCCATTCCATAAACTAGAGAATAAGGGGTAGCCCCTGTTGACGATCTTATTGATGTTCTGTAACCCCATAGAGCCAATGGCAACTTCTCATGCCAGTCTGTGTGTGAGTCCGCAGTCTTCTGTAGTATCTTCTTGATGTTCTTGTTAGCTGCTTCCACCGCTCCATTAGTCTGAGGATGGTATGGTGATGACAGATGGTGGGCTATGCCGTACTTTTGCAAGAGCTCATGGGTTTCTTTCTGAAAGTGCTGGCCATTGTCTGAGATAACTTCATGCGGTACCCCATATCGATAGATGATGCTGTGCTGTATGAACTGTGCTACCTTCTTGGAATTCAAGGTCTTGAAGGACGCTGCTTCCACCCACTTAGTGAAGTAGTCGATGGCAACCAGGATGTATTCATGCCCATTTGACGCCTTTGGCTTGATCTGTCCGATGATATCTATCCCCCATACCGCGAATGGCCATGGTGACGACATACTTGTTAAAGGCATAGAAGGCAAATGTTGTCCACTGGCGAACAGTTGGCATTTGTGGCACTTCTTGACATGTGCGTGGCAGTCTCTTTCCATGGTAGACCAATAATAGCCTAACCTCATGATTTTCTTAGCTAACATATAGCCATTCATATGCGGAGCCCCTGTCCCTTCATGGATTTCTTTAATCAGATGCTCGGCTTCTTCCTCGGTGACATACAGCAGATGGATCCCGTCGTATGATCTCCGATATAGCTTTCCTCCACAAAGAACATAGTGACTTGCCAACCGCCTTAGGGTTTTTCTATCAATGCGAGATGCTCCTTCTGGGTACTCCCTTTCTTCAATGAACTTCTTTATGTCATGGAACCACGGACGGCCATCATTCACTTCCCCTCCTCGGATTGCACAACAGTACACAGGCTTGTCTCGGCATTCTATTACCAACGGCTTCACATTTCCCCCTTCAGGTATCTCCACCATGGATGCTAGGGTCGCCAAGGCATCGGCGAACTGGTTCTTGTTTCTTGAAAGGTAGTTGAACTCTATCTCTGAGAACTCCTTGGTTAGAGCTTCCAAATAGGCATGGTAGGGTAGCAGCTTCTCATCTCGAGTTTTCCATTCCCCTTTTATCTGACAAATGATTAGCGCCGAGTCCCCGAACACTTCTAATTCTTTGATCCCCAATTCAAGTACCGCTTCCAATGCTAGGATACAGGCCTTATATTCAGCAATGTTGTTGGTGGCTTCGAACCCCAACTTGACCGCCAACGGTATAAATGCCTCTTCGGGTGAGACCAGCAGGACTCCTATCCCATAACCTTTCTTATTGGCTGCCCCATCGAAGTATACTCTCCAAGTTTTTCTACCAATCTCTAGCACGTCCTCATCTGGGAATTGATCATTGAACGGAGCGGATGATGACACCGGACAGCTGGCTAGGTAATCTGCGATGACGCTTCCCTTGATAGACTTCTGATTCACGTACTTGATGTCGAATTCATTGAGGAGAATTGACCATCGAGCAGTTCTGAATGACAATACTGGCCTTTCTACCAGGTACTTCAACGGGTCCATGCGACTTATCAAGAACACTTCGAAGGACATCATGTAGTGCCGGAGTTTCTGCGTCGCCCATACTAGTGCCACACAAGCCTTTTCAATTGCATTGTACTTCACTTCATAGTCTGTCATTTTCTTACTTAAGTAATAAATGGCATTTTCCTTTGTAGACCCTTCAAGATATTGAGCTAACATAGCTCCCGTCGCGGTTTCGGTGACCGTTAAGTATAACAAAAGTGGCGCGCCTTGCCGTGGGGAAACTAAGATTGGAGGATTGCTCAAGTATCTCTTAATGGTCTCAAAGGCCTCTTGGCATTCTTCGTTCCATACTTTTGGCACACCTTTCTTAAGCAATTTGAAGATTGGTTCGCAAACCATGGTCAAGTTGGCAATGAATCGGCTTATGTATTGAACTCTTCCCAGAAAACCCCAGATTTGCTTCTCAGTGCTAGGCGGCTCCATCTCCACAATAGCTTTTATCTTCCCTGGGTCCACTTCGATACCTCTCTGAGTGATCATAAACCCCAATAGCTTGCCTGCAGTGATGCCGAAAGCACACTTCTGTGGGTTGAGACGGAGATTGTACTTTTTTGCTCGCTCTAAGAATTTCTCTAGTGCCTTGAAATGCCCTTCCCTATCTACGGACTTCACGATCATATCATCGACGTAAACCTCGACTTCCTTATGGATCATATCATGCAATAGGGTCGTAGCTGCTCTTTGGTAAGTAGCCCCAGCGTTTCTTAAGCCAAAAGGCATTACTTTGTAACAGTACGTTCCCCATTGCGTGATAAAGGCTGTTTTCTCCATGTCTTGAGGCGCCATCTTTATCTGGTTATACCAGGAGAATCCATCCATGAAGGAGAGGAGTGCATGTCCCACCGTGCTATCTACCAACACGTCGATATGGGGTAAAGGAAAGTCATCCTTAGGGCTCGCGGCGTTGAGATCTCGGAAGTCGACACACATCCTCACTTTCCCATCTTTTTTAGGCACAGGCACTATATTCGACAACCACTCGGGGTACTCCACAACTTGGAGGAAACCCGCGTCTAGTTGTTTAGTTACCTCTTCTTTTACTTTTAGGGCTCATTCTGGTTTTAATCTTCTGAGTTTCTGCTTTACCGGCTTCTTTAGGGAATTAGTGGGGATATAGTGTTGCACAATATCGGGGTCGATGCCAGGCATGTCTTCATAAGACCATGCAAAAGCCATAATGTTAGCTTTCAAGAAAGAGATCATCTTTTCTTTTTCAACGGGGGAGAGGGTTTTCCCAATTTTAACTATTCTTGGCAATTCATTCGTCCCTAAGTTGATTGATTCCAATTCATCCATATTAGGTTCGGTGACGCCCCTTTTCCTTTGCTCAACGAGCTCCGGGGGGACATCGTTCCTAGGATCTATATCCATGCCATAAATATCCATAGAGGAGAGAAAAGAGACACTGCATATATAGAGAAAGAAAGCACACTTTATTGACTAGGAATAATGGGAATGACACACAAAAGAAAGAAAGAAAACAAACAAATCTGTACCAATACTATGACTCCACAAGGTGAGTTAAGTAGATACATCTTATTGAATTAGGGAAATATTACTAAACTAAGACACCTACAAGCTGCTATCAGGTAGGCCAAGGTCTTCTTCTTCTTCATGGATCTCCGCAATGACACCACATTCAAGGTACCAATTCAGGAATGGCACGGTAGCATGGCTAATGCATGAACCCTGGAGTTCTTCAATGGTCGAGTCTTCCACGGTGAGGATTATGTTTTGGAACGTTTCAGTCATAGCCCCTACATCAAGGTTCTCTGCCCAGTCCTCCTCTTTCTTTTCCCAGAACTCATCATTGATGGCATCATCATCCACCATTTCAGCTGTGATTGGATACCATTCGGTGAAGAAGATTTCAAAACCCGGAACTCGGATCTTGGTAGCTTGGTCAAAGGTGGGCTCTGGAAACCCATAATATAGAAAATCATCCCCTTCTTTGACGAAGTAACCATTCAAAGTAGGTAGATATGGCGAGATCTTCAGGTCTAGCACCCTTCCCTCGGCTTTGGCTCTTACTTTCTCTTTGTTTCTCTTCAGCATTTCCACATAATCATTTTTAGAGGGCTCATATCCTAACCCAAAAGTATATGAGGTGACGCGGCTTTGAATAGACGTAGGGATCCCTTGTTGGCGACGCCCTAGCCCCATGCCTGGGAAGAAACTCATCCTTCTCATGATTTCACCAACATGCAAGTTGCCATGGGGGCAAAAGTCCAAGGGTATTAATTCACCCTTTTCGAGCTCTTTCTCAATGCATTGGACATAATCAAACCCAGATAGCGGTATCGCTGCTGATTCAGGTTGTATCTCACATATAGGCACACCTGCGAGTTTCAATTCATAGTCCCCTTGAAGCGTTACTATGGCTCCTTCATATGGAAACTTCACCTTTTGATGGAGTGAAGATGGCACAGCCCCAGCGGGATGGATCCAAGGTCGGCCCAACAGCAAGTTGAAACATAACGGCACATCTAACACTTGGAATTCCACCCTAAATTCAGTGGGTCCCATGATAAGAGGCAAAGTAACCACCCCTATTACTTCTCGGCGGGTGTTGTCATAAGCTCTTACGGTCTGCCCAGATGGCGTGAAATCAGTGGGTCCCAAACCCAAAACAGTGGCAGTTCGGAGAGGACATACATTCAGTGCGGACCCATTGTCGATAAGAACGGTGGGAACCCTCATCCCCATAGTGTCAACGGTCACATAGAGAGCTTGAGAATGGCTCGGCCCGCTTTTAGGTAGGTCTACATCGGTGAACACGATGGTTGAGTTCTTGGGAGTTGGATTCACCAAATATACCAATCCCTCGGGGGATGTGTCAACGGGCACTTGTATCTGATTCAACAGTTTCAACACGGTCTGTCTGTGCTTATGCGAGGCCATGAGCAAGCCCCAAATAGTAATGTTGGCATTGGTCTTCTTCAGCTGCCTAAGCACTTCATCCTCTTCTTCTTGCAAGCTAGGGCGCCTCTGCCCTTCCAAATCTTCCAATGGATTTTCAGACTCTAGGTGGGGAGGCTTGAAATGACGACCCCCTCTGGTTATATGGTCCAACTCATCATCGCTAGCCCATATGTCATGGACTTCCTCGGAGTCATTCATCAAGTCATCCCATTCTATCATGTCAATGCTCTCCATCTCTGTCGGCAAGTCATCCCAACCTGAAGGGACTATCGGCTCATCTGATATCGGACTTGGGCTTGAGTACAGCACATAGTAATCATATTTCCCCGACGCTTCACCTAATAGGCCAACCTGAGGATCCCCTGCTTCATATCTTTCTTTCAGCTCTTGTTGGATAGATTTCTTTGGCAACAACAAAACCTTTTGGTCAATGAGGTCTTGGATGATCTTTTTTAGTATAGAACAAGCCTCGGTGTCATGGCCGGGTGCACGATGGTATTGGCAATATTGGTGAGGGGTTGATGGTCTGGGCTTTGGTGGAAGTGGCATGATAAGGCTGTTATTGCGGCAAATGGTGAAGAGACGGGTTAAGGTCATGAGGAGCGGAGTGTATTGTCTTATGGGATGGCGAGGGCGAGAGGATTCAACCCCAATGGCATTTATGGTGTTAGGTGGGGGTGTGTTGTTGTGTGATGGGAGAGGATTATGGGTGACATTTGGACGGGTTGGTGGTGAAATGACTTGCTTGTCAATGAGGTCTTGGACTTGGTGGTGAAGGCGAATACAGCGATTGGTGGCATGGCCTTTGGATTGATGGTACTTGCAGTACTCATTCTCATTGTAGCTCTTGGGTAAGGGATTTGGTGGAGGTCTTGGGTCGAGTGGCTTCAATAGGTCACGACTTATGAGCTTTTCAAGGACTCTTTCGAGTGGCATGAATAGGTCAGTGAATTGGCGAGGTGGGTTGACATCATTGAGAGAAAAGGGTTGGATTGGTTGAGTTATGGTGTTGACCTCGGCATTGTTCTTCCCAGTAAAGTTTGTCTTGCGACTCCTCACTTCCTCAGTCTTGATTGTCCCATCATTGATAGCATCTTCAACCTGCGTGCTAGCCCCAATGAGAGCTTTGAAATTCGGGAAATAGTGGGCAAATAGGTGCTTGTGATACACGGGCAGCAAGTTCTTAACCACTAACTGAATTTGGTCCTCCTCATTCGGCCTATCCGTCATTCTCGACGCCTTTTGTCTCCACCTTGTAATGTAAGCGGAGAAAGTTTCATGAGCCCCTTGCTTGGTAGTTTCTAGGTCCCTTCGAGTAACGTCCACCTCTGTGTTATACTTGTAGTGCTCTGAAAACTCATTGCATATGTCTTCCCAAGTCCGGGTTCTATTCTCATCCAAGGATAAGAACCATTTCAAAGCAGAAGTGGCCAAGGTTTCATGGAACATTTGAGCTAAAAGCTCGTCAGTAGCCCCTCGAGGGTGCATAGCTCGCACGTACATCTTCAAATGAGTCTTAGGGCAACCCATCCCATCGAACTTTTCTAACTCCGGCATCTTGCATTGTAGTGGAATACGAGCCGTTGGAAACAGGGATAGAGTCCGCACATCGACCATGTCATCAGCCCTGCGAATCCCTTTTATGGTTCTCTCCAAAGCTTCTACCTTGCTAGCTAACACGGAATCACTACTAGTACCTTTCCCCTTGGCTTCCCCTTCTAGGTTGGTGACCTCAGGTTTTGAGCTACTTTCCCCCCTTGTCTTGGTGTTCTCATTGGATTGAGGTCCCTCTTCGGTGCCAGCCCCATGAGGTATACCCGAGGAATGGGCCTTAGAGCCATTTTGTTCAAGATCCGCCATCTTCTGTTGGTTCTCTTGAGCCATTTTCAATGCGGTATCGGATGTCTCGGCGGTATGGTCAAGCTTGGCCATGATGGCTTTCAGGCAAGCCTCAAGGTCAAAGTGCCCCTCACTAGTTCTTTCGTCGGCCATGTTTGTCTGATGGGTAGACTCAACACTCACTAGACGCCCTTGTGGATTGCGGATCCAAGTCAGCACGTCTATGGATAGAAAAGTTTTAACCTTTAGCCTAAGGATCTGTCCTAAACCTCCATATTTTCCTTAATGAACTCGGTCTCTACACCATGTTCAATTAATTCATTCCTTTTATCCAATTACCTTTACAGGGATCATGGATTAAGGGTATGTTTTAAAGAATAGGGCATAGAGTCCTTCAACTAGGTTTAATTAATCCCCTAGGACTAGCACATCACAACATAGCTTTACATCCTATTTCCTTAATTTATTCCTCCTAACCCATGGCCTTAACGAAGGCTAGGGTTTAAAGGTCTATGTTAAGGGCATAAGATATAAAGCCTCACACCACAAACACGGCATAGCATCATTACAAACAATTGTGGGTGCATAAAGGTGAGACCGTAGTGTCCTACAAGTCTGTCTATATGGACTAATGATAAGGATAGGCTAGGGTCCTTCACTTGCTTGAGCAATCCTTATACCTAACCACATGTGGCATCAGGAACGCCGCGTGGGTCCAGCAGTACGTGATTAACTCATTTAATATACCCAAGGGCAAGCCCAAGGGTACTAGGCAAGAGAGGTTGATAGCTTTCGCCCCAACACATGGAATCAGGAAAACCAAGGTTGAGACTAGGCCGATCGTTGGCAAGGATACATCGAGGGACATCGATCCTAACATGTAACATGCAAGAGTTTGCGCACACAATGCAATAAATGAAAGCACACAATCAAGCGGATGCAATGTGATTGATTTTAGTTAAACATAAGAAATTAACCTAGCCCATTTAAACTTTATAGAGTCTAGCCCACAAATCCCCAGTGGAGTCGCCAAACTGTGAACCCCGGAAATTGGGCCCACAAGGGATTGAAAGAAAGTGGATTTGAAAAAGAAAAAGGAAAGGAATCGCCACCTTATTTTTTAAAGGAAACAAGGAAAACCCTAAAAATAGTTTGTTTTAGGAAAACAATTTGAATGACTCCATAAAAAAGGAAAGGCAAAAACCAATCTTTTGAAAACCAAAGAAATCAGGGATTCGGAGGCTAAGTTATGACATGGGAAGGTTCTAGGCAAAGCCTATAGGCACCCATGTCACCCTTTCGGTCTCTCAGTTCATTTGGGCTAAATTAAAGTCTTTCCATACAAAAATCAGCAAGTATATCATCACAAGAATTGTATGCATATCATATATTTCATTCATCCATCCATGCATAATAAGCACATAAAAACAGAAAAAGAAAAAGAAGAAAAGAAAACAAAAATAAACCTAGGATGCTTGGATCCTAGAACGGACTTGAGCCTCACGAAGAGCGCCTACGTACCATGCAACGAAATACATGGATCAAAGTCCACGTAGTTCGATTAGAATTAGGGTTAAGACCTAATATAAACCTATGGTTAAAACCCTATGTTTCCTTATTTGATCAAAAGAGTTGAATTTGATAGAAAGTTTGATTTTAGAAAGAACTCCATAAAATGGAAACTTTAATAAAAACCAGAATTTTGTTTATGAAGGAAACCTCTAATTAAACCATAGGATCATATTAAAAATTAACCCTAGATAGGGAGAAGAGAATGAGTTAAGGAAGAAAGGTGAATTGGGGCACCTTCACACCCACTTACCTGAGCGCAATTAGCTCCAAGCATTAGCTATTTCAGACATAAGCAGCCCTATTTGCCATAGGACAAATACCACACCTATTTGCACCCTTACAAGTGCTCAAAACCATGCAAAAACACTAACATGCAAATCTGGACAGAATAGTATTATGACCTAAAATCATCCACTAAGCATGCCAATAGCAAAAACAGCGAACAATAATAAGTCCTAACATATTCCTAGAACCATATCATGCATAAAAACCCTAAAACATACTAACATGCATGCAAAACTATCATGTTTACTCCATATGAAAAACATATACAGCAAACACGAAGAAAAACCAAATAAAAAAGTCTACTTTATCATGCTATATGAAAACAAACACGAAACAATGACTCTAAAACCCTAAACTCACAAATATGCTTAAAAACTCACAAGACATACTTTAATCATGCTAAAACCAAACTAAACAGAAATTAAATCATGCATATTAACTAACTAAAGCAATATAACATGATGAAAATCCTAACTCTAACATGCAATGACACTAATCCTAGCACAAGGACAAACAGGAGCACAAGAATCATAACTATGCATTAAAAACCTAAAGGATAGCCCTAAAGCATGCTAAACAGTAGATAAAAAAATAGATATTCCATGTATATTAACTAGCTAGAGTGTTAATACATGATAAAAAAGTTACCTTTAACATGCAATAAGCCTAACCCATATGAAAACCTAGTTTAAGCTTGAATAGAGAAGGAGAATACCTTAGGAAGGGCCTTCCTTTGTGTTTGTAATGGTTCGTGGCTCCTCAGGTCTTTAGAGTGAATCAAACCAACACGAATCCTCCTCTTTGTCAAAGTGGTATCACAGCAAAGAGATCAAAACTCACTCAACTTTGAAAAGAAAATAGAAAACAAAAAGAGAACAAGAGAAAAGAAAAGTGATTTTCGTCACTTTGCAGCAGCAGCAACTTCAATCGCGTTTTTGGGTATGAAAACGTTGGATTTGGACAAAGCTTGTGAAATACAAAGTTGTAGAGAATTGAATTATATTTCTAACAAGACCAATTTCATCAAATTCTGACTTCGGATGAAAAAGTTATGATTAAAATACGACTGCTGGTTTTCAGAAAATCTGCTGCTGAATTATGACGAATTTCACTCCCTCCAAACCCTCTTCTCCTCCCCCTTATTTAAAGACATTAAGAGAGTATTTATAGCTGAAATCTGGAGTTTCCCTTTCCTTCCTGGACTAGGTTTCTTTGGAGAATAATCAAAAGGTATTTTATAATGATAAAAGACTTCTAATCTGAATAGGAAAAGGAAATTGTCTTTTATAAAAATTAGGAGACTGACCGCTAACACGCATGCACATGTATCGTATGTGCGTACACACACTCATCACATACGTACACGTGTTAGTGTCATGATAAAAATGGCTAATTTAATAAAATAATTTTCTTTTCATTTTAACCAAAAATCTCATGCTGTGATTCGCACTAATTCTTCAAGGATAATCTGTAAATAACCACACTAAACTCATCATCAGGGCCACGAGACTTAATACCTCATATGCATCCATATGAACTCCAATTGACAATTTGGAGATCATTCCAAGGTCAAATGAAAAGTTTGGGACTTAAAAGACGATTATGCCCCTCAAGTCACAAAAGCTCTTATTATCCCTCAAGATCAACTCCAATTTGAACCAAAATTCATATCCATTGTCCTTGTGACTCTAGAAAACTAATGCAAGTGACTAGACTCAAAAACCAAACAAAAACATGCATGAAATGATGAGCCCTAGTAAGGTGGTGCAAAAATGGGGTGTGACAGTCGTACATGACTGAAATATAGTCTTTAATTTGTAAGAAAAGTCATAAATATAGCTTACAAAATCAATCAGTCTTTTGATTGCATCAATTGAACTTTCGAATCTAATTGATGTTGTTCATTTTTGTAGGGTGACAACCATGCTGGGTCGTAATGGATTCATCGTTGGATTGCACTTTTGAAGCTCAATGTGGAAACTTTATGTTGATGAAAAAAGTGGCAACTTTTTGACATTTTTGTTGACTATAAATTAAACAGGTTTGGAAATAGTTTTATATTAGCTACAATTCTTTTTAAATATAAAGTTATTTGGAAAAGGTTCTTATATTCTCTATGTTGTATCATTTTTCTTTGGATATGAAACTGTTTTGGGATTTACTTCTTGAAATATATTGTTTTATATTGGGAAACATGTATTGCATAATAGCAAAATGGATCAATAATTATAATTTTAGGGAAAAAATAGCATATTTCTATGATTTTAATAGATTTGATGTGCAAAAAAAGTAAATTACAACAAAAAAAAATTAACGTTGCAATATAGGTTTATTGCAACAACACAGTTTGATGCAATAACTTATTGCAACGACACTTATTGTTGCAATGATAATTTGGCATGTTACTTGGGACATTAATTTCAACGATAGTGATGTTGCAATACACATCTATTGCAACAACATAATTTGATTCAATAACCTATTGCAACAACACATATTGTTGCAATGATAATTGGGCATGGTAGTTAGGACATTAATTTCAACAACAGTGTCATTGCAATAGATATGTATTGCAACGACTTTAAATTTATTGCAATGATGAGGTCGTGGCATTATATTGGACTTATTGCCACAACTTTGGTTTCTGCAATAACTTATTGCCGCAGAGTTTATTGCCACAGGTCGCATCGGCCAAGTTGTCGTTACAATAAGTATCTATTGCAACGACTTTGTGGTTATTGCAACGATTTGTGCCGTTGCAATAAGCCAATTTTCTTGTAATGACGCCACATGCAAATGTTGGAATCGTACATTTTACACACTGTAATCACCTTTTTCTCAATGCTTTCACAAAATCATACTCAAACCCAACCTTAATGGAGTACTCAAGAAGGGCCATTCTAAATTCGTCCACACCACCCTCAAAACCCTGTCCAACTTGTCAAATTCCATCAACCCAACTTGCTAATAACAAAAAAAATTTCTCATGTTTATAGTAATTTGAAAGCATATTTGCTTCATTGTCACTATAGTCCCCCTGTTGTAATGCACTGTGATTCTCTCCCTTTTGTATGCAACAACATCTTGTGTTAAAATACTCTGCTTATAAATAGCCACATCTACACGGTCAATTCCGATAGAACACACCAATTTAAACATGTTTTGAATGTCTAAGTTACATTCAAGCATACAACATGCGTATCCGGGTAAAGTATACGAAAACGACATCGAATCTGACTTCAAGCCATTCCACTTGGAACACACAAACCTGACTAAGTCAACGAAACGAAAACTGCACAGTGCATCCAAAATAGTAGTGTATAACCCATGTTTGCAAAGTAATAAGACCATATTTATGATACTAATCTACCAAAAAAACACATTTACACATTACAACTAAACACTATCCACAGGGATGCTAATTTAGTTACATATAACAATTGATATTTGATCTTGACCACACTCCGTTACGGTAATAGTTACGTGTAACATATCCATGAGGGTTCACACAAAATACTTATCATTATCACCCTATAACAGTTTATTGTGTGCCCCCCCTAATGTCTTCCTTTATTGAATTTATGCTATATGACATACGTCAATACCCACATTATCAAACACAACTTCGAATGCATTGAAACAGGGATATGTGCTAGTAGTGTATAACCCATATTTGCAAAGTAATAAGACCATATTTATGATATTAATTTGCCAAAAAAACATAGCTACATATTACAACTAAACACTATTCACAAGGATGCTAATTCAGTTACATATGACAACCAATATTTGATCTTGACCATACTACGGTATGATAACAGTTACGTGTAACATATCCATGAGGGTTCACATAATATACACATCGTCATCACCCTATGACAGTTCATTGTGTGCCCCCTAATGTCTCTGTTTACTGAATTTATGCTATATAACTTATGTCAATACCCACATTATCGAACACAACTTTGAATGCATTTAAACATGGATATGTACTTTCTTCTTACAAAATAGAGGCCACAGACACTTGGGTGTGAAAGTCTATTCAAGCATTTATCAAATTATGTAAAGGAAATCGAGAGAAAAAAAAAAAAAAAAGATGTAGACCTGGTAAAAATGGGAGAACAACTATCACTTATGCAAACAAAAATGATCTATACCATGAAAAATTTGAACTTAACATTAGAAACAACTTACCTGGTTGAATTTGGAATTCAAATTTCAGAGGAATTGGCCCTACTTTCTTGTAAAACATCTCCAAATTCTCTAACAGACGGAATAGGCATGAAAATGATGGCGATTTCAAATTTGAAAATTCCAAATGGCTGTTGAAGGTGATAAACATAGAAAACCCTATAATTGCCGTAAGAATCTTAGGGCATAAACTGACGTATAATCTTCCTCCCCGTTTAGCATCAATAACCTGCTTAGTTTCCATTCTATTCAAGAAGGCAACGGAGGGCATAAAAGGGATTCGCAAATTTGGAAACCCAACTACCTTATGAAACAGAAACATTTCGACACGAGAATGGACTTGTAGCTAAAGTTTTTCTTTAGTAGGACTTTACACTTTACGGGAAAAGGGAGTTGGACTTGTGGCTAATTTCCCCATATATTAAATATAGTGAGTTTGATTAACCTACTTAATTAAATTTATTAAAGATATATTTTAATCAAGCAAGTTAACAAGACTCAAATTAAACAATTAATCACACAAGATATGCATGCAAATTTCTACGTGAAAAACCTGATAAGAGAAAAACCATGGGACGTCATCCAGTTTAAGCAATCACATAAATACAAGATTTACCTAACACATGGACAACATACCTAGTCTTACTCCATGCAATGCTCTTCATGTTTTATTCCGTTCAACACTTTAGGTTTTCGATTTATAGTCGTACTAGTTAATTCCTTCGAATTTGCCGACATAGACACATGGTCTTTAAAAAAAGGGTTTTCTTAAAGTGTACTCTAAGGGCGCATGTTAAGCTCTAATTAATAATCTAATTATTGCATGGAAAAATATGTTTTCACAATTTTTCAAGCGTTTTCACATTTTTTGAAACAACTTTCACCATTTACAATGCATTTTCATAATTTCCAATGCGATAATTAGGTTATTAATTGTAGCTTAACACGTGTCCTTAGGACAACCATCATCCCAAAGGGGGGGAAAAGGAAGAAGAAGAAGAACAACAACAACAACAACAAAAAGAACAAAAGACAACACCTTTGCCAGAGACATGAGGAGGGGATTATAGATGATCTCGATACACAAATTCTTCCTTGTTGTGGAGGTCGAGATAGATCTAATGCTTTGAGAAGGAGGTATAAATGAGGACTGGTGTGTCAGAGGAGAATTAGATATAAATGAGGACTGGTGCTTCAATTACTTATTATACTATAAATTGTCTTAGGGCATTTATCCAAATGATGTAAACTATTAATAACCAATTTAGAATCACCTTCAATAATCACCTTTTTACAATTTTTTTTTGCTTCGCTAACAACAAACCATTCCTTAATGCAATAGCTTCCATTCTAGGAAACAGAAGCATTCTCCTTAAAGTAATTACAATGCATAGTTGTTGGCTTACCAAAATGATCACGAATGATTGATCCCGTAGACCTATTCTTTCTTTTTTTTCTTTTTTTTTTTAATAGATCTATCAAAATTTAATTTAACCCACTCATCATTAGGAGGAATCCATCTAATAAACTTTGAACTCTTTTTAAATTTCTTGTTTGCACTATATTTGGATTTATCAAAGTTAATATCACTTCTTGATAAGTTAATCACTAATTAGTCTGAAAAACCATTAGTTGCTCGCTCTATAATTAAGAATTTATTAAAAGTTTCATTCTTAAAAATAAAATTATTTCGATCACACCAAATTTGCCAAAGAAAATTAGAAATTTTATCCATCCCATAATCTTAATTTTTACATTTTTCTAGAAGAGCATTTGCTTAAATTCAAAATCCAATTAATCAAATCATTATCATTATCTGTAAGCATAGGATAAGAATTACTGACCAAATTCTACACTTCTTTAACCCTAGTACAAGTGATAGAGAGAAGACAATAACTAAGAGATAGACCCATGATGGAGAAGGCTATAAAGCTTTCATCACGTTCTTGGGAAGGAATGTTCTCCCACAATTCTAGCCTTTGGAATTACCATTCTTACTGCAGACTCAAAAAATTGATAAACGCATGTTTTGGCTAAAAAAAATAAGGGTTTTCTTAACGTGTGTAGAGCATCTCCAATGGTGCGCTAAAATGTGTGTTATTGCTATATTTTAGCAATAGCACACTTTATTGGTGCTCCAATGGTGTGTTAAAAAATAGCAATAGCTCATCCTTGTGCTATATTTGGCACATCTTTAAGCTAAAATAACACAAAGTTGGTTTAAAAAGGAAGGAGATAATGATTGTGTTAAAAAATTACATATTGTGTCATTTGCACCATCAGAGTATATTGTGCCAAATTATAGCATTTGACATTTGTGAACCATGGGTTTCGATCCGGGGGGAAGGAAAACCCTTCTTTTAAAAAGACTTGTAGAAATTTAAATTAATAAAAATTTGGTTTTTAAAAAGTTCACAAAAACATAACAAACAAGGAGTCGCCACCTCATTTTTAGGAAAAGAGGAAAATCATAAAAACAATTTTTAAAGAAAACCTTTGAAAACAAATCACATGACTCCGATCAAGGAAAAGCAGGTCTAATCGAAATAAGAGAGGATTCGGAGACTAAGTTACGATGTGGGAAGGTTCTAGGAAACATCTTATAAGCACCCACATCGCACCAAAATGGGTCTTTGAATTTATATGGGCTATTTCAATCACTTCTTAATTAACACTATGCATATGTGCAGAATCATCCATAATCATCCACATTCATCCATGAACATCCATAAAGCATGTAAACATCCATGAACAAATAGGAGAGATATTAAAAGCATGCAAGAGAGACAGAAAATAGGAAACAGATCCATCCTATTCCTCTAGCAAATATATAATGGATAAATGAATAAGCATGGGTCCATCCTACTCCTCTAGCAATATATGTGATGGATAAATGGATAAAAGAAAGAAAAAGAAAACCTAGGATACTTAGTATCCTAAGGCGGTCTTGAACATCAAATGAGCGCCTACGTACCTTGCATGTAAAGATGTAAGGATCAAAGTCCACGTAGTTCGATTGAGAAGGGGTTACTCCCTTTACAATGAACTATAAACCCTAAGTTTCCAACTTAAGAAAGGTTTTTAAAAAACTTAGGAGTTTCTAAAAATAGGAATTTAGGAAAAGATAGAATTAGAAAAGAGATAGAACTCTTATCTAAAAAGAAGTTTGAGAAAAGTAGAATTCTAAAAGAGATAGAACTCTAATTTAAAAAGGAGTTTTAGGAAAAGTAGAATTCTAAAAGAGATAGAACTCTAAATAAAACAGAATTTTAATGAAAGTAGAGTTCTAAAAGAGATAAAACTCTTATTCAAAAAGGAGTTTTAGAAAACACGAAAACTTAAGAATTACAGTCCAAAGTAAAAAGAATAACCCAAAGGGGGGAGAAGAGAACAAATCAAAACAAACTTACCATGAACCACTTACCATATGCAAATTATCCCGAAACATCGAGAAAACACCAATTAATCACCCCATGTATTCTATGGGCAATTATTAAGCTTAAACCAACCATATTCATGCTCAAATCATCATTAAAAGACCTAATTCAAATCTGGATAGAATGCTAAACATGCATATAATGACCTAATACTCATGCAAATAACAAAAATCAAAAGGGAAACAAAACCCCAATATGCTCCTATATGCTCTAAACATCCTAACATGCACAAAACTATCAAAAACATGCTAAATATGAATTATCATGATGAAAATATCATATGACAATTTAAAACATGAAAATAAAATCTAACATGATGCCTTAGGTAAGTATTTTATGTAAGAATGTGAAATAATCATCCTTACGGTGAGTTTCCTTAAGTAAAACTATCGAGGGATAATTTTACGTAGAAACCACTCCACATGACTGATTTCTTCACATATCCTACGTAAAATATATACCTAAGAATGCAAAGAAACTCACAGCACACTTAAATACACTCTAGAAAGCACCTATGCACAACCTCAGTCTCTAAGGACGATAATTATCTTCGAAAAGAATAATCATTCATACACATATGAAGATGAGGCTTACATAGCAAGTGTCCTATACAAAAGATGCTTAAAATCATGCATACAATTGAACCATGAAGAGAAAACGGCCTAAACACATCAACTAATTTTCTGTGTAAAACGTACCTCTATCCTTAAGGAAAAACTATCCTAACAGCAAGCAATTCGCAATCCTATTCCACTAGTATGCTTTCACATCATATTTGAATCATATACACTCTAAAATATAGAGTATATATGATTCCTAAATCAATTCTAAGCCATAACTATGCAGAGAATGGAGTAGAAGAAGAAGGAATTGTAAAAGGAGGCAAAGGAGACTTACAACAAAGCAAAGGTCTTCGCTGCGTTCTTCCTTCTCTTTGGCTTGGTTCCCTTCTAATTTTTCTTTAGAATTGCAGTAGGAAGCCTTCTCCAAGTGATATGAGTGAGTGCCAACTCGTTCTCCCTGGCTCTCTAATGAATATGATGTGTCAAAAAGCCCCCTATGTTGATTAATGAGCCTCTATTTATAACCAACCAACTATACACTACAAGAAAAAAGTTGATAGATGACACTTTTAGAATTTAAAAAGATGACCGTTTTTTAAAAACCAGTCATCTTTTGATTTTTAAGATGAAAAGATGACTAATATTTAAGACCAAACTTAAAAGCAGTCATCCTTGAAAAATAAAGATGACTGGTTTTTAAAAACAGCATAGCAAAAGATGACTAGTTTTAAAAAACCAGTCATGAATTCACGTTCTAAAGGCTTTCTTCCCGTGTCAGCTCCGCGATCCCTTTTAAGACAAGCTATATATATATTTTTTTTTTCACTCTCTCAGTCTCTCTCTCTCTCTCCCTCTCCAATCTCCATCCCTTGACACACAGCCCTCACGCATCAGTCACCACAGCCCTCATCCTCACCGTCGTCGTCGCCCAAGGCCGCCGTCACTCTTGCCATCGCCCAACGCCTTCCTCACCATTGCCGTCACCCAAGGCTGCCCTCACCTTTTTCCCTTGCTGTCATCGTCATCTCCATAGCCAGGGGAGTTAAGTTGTGCTTTTTTGTTTATTTGGCAACGAAATTTCTCTTTGTATCTTTGTCAAGTTTGTAAATTTGTAGGGATTCTAGGATTCAATTTTTAGGGTTTCAAGATTTGGGATTCAATTTTAGGGTTTCTCATTTAGAACAAAGATGTGTTTGGTGGTATTAATTCTAGAATTAAATCTATTTGCTCTGAGCTGGATTCATTTCATATACTCCAAGGCGATTCAACATTTCAACGAACCACCAGGTTTTTGAGTTTTTGCGGTATCCCTTCTCTTCGAAACAGAGATATATTAACGTCACTGAAGGAGGTATGGAACTTCTGACTCGATCAACCACAGATTCAGAGGTACGTTCTCGTTAGATCAACTCACTGTGCAGGAAAATTTCTTCTACCAGATCTATATATGAATGAATTTGTGATTACATATATATGTACAGAAATATATGGGTGCTGGAAATCATCGGAGCAAGGGTTTAGAGGGTAGAACTGATTTTTCTAGTGGTGGGCTTGTTGAAATTTTTGGGATCTGAAGGTAGAGAAGTTGAAGATCTGGTGTTGTATTTTCTGATTGGTAGGCTTTTAGTGCTTCTGATGCTATAGAAACCCTTTTTTTTCATTTTTTTTTTAAAAAATTTTATCTTATTGTATTTCCTTTTTAAAGATTGATGCATTCAACAGAAGAACTATTGCCATTAATGTAGGGTTTCCATTTTTTAAGAAAAACTTGTATTATGGATTCGTGGGTTTGAGGTCTCGTTGATGGGGGTTTCAGGTGGTGGAAGAAGGGCAGTGATGGGTTGGTTCGTGTGGGTGGAGAATAGTGTTGATGGGTTGGCCAAAATGGTTTACCTCTACTGTTTCAGGACAAAAATTGTGGTTTCGTACTGTTTTAGGAGCTGTATAGGGTGAATTCATGTGGTTTTGGGTGGAGTTTCGTGCTGTAAATTGGTTTTAGAACACATTTTCTTTAACTTGTATTTCACAATGATTTTAGAACACATTTTCTTTAACTTGTAATATGCACAATGGTTTCTTTAACTTGTAATTTTCCATTATTATTATAATTCATAATCTGAAAATGAGTGAAAAGGGTGAACTCTGTGTGATCACATCACAAAAGGGTGAACTGTGTGTCATCTTCGAATCACTGAAACGATGATGCCAAGAATCTATATATTGTATTAGAAGCCAAAAAAAAAAAAAAAAAATTGCAAAGTTGAAATATAATTTGGTCAGACCTGGCTAGTCACTCTGTATCACAAGACACGTATATGGTCATTGTTATGATGCTGTCTATGTCATTTGCCCATTCTTTTGTTGCAGTTGAATGTTTCAAGAATCACCTTCATTTTTTTGATTAGTTATATAGTTTGATGAAAACTAAATGCAGAAATTTCAAGTGGGACCTCCATGGAATGATAGGTGTCAATTCTTTTCATTTTTTGATCTAGTTTTTTATGAATCCTCAGTTGGACTATTTATTATGATTGTACATGATTTTGATTATCTAATGGTTAAAAAAATTGCTAGAATGTGAGGCATATTCCAAGGATCTGTTTGGGTGTCTAATTCGAAATTACATCATTCAACAAATTTTACGTAGTATTGATTAATGAAAACATAAATCCATCTTAAATTAGAATGATTAAAAAAGTTGGAGTCATTACTATAACTAAAGTTATAGGATCAATGTTTTAGATAGCTTCAACCAGCTAGCTATAGCTTACCATTGTTACTTTTGCTTTGAATCTGTGCCATTCTTGCAAAAAAAAAAAAAAAAAAAGGTTGGAACTTCTCAGGTCCATGTCTATTATTAGGTGGTCACATGTGTCAGTAAATCCTCTTAAACTTCCATTTCCCCTGGCTGTTTTTGGCCTTACTTCACATATCTGTCTTGGGCTACTAATGTAACAAGTGCACCCTTATGTGTACTCTGGACATTAATCAAGTGCTCTTAGATATAACTTAAACCCACTCTAGTAGAGGATTTTATGAACATTTCATTTTCATATTCGCTCTTGCACATCATTTGAGACCTTGTATTTGAGAAAATAATTTTGAGACAAATAATATTTTCCATAAATTATTTTGACAAGTATTGGATTTTTGAGTCAAGCGATCAGCAATGATATATTGTTTGTATATGGATGGTTTGTGCAAACACAGGTTGGGACCCATTTTTGTGTCAATGTGGGACTTTTTTTTTTACCAGTATTCACACTTGCAATTTGTAAAAGGACAACCCAGCATTTTGGTTTTTTTTTAATGGAAATGCGTTGATGCATTTGTCACACAGTTTACTTTACTTGGTGACTTGAATCAGTGGAAACACGCCTAAAATAGGTGGCATTTCAAACCTATCCTCATTGGTTTTCTTCCAAACCAGTTGGCCTGCTGCATGTGGGTCCGACTGGAACCTAAGTTCGAAATTCTCAAACAAACTCCTTTTTTTTTTTTAAAAAAAAAAAATATATTTTAATAACCTCAAACAACCCCTAAAATTTAAAACACCATTTTCTATGGGTTTTTATTTTTTTTATTTTTTTTATTTTTTTTTATAATTTTTTTTTATAATAAAGATGTTAACACATGAGCCTTAATTCATACACCAACCTTTCATAAAGATAATTAATCTTTAACCTCCCAAAAAGATATCTAATTAACCTTATTCATACACCATTTTCTATGTTAAATCTTTGAAATGTGCCTTATTTATTCAATGATAGGGGATCATGTCTCAATATTTATGCAATATCTTCTAAAATTCAAGGAGAATTCGTCAAAGTGGTCGCTCTCATAAACGACAATATTTACCTTTGCATCAATGTAGAGAGGAACTTTCTCTTTACACTCATTCATATTCTATCATTTATCTAAATAATCAAAGAAAATTAGTTCATTGAATGAATCCTCATGTTTACATAATTATAAACAAGCCATCATATATTTATTTGTATTTACATATCCACATGTTCATATAAATATAAATGTATGCCACGTGTTTGATTGTGATCATATATCTGTTTATTCATGTTGGCAAATCCATACATACTCATCTAAAGCAAGCATTATCCTAAAAAATGGAGGTTTAGTGATTATAAGCATTTTGGAAGTAAGATAGCATCAACAAGCACTAGTGGTCTGGTGGTGGAATAGTACCCTGCCACGGTACAGACGCGGGTTCGATTCCCAGCTGGTGCATGCCTCTGTTGCGGGGATAGCTCAGCTGGGTGAGCGTTAGAGTGAAGATCTGAAGGTCGCGTGTTCGATCCACGCTCATCGCATCATTTTTTTTCCCTACAATCCCTGTTTGGCTCCTGAGAAAATAAGGGGGAAAAAAAAGGGTGGTTTTTGGATCCTTATGTTTTTATGCTATTTTGGTTTCCAAAAAATGAGGATTAATTGTAACTTGAGCAGTTAAAATAGTCTAGGATTTCACTTGTGTGTTATTGTCCTTTTCCTGCACTTTCTCAGCAACCAAACATACGATTCAGGGTCTATCTAGGGTTTTGATTGAAAAGAAGACCATGAATGACCGTTGAAGGAAATAGACCATTCACATTTGTCCTTTGAAGATGAATTTGAAGGTTTTTTTTTTCTTTTTTGCATATTTTTAATTCATGTTGCTTTACTATTTGTGAGCAGTTTATTTATTTAGCTTCACAGAAGAAAACTTCAGCACTAAAATCTGAGGCATCTAGTTCTGTCTCCTCAGCTAATGCTAAATTGGCTAAAGGAAGCTTCATTTTGCCTATGGATGTTGCACCCTCAGCCAAACAACCGACCTACACTGAGTTAACTTCTTGTTGCATTCATTTGTTGCTAAATAATATTTAACCTTGTCTTGACTTTGTTCCATGGCCATAATTTGTAGCTTTTATACGAATTGTCTCAATTGCTGATAGTGATGCAAGATATTTACGTCAACTAAATTTGATGAAATTTTTTCATTAGAGTTGGGTGCTGGAACAGGTATGTTGAACATCTGTGCCAATTTATGTATTTTGTCATCTGCTATGCTATTTTGAAAAATATATAAATAATCTTAACTCTTACAAAGATTAACTTTGTCTATATGCTTCAATTGGCATGAACTCTTTAAAGCTAACCCAAGTACTCATTGAGAGAGATTTTTCAGAATTGATATGACTATACCCTCTGACCTAAATAAATAAATAAATAAATAAAAGAATAAAGAATAGAAAAAAAGATGGAATATCAAATCCATGGTGAAAGCTTCTCCTTCTTACTTTTCTTTTCTTTTCTTTCTCTTTTTTTTTTTTTTTTTTTTTTTTTTTTTGGTGGTTTGAAACTCTTCACATTGGGATTTTAATTTTATGAAAAGTGATGGGCATTTGAAATGGTGGTGAGTCCTAAGAGCATGCAAACTCAACGATCGAGCACTAATTTTTGTGATTTTGTTTTCGACTTGGTTGCTTTGTTTGAATCTTGTGCTTGTTTTCTTGTTTTTGATTTGAATTTGTGGTTTTTGAATTGCGCAGGCCAGTGGAGGGAGCTTAGCTCGTGATATATGGAGTTCGAGATTATCGAAATTCTACTACGGTTGAAGTAACGCCACCAATAAATTCTCCAGTTAGTCTCTGTTCTCTCATTTCAGCTCTCTGTCTCTCTGTCTGTTTGTCTGTCTGTTTCTCTATATATATGTATGTATGTAGAACACTGTGTTACCTTACTATTTGTTTGGTGTAGAAGCCATTTTTAAGCATTTTCCTTTTCCCCCCTTCCAAATAACCAAATGAAGCCTTACGGTGGTATAAACTAGGGCGAATTTAAGCTTCGGCAGGATTGTGGTCAATGAGATTCTCTTTAATAATATATTGATTGGTTATAGATATCTGATCACACTTCTAGCGAAGTCATTTGGATTATAATAAGTACGAGTTTGACAATCATAATGATTGCCCTATTTCTTGTGATCTTTTTGTCTCTTATTCTTTTGTTTCTTTTGTCAGGTATTGCCTATAATGGATTTCCTAGAGGATGCTCAGGTGATAAGCTTCCATGGGCAAAGGTTGGTATTTGAAAAATAAATTTCTAATATTATTAAGGAATGATGAGTAGTAACTCTTTTCTTTTATTTTTCAGAAGTCCAAAACCGGGAATCCTTTGGAGACTAAGTATCCATAAGTGTGGTGCTTTTGTGAACTCCATTCTTGATTTGCAACTTTTTGTTTGATCTGTAAACAATGATCTCTGCTCACAGTGGAGGCTTAAATCAACAAAGAACAGGGGTAACTTTTTTGGCTCATGTTATCAACTTAAGGATAGTTTTATTTAATTAAAAGTTTGATATCCTTAAAGACATAAAGGGGTTATATCAATGACATTTAGAATGTGCTTGATGTTAGTCTTATCTGTGTGAGACTGATCATATATCTTATATTTATTGAGGCGATTGTTTTATGCAATGAGATCCTGTTGTAGGCAAGAAGTAGGGGCTACCAAGTTTTTGTTAATATGCCCCTTCCATTGCAATCTATTTTCGTGCAGTTTTTTGTTTTCAAATGTGGGTTTTATTTGTTTGCCCCTCCAATTGTAGTTTGTGCCCTGTCACTTTCCCCTTAATATACACATACGAGGGAAAAAGGAAGAAGATCCTCATTTAGGAATAATTTTGTAGGTTTTTTGAAGCTATTATGTTGGCCTTTGGTACTGTTTCTATGTTCTATTACTTTGTATATGAGTCAGATGTCAGCATTGCCATACTTAAATAGCATTTCAATTAGTTACTTGTTGCCATTGCTCATGTGCTATTTTAAACCTTTCCCCCACTTTTAATGTGAGTGGAATTGTTTGTCTTTGAACTCACTCATAATAATCACCAAACGTGGGACTCTTGAATTATGCTGTTGACCATAAAGGGCATTATTGTTGTTGGTGTTATTCAGTCAGTTCCAAAATCTCATAGCTTATTATTTGAACATTGTGTGTTATAACAGATATGTTGATGAATTAGATTCTGGCAATGAGTATATCGTACCCACCATGACCGCAGATAACAAATGTTGTTGTTGCAGCCCATATTTTAAGTGCTACTCTCATTGTTCCCAAGCTGGACCAGAAATCATTTTGGAAGGACTCCAGGTTTTTGTTGCAGTTTGCAGTTATATTAGATTTCTTTAAATTCAAATTACTTGCATCTTGTTCATCTATACGTGATGTAGTGTTTGGTGTAGCAACTTTGCTGAGAGCTTTGGTAGATATGTAAGAAAGAGATGGGATACCTGCGGAAATGCTACTAGCTCTATGCAGTGCATGTGGGTGAGATAAAGAGAGAAAGGAAGGGATATTTTGCTTTGATTGAGTCAAAGAAATGGGAGCAAATTAACATTGAAGCTTTTGTGGATGCTCATTCTTCTAATTCATCCTTTTTTTTTTTTTTTTTTTTTTTTTTTTTGGTTCTCACCTAATGGCTTCTTTTTGTGTAGTTGAATCATGCATCATGGCAAAAGGTGAAAATTTTTTGAGGATGTTGTCTTTTTAAATTTGTTTTTCATTTTAACATCAAAAATATTGTAGCACTAGCTAGTTAAGTCAAGGGAATGGTGATGACTTTTGAAACCTTGTTATTGTAATCCAATGAAATGAAAATGATGGTTTTATAATTAATATGAGTGATTTAATTTCCTTTGTTATTTTATTTGTCTTAATTTCTTTTATTTCATATTGAGAATTTAATTATTGAGTAATTTGTATAAACAGGTTGATGTATCAAATTTAATAACAGGTTTGTAGGGTAGTAAATAGTATATGACATTTTTTGTATATGAATACCACAAAAAAAAAAAAAAAATGGTGTCATAGATAAGATGACTGTTTTCTATAGTCATCTTTTAATACATAAGATGACTGGTTTTAAGAGCATAAGATGACTGTGAAAAACAGTCATCTTATACAGTCACACAGTCATCTTATATAGTAATACATGACTGTTTTTAAAAACATAAGATGACTGTGTTTTACAGTCATCTTATATAGTCACACAGTCATCTTATATAGTAATATATGACTGTTTTTAAGAACATAAGATGACTATGAAAAGCAGTCATCTTATATAGTAATATATGACTGTTTTTAAGAACATAAGATGACTGTGAAAAGCAGTCATCTTATATAGTAATATATGACTATTTTTAAGATAAAACTAGTCATGTTTTGTTGAATATATGACCGTTTTTAACGGTCATCTATTGCACAAAAGATGACCGTGTTAATGAATAAAGGATTTTCTTTCTTTGATTCAAACATGACTGTTTTTAAAAAACGGTCATCTATTACTCTCAAAGATGACCGTAAAAAACGGTCATCTTATTTGATGATAAAAGATGACGCCTGAAGAGATGACTGTTTTTTCTAAAAACAAAGATGACTGTTTTGCTAAAAAATGACTGTTAAATACAGTCATCTATCAACGTTTTTGTAGTAGTGATATGAACCAATGGTTGAGATTAATTCACCATAAAACCAATCTAGGGTTGTTATTAAATCCCATGAATGTTAAACAACTCAAAACCACCTCCCAATAGGCTTAGAAGTCCTTTGGAAGGTTGAAATTCAGAGTGGTAGAGTCCTATTCCGTCAAAAACTTAAAGAGAGGCAAATCGGGACGGACTGCTCGGGTGACCGGTTGGGGTGAACTGGTTGGGGTGAACCGGTCACCCGAGAGCAAAGTCAGGTTTCCCCGGTTTTGAGGATTCTTGACCCGGTTTGGACTCCTAACTTCAAACGGACTTAAATTTTTCATTTTAACTCCGATTTGAGTGATTCAAAAGCCAAAATTTCAAGGATTCAATGTAAAATAAGCCTAGAATATTCTCGAACCAAAAATCCCTAACCAAGGTCAATGGCTGGGTTTTCATGAGGTGATTCCCTAAGAAAAGGTCAATTAACCACAGGGTAATGTGGTGAACCAATCCAAAACCTATCAATAAATTAAATTAGCACTTCAATTAGACTCATTTCATCATTATAAGATCAATGGAACACTCCAGAACAAATTTGGAGGTCAATTGGAAAATATACGAAGTAAAAGATGAAATTGCCCTTCAAGTCGCAAAAGTTCTAATAAACTATCCAAACCTATCTGGAATTGAACCAAATTTGACACACATATCCAAGATGATCTTAGAAACTAAATGCAAGTGATGGGACTCAACAAAGAGACAAAAATATACATACAATGATGACCTATTCTCCTAAGGCTTAAAAGGGCAAAAGTGTCCTTTAATGCTTAGGGACTCCTAGATGCTTCTAAATCTAACCAAATGGTATCATGATCTTATGGGGGTGAAAATGGGGTGTTTACAACATTATAACATGCGCTAAAATAACAATAGCACTAGTAATATAGCTCACACCACTAGAGATGCTCTTAGGGCACATGTTAAGTCTCATTTAATGGGGCAAATCGTACACAGAAATGTATTTGCACGGTTTTGTAAACACTTTCACAATTTTCTAAGCAATTTGCATTGTTCTCTATGCATTTTCAGCATTTTTTAATGCAATGATCGTGTCATTAAATACAAATTAACATGTGCCCTTAGGGCATACGTTAAGAAAACCCAAAAAATAATTATGTGGAGTTAGAGTTTGAATTGCATTTCCATTTCCAATGGACCAACCAAACACAATAATTGAATTAGTAGTCCCAAATCCAACTCAGATCTTTAATTCCGAGCTCAATTCTAGGCTCTAATTGGACCCTTAAGGTAGTTTGCATTGCACCACATGCTTTGCACATGAAAACTTTTATAGCCAAAAAGACATACTCCCTCCATTTTATATTAATTGTGTTTTTTTTTCCCCATTTTGGGCTGTTTTAAAATTTTTGTCCTAGTAAAAATGTCAAAGACTTTATTTTAATCATTTCCCCAAAATACTCATATCGATGGTACTAATTACACGAAATAAACAAAACAAGCTCAACTAATGATTTGTACCACTTTGAGGGAAATTTTGGAATGTTAATGATGCAGCAGAAAACTAGAATGATATGATTATGACAAACGTCAATAGCCTAGGTTCTCGAATCCACGAGAAAGAGCTCGAATCTACGAGAAGTAACACAAATCACAGAGAAAACTTTCAAAGAAATATTATTGATCAAAAGTTAATTCTTGCCCATAGGGCTACAAGCCTATTTAAAGAAAACTAATACTTGAACTCTAAGTAAATTAGGAAAATGAATTTTACTAAATTTTAGAAAGCAATAAAATAAGGGAAAGCAATAAAATAGGAAAGGAATAAACAAAATAAACAAAATAAGAAAATTAAGCAAATCTAGTTAAGAAATTAACTAGAATTGGCATATCCGACAAATCAAATCTAGTTAGATGCCCTCTGCTTTCTAGTTAGGTGCCCTCTGCTTTGCTCTCTGTTTTGTGTGCAACCTTGTGATGCTTCAGGTCCTCCATGAACTTATGTGTAACTTGTTCCACATTAGTTAAAGCATAAATGTTGATTTGAAAGCATTTAAGAAGACTATCTAAAAAAATGTGTTTTTTCAGATAAGACAACTAATTTGAAACGGAGGGTAGTAGGTACTACAAAAAAGATAGGTTTTGCCAGAAAATTAATCAGTCGTTAAATGCCTAAATTTTAGTTGTAATAAGTTTTGCTAGAAGAATCCCGACATTAAGAATTTTAGCCGTTAAATCTGCAGTCGGTAAAATCTTACCGACAGATTAGTATATTGTTGGGAATTGTGGCTATTGACAGCAGCTATAACAGCCGTCAACAGCATGGTCTGACCAAACTGTCCGAAAGTCGCCTTTTAGACCCAACCAATTAAAATCTTGGTGCCATGGTTCGTAAAGGTCCGTGAGGCGAACATGTCAATCCTAGCCATTTTGTTCGAGAAATTAATAACAAAATCTATTTAATGGACCAATAACAAATACTTCTATTCTTTGTTTTAATTCAATTACAAAAGTACCCAAAACAATCAAGTACAATGTGTTGCATCAAGAGTTTTTTAAATCCAAACACAAAAGTACACTCCCCCCCCCCCCCCTCTCCTCTCTCCTCCTCCTCCTCCTCCTCCTCCTCTTGTTTTTTAAACACAAAAGTGCCCCTAAATCAACCAATTAAGCAGCCACAAAAGGTCTCTAAACTAGAGCACCCATACATTCAGCTTCACACTCTCATGTCCACAACCTGAAAAAAAATAAAAAGATTAAAATTAAAAATTAAAAGAAAACAAATTAAAAAGACAGAAATACATTAAATATTTTTTACAGTGGTTGAATTACTTGAATAGCACTGGGGTATATTTACAATGTTTAGTTACTATTATTTTGATTCTCAAGTCGCTAAGTCAAGTGAGAACTTTTTCCAACAAAATTTTTACATCTGCCATGTCACGCATTGATCGATTTGATGAAGAAATTTCCATTGTCAAAACGATATTTTAGAAAGAATAAATAAACAAATGAAGAGAACGAGACTCAACAAGATCTTTGTGTTCAATCTACATTTTGAATACCAAATCCATGCGAACCAGAATTACTCATTCAAGTCATCATAATTGCACCAAGCTGAGTGAGGAGCTTTTCCATTTCTGCTATGTTTGGCTTCCTGGAATATTACAAGAACCACTGTGAAAGACCTAAACCTTAAGGACAATCTGCATATTTGCCCTAAAATGTACCTTTTCAATTACACGTTAAAGGGGTGTTATAGCCTTCCGCAAGAAAGCCTCGACATCCCCTCCACAACAAGGCTTTATGTTTTCACCAATAATAATGCTGATATATTCCGGCCAACAGGCCATGGAGTTCATGTGTCAGGAATTTGTTCTAACCTAGGAACCACGAGATATAATAATAAAACGTATAAACAAAAAATTAAGAACACACAAGAAACACAGATTTAAATGATTCGACCGCAAAATTCTACCTATATCCACAGAGTCGTTGTGACTTTCACTATATTTTTCATGTACAAAAAGAGATAAAAAAGGATGGAGACAGCCGGCCCACCCCCACTATAACACATATAACCAATAGGGCCCTCAATTTTTTTTTGCATCACCGCTTATTTTAATTTATTATAGTTTTATGAAATATATAAAACATTTTTATGATAATTGATCACATAGTCCACTAGAATACATCATTTTGAACAACTTTATAGAAGAAATTTTTTCCAAAATTTGCCGTTTAAGAAGGTTTTTTGACCATTTACAATCTTTGTTTCATTTTTGACCAAAAAATCTATTTAAACAACTGATTTTGGGAAAAAAATTTTCTTAAAAGTTGTTCAAAATGATATTTTTTTAGTGGACCATATATCTAGTTTTCCTAATAACGTAGTGATGTAAGTTACATCAGCATGTACCTAATATCAACACATGTTGACCAATGCACGGGATAGAATTCCCAATACGTGGTGCTAATATAACTTATATCAAAACGTGCTAACCTAGTCGATATATATACAAATTCATAATATAACATTAGGAAACTTTGCTTATATAAAAGAACATTTGAAGATAGCTAAGGGTTTATTTATATATGATAGAGCTAGCAACGCTACAACATGCATCATGAAATTTATTTTGTGATACATAACTTGAAACACTCGGTGGGATCCATCTCATGATCATTTTGTCATATAATGGGTCTAGACTGAAGATGGAACTCATTGGATTAGGATCCCACAAAATTTCATTTTATTTACTTTCAAAGTGTATATATGATAGGGAGCTAAGTCAACTATGAAATGAGTTAATGAAATTTGTGGGATCTGAATCCAATAAGTCGCCTTTCAATCCATATGCGACCTATGGCGAGATGCACATACGAATATCTTCCACTCGTGCTCTTAAAGCTTCACTTGTCTATAAAAAATCCAGCTGAAAGGCATGGCAGGTGCTTGCTTGGCCTTTCCTTAAGCTATGCCCTCTAGCCATCAAATTTTTGAAGCTAACCCACAAATATAATCCTGAGCCATTCGCCCCTCACTAGAAAGTCCAGTAGCTTCTCTACATTCCATTTGCCCACAAAAAAATCTAATATATCGGCATAGTCCTTGGCAGTGTAGACCCTAATTAAGCCGCTGGGCAACGGCTGAGAAATGGAGGAAGAGATGATCTATCGTCACGTACATTGTACATCATGTGGCCAGGAATAGTAATTTTTCTCCTCACTGGGCTAAAGCCAAAACACTTACGTCAGGGTCGATCTCAAAGAGCTTCTTCACTATCTTGGAGTAAGCAGTTTCATGGTGGTTCTCATCTGAGGCAATGGTACCACATATTTGAGCCAATTTCAAGTCCCCATATTGCTTCGCTTGCCTAGCTGTGTTAGCATGGGAGATAAAAGTTGCCCTTTCTTGGAATGATGTGTAGATGATCGAAGCCCAGGTAGGGATTGTTTTACGACTGGAAATTCTATCAAACGACAGGAAGAGTAAGAACATAAATAAATTAATAAAGATGAAACTCAGAGAAACAGTAACTAAGGGACCAAACTTGCACTTGGAGTAAAACTTTTTACTATTACATCTCTCAATATCCTTTTATAACAATCATATTTTGCCAAATCCATCGTTGAATCATGCATGCCAAATATCAAGTCAATCGGATATCAGGAAGCAATTGATTTGTAAACTAAAATTTCTTTTATAAATAAAACTATAAATTTTGCCACTTTATGGATATCATAGCTCCTAAATCTCTAATTAACTTGAAATTTAACATGCATGATGTGCATAAGTAGAATATCTAATGCAACAGTTAGATTGAGTTGCATGAAAAAGTTATGTAGAAAATTTGTTAAAGATTTGTGGTAATGAAGTACTGAATCATCTTCTCAATTTGCTTCATGTCGACTCATCCACAGAGATAGAGGTACATCCTGAGAAGGTCACCATGCCTATTCTCTTTAGCAGTCCATGCCCTTGTCCAAATTGCCCCAGAAGTAAGGCCTCCAGCCGTTCCATCCCGAACTCCCGATGGATCCATCGGGAGTGTTAAGCGATGTTTGATAAGTTGGAAGGGCTTCTTCTGTGATCATATCTCCAACCAAAACGATCAAGTAATAATCGGGAATATCCTTTGTTCTCTCCCTAGCTTAGTTCTTTGACTTGTTCATAAAAACCAACTGATGCGGGATCTGGCAAGAAATCTTGTGGCTGCCAGCTTGTCTCAATTGGTTTTAGGTTTAACCAAAACATTCTCCTTGGCCCATTCCTCCAATTAAGGACTCAAAGATTTCAATCTTTTCGGGTGGCATGGAGTGGGTTACAGGAACCTGTTCTCTTCGGAGAAATTTTGATGGCTTCTTGTGATCCTGCATCACCCTTCATTTAATAGAAGAAAAAATCGGAGGTGATTCTCAATGAGTTGCCATGTACGTAATATACGATGGAGACGAAGTACAACTCTTTTATTTATTTATTTATCTATTTGTTTATATATTTTGCTAGCAATGGGGTATTTGGGCTTACTCCCATTAATCGAGGTTAAAGCCATGAAAATCTTGATGTTTTCTTCAAGAGATGAGTAACTAATTAAAAGATGAACTCGCTTATAGCTGGAGCTGAGGTTGGAATGCATGGAAACCTTTGGAGATCTGTGGGTGGCCATTGGTGGAAGAGCGAAAGAAGGGAAAACATTATATTGGAGGGTGAACGGATTGAGTTTCACCGCCATATGTTTTTTCTCCCTTTAATTCTCAGCTCTTTGTGCTTTTATCAGCAACACAAAATAGAGAACGAGCGCATGCATATAAAAACCAAATTTTTTATATTTATAGCTAGCTGTAGAAGGGTACTATGTCAGTTACATTCAAGTAGAGTAAGAATATCAGTATACTTGTTAATTCCACTTTCCCACTTTACTTTAATGTGATTGACTTGTGATACCACCTGACGATATCACAGTTACATAGAAGTTTTTGTCCCACCACAGAGCCCCACCCTGTGTTTTGGTGAGCTTGCCCACTAGTAGGCTAAGCAAACTCCTTGCTTCTTATTAAAAGAAATGGTATCAACTAGGTGTAAAATGTTTTTGGACTTTATAGTCATTATTGAGGTTCATGTGTAGATTTGTTCCACGTTGAAATAATAAAAAAACGAGAAAGGACCTCTATTGGCACTCCAAAACTTGTTTTTCATACCTCATTTATTTTACATTTTAAAATTTTATGAAAAATATAAAAGGTTTTATTGAAAAATGACTATATAATCTCCTAGAAAATACCATTTTAAACAACTTTGTGAAAAAAAGTGTTTCCAAAATCAATCCTTTAAGTGGACATTTTAGCCATTTATAAAATAAAGATTGTAAATGGCCAAAAAAATTCACTAAATGATAGATTTTGGCAAAATTTTCTTCCACAAAGTTGTTCAAATTGTGTTTTCTAATAGACAAGATGACTAGTTTTTATGAAAACCATTTATCTTTTTCATAAAATCTTGAAATATTGGGATTGAAAGCAAGTCTTGGGATGCCAATAGAGGTTTCCAAAAAGAAAAGGTCTTAATATACAAGTAATAGGCTTACCACTAATAAATTTAGGCCTTTTGTGTAGATATAAATTCCAGACTTAATTGTATATTAAACCAATTGTAGTGCCAGATTTTGTATTCCCTTATCTCCCCAACACTAAGCCCACTCCTGGCCTTATATCTAGGTGGGTATACCCACCTGTGATGGGTGGCTTAAGAAGACTATATGCTTCCAATGCCAATAGGAATAGAAACGTTTCCTCCACTCTTCTTCTACGTACCACCTCAATTTGATTGGTCCCCAACATTAAAGAAAAATAAAAAAGAATAATCAAGATACACCACCTGATGAGTCCCACTTAATGTAGTATAATTTTATGTAAAATAAGCTCCCTTGTATTCCTTTTTGTCAAACAATTTCAGTCGAACTATTTAAAGGCAAAATATCAATAGGAACACATGGAAGGTAAATGAATAAATAACTGCAAATATGAAGGCTATGATTGTCCAAACAGCCGCTCTAAGGGGTTGACCTCCAACAGGTGTCTAGTCGTGCTGATTGTGGCGGAATCCTCGTAAGCGTTGGTCTAATTTGAATTGAAAGGTTACGAGCAATTTGACTACTACCACTTCATAACGATCTTCCATGTCTGCGGTTGAATTGCTTCTCCAATTGTATAGCCTTTTGGTGTGCCTCTAATACATGATAAGAATCAAACAAAATCTTGAAAAATTAAAATAAGTGGAAAAGACAAATAATTAACATTTGGGCCTACGAGGACGAAGTTGGATCTCATGAGGAGGGTGTGGGGGATTGTTGGGCCCAAGCAGAGCAAGATGTTTTACTTTAGGCCCCTCAAGTAATGGGCTAAGTATGGGGTGCATCCAAGAGGCTAAGGTTTCTATATGGGGATTGGCAAATGGTCACAGGAAGCAGCATGGTAATAAAATTTGAGACCTCAAGCGTGCATAGACCGGCGGTGATGGATTTTGACCAGACTTCGTAAACTAATCGGAAGCAGAAGGATCGGAGCGTGCTTATTGAAGTTGAAGATGACATGAGTAGAATGCTTGCAGAAGGATCGTAAACTAATCTTTGGGCTATGAGGCATACAGGGGCGAGTGGAATGCTTGTGTTCATACATTTTTTGGAAAATTTCACTTTTCTTTTCTCCCTAGCCTAACCAGCTGCAAGACAGGTAATTTAAATTTGAAGTATTTTTCTCATTGAATAAATAATACTAGTTGTCAGGCACACGCAATGCGTGTGCAACAAAATGGACAAATGAGAGAATTTTGGTAGGTTATGTAGTTTGTAAAAGTGATATAGAAACGTGGTGAGAGAGGGAGGTTTTGTTTTTTTAATAAAAAAAATTGAGAGATAAACGTGAGAGAGATAGAGAGAGAGTTAGAAAGTGAGAAGAAGTAGGAGAAAATGTTGGGGTGGTAACTGTTTTCAAATTTTGAAATTACTAAATTATCTATTAGTCTAATGAAATTTTAAGAGTTTTTTAGTAATTCTAGATACAATCCAACGATAAAATGAATTCTCTTAATAATATAAATAGATATGTTCTCTTAGCAAGGGCATATGCTGAATCTCACCACTCACCAAGACACAACCATTAATCGACAAAATAAATAGATTAATAATTGTGCAAAAACGTGAAAACAAAACAAATAAATCAATCACAAACAAAAAATAAAACAATCATACAAGGAGAAGATATAGGATTTACATGGTTCAACAAAATACTTACGTTCGAAGGTAGCAATGATAATCTATCTACTATATATTCAAGATATTACAAGAGCAAAAAACTCACAATACCTTAGATACCCTTTTACACCCCCCATGACGGCTTTCTCAAAATTGACTCTCATAAGAAATAACTCCAAATAACAAACCCTTTCATACGCGGGTTATAACATAAGAGACCCACCCTCACACGTTACCCTTTTTCAAGTCACTCAGGTCGCAATCAAGTCATCAATGATCTGAGTGGAATTCATGACAACACCCAACATAGAGCCCATGTATCGGACATGTATCCCAAAGAGTGGTGAGAGTAGGGCAACAGTTTTAAGCAATCCAACAGAAAAAGTGTTCAATATCTTTCAAAAACCCAAATCATCTTACATTCAAACCATCATTTCTACTGTTTCATTATTATTATACATCTATACTGTAAACCAAGATATCACCATACACTCAATATTAAAATAAATAAAAGAAAAATTAGAAAAAGAAAAACACCAAAAATTGAAGTAGAATGTCAAAATGTATGGAAAAAAAGAAAAGGAAAAAAACGATATTAGAAATCACACAAATCGGTTAAATGGCTTCCTTCCAATTCCAGCAGGCATAGAAACTGTTGAATCCACACTCAAATCTCCTACAGACTGAACAGACTGGTCCTTTTGAAACGTTCTTTGAGAGCCAGAATCCCTTCCAGAGAACAAGGACCCTTTGTTCCACTTGAAAGACCCAATGCCTTGAGTCAAAGGGAACTGAAAGGCGCCTCTTCGACTCACTGCTCGGGGTCGTCGGGAACCTCTCCCTGGGATTACTATAAGCTCTCACTTTAGCTTTAGCAGAAACAGTTGGAGCCATGTAGTTTGGAGCCGAGAACGGTGGGCAGCTCATAAGGCTATCATCATCCTTCAGTGGCACGTCGAAAGTGGAATCAGCTGCACTTGTTCTTGGTTTCGAATATTTTGATAGACTTGAGCTGGCTGTTTGTAGCATTCTAGTAGGAGTTTGAGCATGTTTTGTTCTTGGGGGTAGTGTTGATTTTGAGGACCTTGGTGTGAGTAAATCCATATTGTCGAACCCAAAATTCTGCTGCTTGTAGTTGCTTGATTGGGATCGTGGACTCGGCTTTGGCTCCAAATTTGGCCTCGGAGGTGTTAGTTGAACATTCTTCATGGCTTGGCTTTCGGGAGGATTTGCTGGAGGTAACTGACGTTCTAACCAGCTCCACCACCAGGGAAATCCCCCAGATCGGATATCCATAAGAGCTGTCTGAGCTGATTTGGGAGTGGCCTTCCACAAGTGTTGCTACAAAGATTAGGAAAATTAACATAAATGAAAGGTATTAAACCTCTAGCTGCATGGCTATAGCCTGCTATTTTTGTGCTAGTTTCAGAACAGAATGAATCAAAGGTCCCCCCCAAAAAAAATGCTAATAGGCCGTGGATAGGTATGTAGGTTATTGAAGCCCAACTCACACAGGCTAGCTTTTTGTGAGCGTGTGCCCGCATGTGAAGGGTGATGACATGAGTTTTAGTTCATGCTCCTTGATTTTGAGTAACAAATTTCAAAGAAGACAATGTCCCTGCACATTGAATTCTTTCATAATTTTCCACATAAAGAGGTACAAGCTTATGAGACATGGAAAACTTTTAAGCTTTGAACAAACCTTAAATTGTGTAATCAAAGCCTTGGGCTTAACTTGGCCACAATAGGCTCGAAAACTAATATACTGTATTAACCTTCCTTTTTCCTTTTTTTTTTTTTTCAATGGGTATATAATATATTTAGGATTTCTAAAAAAAATATCAGATATATGGATAGTATCAATCCATTAGAAATGATCTGTCACTGAAAAGGCCAAGTGAATGCAAGAGTATATACTTTATGAGAAATGAAAATGGGAAACAAGTCCCACAAATCTTACCTAATTATGAGCAATGTGAAATGAATAGGATTTAACAATCAAAAGTTGAAATTTAAATGTCCTAATAATCAAATGGGTCAGTGGGGCCCACCCCACATGATCAATCCAAGATGGCCTGGGCCGGGCTGGACTAGCACAAATAAAGTACCTGATGGGAATATGCATAGGCCATGGCTCTTTCTCTCTTGATGACTGCCTCCACTTTTCTATGCAGCCTTGCCTCTATTTGCTCTTTCGTCAGCAAGCTATCATCCCAATCATCATGGTTACCTGCCTCAGACTGTACCAATTCTCCCATTTATTAATGGGTACTTCGTTAAAATATAAAATTTCAAGTAAAGAGAAGTATGTTTTTTTTTTAGTTTAGACAATGAAATTATTGCCTCTTAAGTTTCATCAAGTACTTAGGGCCTCAGTGTCACATGTTCCATTAAAGGAAGTACAATGGCTAATACATTAATGGCACCAACCCATAACCACACCCTTTAAGGTGGGCAGGTCAACGGAAACTGACATAGTTATCACATTAATGTATCAAAACCCAGACGCAACCGAAAACTATTGAACTCATTGATTGATTCCCCCATGATGTGAGGCTGACTATGGTGCCAAGACAAGGCTTCTATGTCAGGTAAAAAAACTATCCAACTAAATACTTAAGAATGTGATTACAAATTAAACTCAGCAAGGAAAACTTACTGTCTGGCTCAAGGTCCATTTGCCGAAGGTACTCTCCACCTCCTTATCATTTTTGTACTGAGCTTGGCGTTGGAGAGCTTGGTTTTCTAACATCTGGATCCTCCGCGACTGAATCTGGGACTGGACCCGCACTAACAGCTGCATGTATTTCATGGCATTCATTGTTTGGCGCTTCACATTCTGTCCTCTAACCACTCCTTGAAGCCTCACTAGGCCCCTAAGAGCTCTGAAGCTCCGCCTCGCCTGTATCATAGGAAACATATTAGTGTAAATCAGGTTATAGTCTGGTAGCAGAGTCAGAATCCCTGGCCCAACCCAGAAGCTATCCTACAAGTGATCAGGTCATGCTTACTGGGGCAGGCTACTAGGGCCATAAAAAATGATTTTGGGACCATTCCAAGGAGGCCAGCCTTTAAAATTCCAATTGAGTAGCTTTAGTCAGACACACAGCATGATTTTCAGCATATTCTCAAGCTAAAAAAATAAAAAAAAACAAACAAACTAACTGAACTGAAAAAAATGCAGCCTCAATACATTATAGTATTAATACTAGTTGCTTGTGTGTTAATTTAGTGTCAACAAGCCCCTAAAAATTGAATAGGGATAAATATGACCGGCTTAAGCAGTGTGTCAAGCCATGTTGATACACACTAGGAGCACAATAATAGCCAGCCAGCCAGAACATCCTGACAAAATAAAATGGACTGGATAGACAATTCAATCTTGTTTTTTATTTTAGTGCCTAGAATGACATACACAGCTATGGAATACTGATCCAAAGGTGTAAGTCATGACATGTATTCATGTTTCCAACCTTAAGTAGAAGAGATAAGGCTTTGGTGAATTGAGTTGAGATGTATCTTCATACAGTCCAATTTTAATTTCTTGTTTCATGTGTCATTATTTGACTTCAAAACCCAAAAAAATCCCATTCCCCTCACTGGCCAAGGAATTATTTGCTCTAATTGATCAGAAAAAACAAGGATACTTGTAAGCTTACCATGTAACCTCTATAGGCTGCTTGGATTCTGGTAGCTGAAACATGGTGATTTCTGACAGTGGGTTCTGGTCTGTAGCTGATCTCCTTGTGGTGATGAACAACCCTAGGAGAAGCAACCCTAGGAGATGCAACCCTGGGAGAAGCAACCCTGGGAGAAGCAGCCCTGGGAGAAGCAGCCCTGGGAGAAGCAGCCCTAGGAGAAGCAGCCCTGGGAGGCACAAAGAGTGGTGTATTCGGTTGCTCTGAAGGCACAAAGAGTGGTGAATTTGGTTGCTCTGAAGGTGTGGGAGGCCTGAAAATTATTTTATGTTCTCTTTCGGCATCCCCCAGGATTTTCTCGATACTGCTTGGCTCTCTGAAGAGCGGAATGAATGAAGTGGCCTCTCCATGCCTTAGTTTTCCTAGTCCCCTTCTTCTTCTTTTCTTTCGTGCTTTTCTTCTCTGAATCCTGTGATATCAAGTCTTAGTGAACACAAGCTAAGGCATCATTCCGTTAGCATTTTGGGAGTCCTTTCATGCTCTCAGAGACAAATTTGCTATGATTTTTGCCCTCAAAAGCAAGAAGGTACAATCAAAATGCTAATCAAACAGTACAAAAGTTCAAACAAGATGAAAATATATTGTTCCAAGGATTTTGCATTTTGCTTTTAGGCAACAGAGATTTGTAAAACTTAGTGCCTGTTTGGGATAGCTTCAAAGTAGAATCAGAAGTAAAATCAGAAGCTGAATCAGAAGCTGAATCAAAATCAGGGGAGAGGCAGCTTGAGTAAATTGGCTTCAAAATCTCTTTTGGGCTTACAATCATTTTTCTCACTTTTTATCCAAACACTCTCAAAAGTGATTATAGGCCATCAGAAGAGATTTTGGGCCTCCCAGAATCTCATCCAAACAGGCACTTAATGACTCGGAGTACACAAGGAAACAGCATTAAAGAAGAATGATTTAAACATTTTGCGCCCATTCATTTTTGTCGTAGGAATTCAAAATGATGTATCAGCAAACAATATTTTTCATAATTCATTTTCAGACAACTAATTCTAACAATTGTTTATCATAATATTTTCAAACACCATCTGATAATTGTTCTAGTTCAAAATCTTCAAGCAATTTCAGAACTTAAAAGGGCAGGTACCACCTGCTTTTCACAAGAAGCTAAGAAGGACCATTTGGGAGACTGGACGAACAAGTACACAATTTCAAGAACACAGTCAAAGCACCATAAGACCACCTTCAAATTTTTTCCATTTAAAATATATATATAGAAATCTGAAATAAGCTTTTAGAAATCATTTACAGACCTGCTAGAATTCAATCTTCCTTGCAGCTGCTTCCTAACACATCGTAAGTAGGATATCCACTTACCCTGATTAGCTTCTCCTTGGAGTTGGGTATAAAAACCCTCTTGATTGCAGGAAAACCAACTCCCTTTCTTTCCCATGTTTCTAGCATTACGGTTTCCTGCCTGAAAGGAAAATGCAATTACACAACTCAGTATTTGCAGGTCCAAATATATATGTATTTGTGTGTGTGTGTGTGTGTGTGTGTTTGTGTGTAATGTCAAATTTTATAAAATTATGCTACATGGAGATTAGCATATCGAGATCATCATTTGTGTGGATGACTAAAAAGGGAACACATTGTAATATAAGAATTTCACACTCCTATCATGTTGATTTGTGCAATTATGTGCACAGATCTTTAACTATGTTAAAAGTAGAGAGTAAAAAGCTACCCAATAAACACATGATCCATTAATACAGATTCTTCGTCACTTTTCCCCTCTTGAAGCTATCATTTTCAGGCCCCAATGATCGTGCTATTCTGATCAACAAGGAGGAATATAGAGATCCCCGATAGATTTTCAAGACACAAACATAACAAATTAACAAAGCTTGACACCCCTGAAGATTAAGGATAAGGTTGACAATCAAATTCCTGCATAATTCCTAATTGAAACTAAATTAGGCATGAAGCCTACTTGGTTCATCAGCGATGAGAAAGCCATGGCTTTATGCCTCGGTTATCCACCAAGGAAATGAGAAACACTAGAAAGACCCTTACACAGAGAGAGAACAAGAAGAAACAAGGGGAATTTTCAAATTATAATAAAAATCCCAATACAAAAAACAGACTCCCTCCATGCTTTCACATAACACAATCAACCAAGTAGTTATCATATTCCACCTTGGTTAACCAGTAAGATTTAGATTTTGGGGTCAAAACTAATAGATAAATTTAATTATAAATACAAAGTTACAAACAGATACTGCTAAAACAAATATGCTTTATAAAATACCCATGAAAGAAATGTTTTCATTTAACAATAAAATAAAAAATAATTTCCGTTCACAAGCCTGCTATATAGGAGAGGGAAGAGGATGATTTGCCCTATTTTTCTACAAGATTATAGAATTTGAACCAGGCTAAAAATAAAAAAAATAAAAAAAAAGAACTAAAATTTAAAAACCACCCAGAGAGATAAAGAGAGAAAGAGATGTTTCAATTTTTTCCATTTTAGGTGTAAAAACAGTAATTTTTTTCACAAAAATTAATCTTTTAATAGTTCATAGTCAATTTATTCTTCAAGAATGCCAAATAGAAAGGGAAAAGTAAAATAAATACGAAATTACATGAACCAAACAAGAATACGACTTCCTATCCCTACAACAGGAAAAGCCCACCACACAAAAATTAACACTCAATTATCTCCGAATAATCAGAATTAGCACATACCCAAAAGCTTACATGATCCTAAATATCATTAAGAAAGGGAATTATCACCTTATCAAAATCTTCCAACCTTCCAAGACCCTTTCAGAAAGCTGTTGGCAGCAAAAGCAGTGCAAGGAGAGAGAACCAAAGCTCTCTCTCTCTCTCTCTCTCTCTGTCTCTCTGTATCTCTCTCTCTCTTCTAACCCACCTCTCCCTTCCTATACCATATGCATAATTCCTTCATAGCAAGCTTTTTACTCCAATTTTCGTTTATGTTTCCTTTTAGTTTCTCTCTCTAGAACTTTGAATATGGTTCTTCCTTGAGAGAATTTACTTTTCTTCCTACCTTTCACCTTTTGTGGGATTTATAATTTTTCTTTCTTTTGGTTTGATGATGGGGAGAGAGAGAGAGAGAGAGAGGTTGGCCACTTTCTCACTCAATGGCCACCTTCAACCAACTTTACTTGAATGGGAAGACTATTTAGACAGCAATGCCACTTATTAAACGGTTAGGTTGGTCTTGTTTTTACATTATATTATCATTTATCATTATTATTACGTTAGTGAGACAGTGATATGTACTATACATATTTAAATATACGCTAAAAATCAAGATAGATTCTATGCCCCCACTCTCCTGTTTAGGAGCTTGCCTACACGCTCCAATTTTACCTTAAACCCTTTTCTGTCTGCCGGCATTTACATCTTTTGAACTTATACCAATGCTGCATTTGTTGATCTTGCAGCAGTGAAAGCAACAAGCACAATCCTTGATGGTATGACTTAGGGTTCGCAATATCTGGTCTTACTTGTTTGACCAAGTCATAAAATTGAGATGAATTAATACTTCAAACCTAATTTTATATATAAAAATATTTCGAAGGGTCACTTTATTTTACTGGACCCATATATTTACCTGTTGTTTTTTTTGCCATTCAATATGATCAACAACCATTAACGGCAACAACGAAAACTGTCATTGTACCTTATAAGAATTAAACTTTGAACCCCTTTACCCACTTTTTTTAGTTGATATGCTTACATGACTATCCTACTATAGTTATTTGGATTTTTTTTTTTTTTAAAAAAATGATCTAAAAGCAATTGAAAAATGTCACATATGTGCATACCCGAAGAGCAATGCCATGATTCACCAAAAAAAAAAAAAAAAAAAAAAAAAAAAAGGAGCAATGCCATGTACTTCAAATTTTAAATAGTTTTATCTGTCAACATGAGTACAAGTCACATTCTCATCCAAATAAATGTTATTTATTTATTTTTAAATAAAAAAAGGTGCAATAACATTTCTTTTGCTAATACATGAGTGCATGTCACATTCTCATCTCATCATAAAGAACTGAACACAATTAGATCGTGAATAATTTTATTTTATTTAAAAAAAAAAAAAAAAGTTGCACAAACATTTTTGTTGTCAAAAACGAGTGTGGAATCGGACAAAAAGAGACTCCCTTACGTATCAACCCAGGCCATGGATTCCTTTCGTGTTGAAGACTTGCTTTAAGATGAAAGTGGGACTACCAAGCCCTGAAAACCCATGGCTACCACGGCATTCAGATATAATGCTAATGTAAGTCTGAACCTCATGATGAGGATGTGGGCCCATCACACTCAAATACAAAACCATGTGGTCTCAGCCATTGGATCAGAATCACTCTGAAAAGTTGCGATGTTGTGTGAAAGCATAATTGTGGTAGCATACAAAGCTTTGGTGTAAAGTATGAAATGTGTGTATGTATTTATTGCTATTCCATTATAGCACTTCCTCTTATACACGTGAGGCGTGTGACATACTACATGGGAGGGAAAGGGGATTTTGGATGGGCAATTTCCACCTTGCTCCCCCCGAACTTAGCTAGCTTGTTAGTATCATTTGATTCATGTCTTCATTTAAGAGGTTTGAAAAGTTTGATGAAAGGGAGATAGATTTTAATTACTCTTCTCTGTCAGAAAAAGATTGTCTACTTTAAAGAAATACGTAATCTAAGTATTAATTGTTAATACTAATTGTTGGGTGTTGTCATGAATTCGACTTGGATTATTGATCTTTTCTTTATAAGCTATTCATAACATAGAATTAAGGAGGAATACAACTGATGCTTCTATCTCCTCTATCTCTATCAACGTAAAGATCACAAGATCTAGGTAAAGCGATGATGGGAATAGAACTAAAGTAATTATAAAAAGCTACCTATTAGGCAAGAAAATGGGCTTCCGTTTATGATCTAAGAAATAGACAATGTGTGGGGTGTATATATCTTAGAACAAAACAAAATTTAACCCAATTCATTGTAGGTATGATTTTATACTTGATATGTGTAGAAACATTTAGGATATGCGTATGTACTTTCCAAATATGCTTACGCATATTTAAAGGTAGACTTACGTTGTTCCCCGCATATAAGGGCCTTATTTGGGAATTTCAAATACTGAATCAGACTGCATCTAATCCGTAACTGTTATTTGATTTTTAAATAAACCAACTTAGGATTTTGCTTTTATATTGTGTTGGGATGAAAAAAGAAAGCTGACTTTAAGAGCGTTGTTTTCTGATACAACAAGAAATTTTGGGTTTGTGAGTTTGCTTCATAACATCTTTAGAGATATATAATGAATAGATCATCGAAATCCATAGACATAGATGTCTTGTCAGACCACCACGTAAACCTTGTACTTTCTCCTTGTGTGTCTTTTATATTGTATCCAAGGATTGATTTATTTGATTTGTTTAATCACTACTCCACATCGATATTTAGTTTGTTTTATGTTTCCGTACAACAACAAAAGTCCAAATTAATTTCTCACAACTAAAATTTATTTATTTTATTATTATTATTAGTACTATTATTATTATTTATTTATTTAATAATGTATTCCCATTGTGCGAGGTTAAAATGTGAGAATGAAAGAGGTAAGAGGAAAGTTATGGACTGTGGGAAGGATACATAAGTATCTTGAAAAAAAGGGAATACTCCGTAAAAGGATTCGGTTAAGTGTTACTCCCATACTCGAACCAAAAGAAGTTAATTGGATTATCTAATTGGAGTATTTTATGTATTTTTATTCTTTTTTATTTTTGGTTTGTTATCTGGAAGTCCATATAGGTTATATTAATCAGAGTAGACCTGTAAAATTCCATAAAGTTGTCCCCTCTGGTTTATATATGGCCATTTGTCGACGCAACCATTCCCAAATTGGACATTTGGGAAAGCAATCCTCGGTATTGGATGTGTGCTATTTTTAGCCCAGTGTTGATTGTGTTCAATCAAACAACAACAACATAAAAAAAAAAAATGATTGTGTTCAATCAAACTTTGTTAATCAATTGGTTTTTTTAATCAAATGCTGTTTGGCTGACAACCTATACATTAACGACCTTTTGCAAATGTAATTTGCTTTTCTAACTTGGGATGGGTTCGTACGTGCTCCATTTTTCTTTTCGCTGCATATTTTTCTTTCTTAAGTAAAATTTTCCTCCATCCATGGAGGCTTCACCGCACTAATTAAAAGAAAAAAAAAATAGATATATATATATATATATATATATATATATATATAGTAACGGTTATGTTTCCATCAATACCTTGCATTAGAAATTGTATTCCTTGCATTAATTTAATATACGTCATATTCCATTAATGTATAAAATATAGGGGAAATATCCAAAAACTCCCTTAAAAAAAAAGCCGTATCTAAAAACCCCATTAAATATTTTTCATATCCATCTAATCCAAATAAAATACAATCATATCCATTAACTCCAATCAGTTAACTTTTTGTTTACTGATGTTAAAAAAAAAAGAGTGATCTGACTAAAATACCCTTATTTGATAGTAAAATGTTTAATGAAAAAAATGCCTATTTAACTAAATTTCTACTTTATTTATTTAGTGTAATTAGAATAAAATTAACTATCATTTATTAATTCTTCTCCAATATACACGTGGGAGGGGGGAAGAAAGAGAGAGTGACAGATTTAGGAAAATAAGGGGTGAAAGGGAAAATTTTGTTAAATATGCAGTTTTGTTATTAAATATATTAATTTAATATGAAAGAAGGGTATTTTAGTCGGATCACCTTTTTTTTTTTAACTTCGGTAAAAAAAAAGTTTACTGGTTGGAGTTAATGGATATGATTGTTTTTTATTTGGATTAGATGGATATGAAAAATATTTAATGGAGTTTTTAGATATGATTTTATTTTTAAGGGAGGTTTTGGATATTTTCCCTAAAATATAACTCCCGATGCACGTGCTGATATAACGTGTACTTACCTGATCATCATCCTATACATAAATAATAATAAAACAAAATAAAAGAAACTTAGTTATATAATATATATGGAGAACATGATGCAGTAAAGTGTATTTTTTTTCATAGAGATGAAATTGAATGAGGGTCACTATTACCATACTTAAGCTACAGCGAATCATATCACATGAGGCTTGGTGCTTAGGGTTCTATAGTTTTTTTCTTTTCCTTTTTTGCTTCTTTCTTGCAAACAATATTTGTATATAGTTCTTTGATCCAATTAATTCTATAGATATATGTAAGAGAATTAACCATTCATTTTATATCAGTCAATGTACCGTATAAATTTAAGAGATGATTAGTAAATAAAGAGTCAAACTCAAGACATTCCGTTTCTTGAAGCATAATTTTCGAAAAACCACTAACTCATCCCTTAAACCTTAAAGTTTAATAGGATTAAATGGTTACCGACTTTTTGTTTAATGACGATAGTTAGCCTGAAAATCATGGAGTGCATGGCTTGATTTGATTCGCCTCCATTAAATACAATGATGACTTGTGTTGTACTCTTGAGATATGTGGTAAGTCAACTGAAAATGTTGTTGAAACAAGATAGATATATATGGAAGTCATCGTTGAAGCCTAACATCAAGAAGATAACCATGAGGCCACTTCCGATATCTTTGACATTCTAGGTCTCATACATTCGTTGCCTTATGGGAAAAAAAGTTTTAAAATTCCTTTTTTTCCAATGAAGTACTCATTAAACATTGAAAAATAAACATTGGTTTTCAATTTCTATGGCTGTTAATTGAAGATGCACGCCATGATCCTATTAACGTTATAAACACGGGTTATAAATAATTAAAAAGAAAAAAAAAAGTGCTTTTTTTTGGGGGGTAAAGAAAGAGCACATTTTCTCAAAGGACCAAAATTCATCGCTTGGTGTTTACCAAAAAAATTAATAATAAATAAATAAATCATCACTTGGTGACCACAATGAATTAAAACCATAGTTTAAGCTATATTTTGGTGGACTAATCAGACAACAAGAAAGGTGAAGTGGGATTCATCATTAGGGACGAAGGAAGAGTTCCATATGAGTTCTAATTCATTTGTCATTAGGTGATGTAAGATCCAACTAAGGGCAATATCAGTGGGTCATGTCCAATTTATGTGATGTTGCATAAGGAAAATGTTTTTCAACTTCCATAACAACCCCAAAAGAATCCTTATCGCGTGGAATTTATAGTTGGCTTTGATTTTAAAAGCAAGTTGAAAATCAAAGACAATTATGGGTTTGGCAAGGGGTGCTTTTGGGGATTGTTATTTTATGATCATGGCACATATCAACTTGTAATGGTAATTATATTTTCTATTATTTTTAGTCATTTTTTTAGAACTTATCTGTAATGGTATGTGGCATGAAAGTATTGGTTTAGTTATACCACGTTATCATGCCACGTACGTGGTATAATGATTATACACAATAATTTGTGTATATTTAAGCATCAAGAATAAGATTGAATTCAAATTGTACCTACGTTAGTATACTCAGGTATTAGATCAAATTTATGGTGTTTGATATTGAACCAACCCTTCAATCATTGATTAATTACGCAAAATGAACAATTCTGAGCTGATTCACAATTCTGGTGCATACACATGCTATAACAAAGTTGTAAATTCCTAATCATGTATACGATGTACTTTAAATTAAGAACATGTTTGTTTGGCTTGGAATCGGGAGGAATCGGAAATGAATGAAATGAGATTTCAATAATGAGCGATTGCATTAACCATTGAAATCTCATTCTATTATGATTCTCCCCGATTCAAGTCAAATAAATATGCCATAATAACATATGCCGGGTGAGCATTATAAAGTACTCCCTCTGTTCCTAAATAAATGGCCTACTTTCCTTTTTGAAATGTTTCAAAATCATTGCTACATTTCAAAAGTCATTGGTTCCTTTTGATTCATTTCCTAAAATACGCTTTAAAAATGTATTCTTTCTTTTTCTAATGTTTTGCACACTTGAGAGCAAAATTAGAATTCAATACATATGCATTGATGTGAAAGCATTTAATAGATTTCCTTAAAAAAAAGCGTGTTTTTCCAAAGGAGATGATCAATTTGAACGGAGGAAGTACTTTTCTTTCTTTCTCCTTATTTATTTACCTTTTTTCATTTGCTTGTCAAGAAAACAATAATAAATAACAATTAAATAATAATTAAAAGAAAAAAAGATTGCCTTTGACCAAGTAGGAAGGATGTCCTCGTCCTCCACTCTAAAGTAAGATGAGAAGCTTGATACATGAGAAGCTTGATTGCCACTTCTCACAAATGAAAATTCCTTAACTTACACCTCCTGATCGAGCTAGCTAGATTGCAACCCGTACGTGTCCTGACCACTCACAAAAGATTTATAACTTTTATGAGCCTTGATTTACTTCACTCATATAGATCATGGAATTTTATAAGAACCTGAGGTTTGCCAAAGATTTCCTCGTTATCTACCAAATATATATATATATATATATATATATAGTATGTCTACACTTTGGCCTATAAGACCATCCTTCCCCTATGCATTAATAATAGAAAATTCATTCCCTTTCCCATAAAAAGTCGGGAAGGGTGGGGAAGAAAAAAAGGATAGAAATAGGATAGATTAGGGGTTTGTTTGCTGTTTTTTTTTTTTTTCAAACAATAGAAGATAGATTAAGTCAAGAGAGAAAACCCTGAGAGGTTTACAAGGGGGAGGGCGTATCCCCTTCAAGAAGAGGGGACAACCAAGAAAGGGGGATCCCACTACAAACATTTGGGGCATCCACCCTAAGGACAAACTCTGCCACTGCATCAGTAGCCTGATTACAATTTCTAGGTACATAAATAAAATCTTCTACTTGTGCTTCCCTAGTCAGTTGCTTAATGTCATCGAACCCTCCAATTGCACTATTAAAAAAAATAAATTTAAAAAAAAAAGAGAGTTCAAATTCCCCATCCCTATGGGGTGGATAGTTCCCAGTACCATTGTGCTGTTTGAGCCAAAAAAATAAAAATAAATAAATTATGTCTTATGACACTTTGTGACTTTTTCCAAAATCATTGTCACATTTCAAAAGTCATTGGTTCCTTTTGATTCATTTCCTAAAACACCTTTAAAAATGTATTGTCTCTTTTTCTAATGTTTTGCACACTTTGGCAAAATTAGAATCTTAAAACTTATGCATTGATCGGTGTGAAAGCATTTAATAAGGTTTCCTTAAAAATTGTGTTTTTTCAAAGGGGATGGTCAATTTGAAACGGAGGGAGTACTATTCTTTCTTTCTTATTATTTATTTATTTATTTACTTTTTATCATTTGCTTGTCAAGAAAACAATAATAAATAACAATTAAATAATAATTAAAAGCAAAAAAGATTGCCTTTGACCAAGTAGGAAGGATGTCGTCCTCCACTCTAAAGTGACATGAGAAGCTTGATTGCCACTTCTCACAAATGAAAATTCCTTAACTTACACCTCCTGATCGAGCTAGCTAGATTGCAACCCGTACGTGCCTTGGCCACTCCCAAAAGATTTTATAATTTTTATGAGCCTTGATTTACTTGACTCATATAGATTATGGAATTTTATATGAACCTAAGGTTTGCCAAAGATTTCCTCGTTATCTACCAAAAAAAATATCTATATATTATGTCTACACTTTGGCCTATAAGACCTTCCTTCCCCTATACATTAAAAACAGAAAATTCATTCCCTTACCCATAAAAGGTCGGGAAGGGTGGGGAGAAAAAAAGAATAAGAATAAGATAGATTAAGGTTTTTTTTAATTTTTTTCCCAAAACGGATAGAAGATAGATTAGTTCAAGAAAGAAAACCCCTAAGAGGTTTACAAGGGGGAGGGCATATTCTCCCCAAGAAGAGGAGACGCCAAGAAAGGTGGATCCCACTCCAAACATTTAGGGCATCCACCTTAAGGGCAAATTTTGCCACTGCATTAGTAGCCTAATTGCAATTTCTGGGTACATAAATAAAATATGCAACTTGTGCTTTCCTAGCCCGTTGCTTAATGTTATCGAACCCTCCAATTGTACTAACAAAAAAAAAAAAAATATCAAATTCCCCGTCCCTATGGGGTGGATAGTTCCCCGTACCATTGCGTTGTTTGAGCCAAAAAAAAAAAAAAAAAAGATTATGTCTTATGACACTTTGTGACCTTTTTCATTAATTATATATGGTGCATGCCCAAAGGAGTGAGGGAAAGAAACTTGTGGGGTCGGACACGTCCATTCAAAAAATATTTGGAGGAATTCACTGAAAATCACAATTGCATTAAGAAAACAAGGAGAATATGACTGTAATTCTACAATTATTCAAAACAAATTCGAAAGATCTCAAATGATTCAAGAATTATTAGCAGTCGAATTTATTTGTCATGTGGTTGATATTTCCAACATTTTGCTTACTTTTTTCTAATATAATATTTTCAGCCCCCACCCACAAAAAAAAAAAGGGAAAAATTAAAGAAAGAAAAAAAAAAACTAGATAAAGAAATAAGACGCCCCCAAGAGTCAAAATTGAATAGTGATTGAAACCCGGGAATTAATTTGAAATTTTAGAACATAGATGAGAGAAATGAATAAGGTAGAAAAAGACAAAGAATCAGATAAAGTGGGTGGTTGGCAAAAATCAAAAGAGAACTAAAGTGTATATGTGTGTTGGGGTGACATTGGTAGCCATAGAACAACCTAACTTGGTAACTATGACCTGACACAGATTTCATAACCTCCATTCTTGTTCCCAAAGCTCCTAAACTTCTTTTAGAGTGGCGTATAAGCAAAACCAATCATTCCAACTATTGAAGTTGCCAAGGGTTGTTAGCCTCAGTAGTGTAACAAATTAACAATATTGCTCTTCTTAGGACTTTCTGAAAATACCCACTTAATTCCCACACCTCCACACCCTGTAACCATATGTGGATGAGTCTTGTTGAACCATTTCCTACTTTGGATTAAAAGAAGGGAAAAAATCGTTTTATGTTTGGTTGATGTTGGTTGTGAGGCCATGATACTATATATCTTTGGTTGCAGCATTAGTATATCAAAAGGACAGGGAAGTGACTATGGTGGTTGTTGAATCAGCAACCAAATTTGAATAGACAAATAGAAAGAAAAGCTAGGATTCACCCATCGAATAATGCAGGCCACAATTCACCTAATTTGCGAGTGCAAGATAAGAAGAGAAGGAAACCCATTTTGCAGTGCTAGATTTAGGTCATATGTATTGATACATTCTAGCTCGCTAACCCAAAATATAATTAACGCTATGTTTGGATAAGGAATTTTTAGATGAATTTGCTTTTGAGATGGAATTTATAAAAATTTTATAAGGATTTTGTCCATCTCATCCTTATAAAAATTTTACAAATTCCATTCTCAAAAGCAAATTCCACCTAAAAATTCATTATCCAAACATAGCGTAATGGCAGGCTACTTGATCGTCTTGATATTGCGGCCTTTTAATTAGCTCCTAATGTTCCAGAGTACGTACATTAGTGCCTAAAATGCAAAAATGCAACCACTTGAGTTTTTTGATGTAAGAGGACTTCTCCTTGGTCCTTACCATGTTCTTTCTACTCTCTTGAATCCCTAAAGAATTATTTCCTCTCGTTTTTTTGGACAAAAATCCACATATACAATCCTATGCCTACTCCCATAAGATCTCCCACCCGAAAAAGGATTTTTTTTATTTTTTTACTTTTTAAATTTTAAATTCCTACCAAAGTTTGATGTTTAAATGATGCATGCATTACAATACATAACTACCATGTGAAAAAATGCAGACTTGCGTAAGAGCTGGTTGGTCTTTACTTTTTAGCACCTAATTTACGGCAGATGGAAGATGGGCAGAGGACTCTTGACCAGTCTTCTATAAGAAGCTAAAGCACAAGCAACATGGTTGAGAATTGAGAAGACAAATTTCATTAATTTAGAATCAAGATACATTTCAACCTAATTGCCCGTCAACCAAGCTCCTTGATTCAGTTTTTGAATGTGTGACCTCGGCAAGTCATGCCAATGTTGACTAGCAAAATCCACTAGGCCGGTTTAGAACATAAAAATTTCAAATGAATTAATTGTTACATTAATCACCTCATCCCTTAGTCAATGATAGGATAAGAACCCCTAACTCCGTCTCAACTCATGCAGTGTGCATTGCACGTACCACTGTGCTTCAAAGGCTTTGTTGTTTCCCCTTTTAACTGTACTGTTGCACCCTGGGATTGGAATTGTGTATGTTATATACATGCATAATGGGGGAACATTAGGTCCATTATCATTAACCATTTTTTTTTTTCGGAATTTCATTGGAAATCGGATAGAAAATACATGGCCACGAATGGAAATTAAACCAACAAATTAAAAATAAATGGATGGAGGGAAATATTAAAATTTACTGTTTGGAAACAAGCAAACTTTAATTCTTTTCTCGAATAACCTTATTCCTCCCCAGCCATAACCATTCTGCTAAGAGGACTAGGCCCAAGCTTCTTCCTTCTCATCATGCTCCTCCTCCTTATTACTTCCATCTGATTCCTCCTCCTAACCTGCATCATTGCTTCTTCTTCCACAACAAATCTCCTCATCAAAACATCATCGGTCAACGATTTTCCCCTGAAAACTCTCCTCCCTTCTGTACTAAGCCTCGCGCTAGGAATTCTCTCTGGTGGCGCGGGGAATGGCTTCGATCTTGGGTAACTGTTGCTTCTTCTAGGCGGGAGTTCAGAGCGGAAAACCTCAGTATAGGAAGAGATTGGTGCACAAAGACAGACTCGAGTGAAGGAAGAGGCAACCCTTAGAGAAGTACATTTTCTTAGCTTCTCTCTATTGGGATTGGTGGTTGTCCGAATATCTGTGGATTTGGAAATGGTTTTCCATAGAGTGGTATTGGTGGTTGGAATTTCTGTGGATTTGGAAATGGTTCTCCATAGAGTGGCCATCTCTATTGCTCTCTGATACCAGGGCTTCCTGCACCACAAAATTGCATGTGTCATGCATGGTTACGTAAAAATTGCCATACGCACACATCGATGTATGTAAATCCTTCATGTGTTACAGATAATTTGGAATCTAGTAAGGGAATTAACCCAAGAAGCATATTAATGTAGGAAAACATTAGCAACTTGGGAAACATCAAGAAATCATTCACAGTAACAATCTTTTTTCCTACACCTTATTTTGAGTTCAGATTTACTCATGTGCTGTGCACATCCAAAGATTGGCATGTTGCTAGCCATGTTTTTCATAATAACCTTCGACTGTGTATAACTGGCAATATACCAATTCTTAAATGTACATGACACTATACTCGGCATAACACCAAATTCAGACTCCGTTTTTCCATTAGTCTAATTTTAAAATAACTAATGCCTAAAATTAATTTTTATATTGAGAAGCATGTCTTTGACAATGTCAACCAACCAAAGGACTTACATAAAGAAATTGTTGTGAAGAATATTGTAGACTAAGTCAAATTCTTAAAAGTTCAAATACCTTTGACTTTTGACTTGGTCTACATACAGCATTATAGCTCTCTCTCTCGTTTTTTTTTCCTTTTTTTTTTTTTTCGGTGCCTTTTTTAAGAAAGTTGTCCAAACAATTCAAGAATTTTTTAATATTATTAGGAGTTCGAATTCCTCCCAATGTACCCAAAAAAAAAAATATATATATATCTTTATCAAGCAAAGGAAAACCTAAATTTAAAAGATTCAAATTAATTATTTAGAAAATATCCCTTATTTGGACTCAAATTAGTTACAAAATAAGACAAAATTAGATCTAATGTTCAACTTATCCAAAAAAAAAAAAAAAAAAGTGCTAATTAAAGGAGAGGACAACTGCCAAATTTAAAAACATAGGACTTGAAGGGTAGAAGTATCAAAATAAAAAACATGGGGCTTTTATTTTTTCCATTGGCTATAGCAGCTTGTATTAGTTACCCAATTTTTTTATTTTTTATTTTTTTTGATAAGATTACCCAAATATTTTTAAGTTCTGTCTCTTTGGTAATTTGGCCAATAAATAAATTTATGTTTATATATATTGTCAACTTAGGACCATTGGCTTCTCTTTTGAATTTCTTTTTCTTTTCTTATCTTTTTTTCTGGGGTGGGGGTGAATTTTTATAGGTTTAGGAGAGCAGAAGGATGTAAAAGTGAAAATTTTTAACCTTTGCCGTAAGAAAATGATACAGGTCTACATATCTATATCATAGAGAAGGCACATACTGACTCTTAATTAAGAGATGTGTCCATCTTTAAAGCTTGAGGAAAAAAAAAAAAAAAAACCTAATATATTTTTAGTAACGAGTATTAAAAATTCATCATGACATCATATAACTATAATTACGATCGGAAACTAAAACCTCTGCCACATAGGGATCGGAAAAGGCACAAAGCCATTTGCAAAACACGATCTTATGAAATGGACAAGGGCCAAAGGGATGGACACATGTGTCCTTTATCTACAGACACAACGCGTATCCTAAACATTTTCCTCGTGTCGGCAGGGGACACGTTAGCAAGACGACACGACAAAGGAAAAAAAAGAAAAAAAAAACAAAGAGGCCGGTGGGGCCCAACTTGTAGTCTGAAAGAATCTAATTATTCACATAGGGTCAAGCAAGAGAAAAACTGGTATGAATGGAATCAGTGGGTCCCGCAGCTGAAGTGGCCTTAATGTATAATTCTCATAAATACACGGCCAAGTGCCCTAAAAGTGACTAATCAGAACTGCGTAATGTATGTACATAGGCATATTTATTAAAACAGAAATTTATTGTGTATATTCACATAGGTCAACCAAGAGAAAACGTGGTGCCAATGGAATCAGTGGGCCCATAGCCAAGTGCCCTATAAAGGGCTCTAACCAGAAACTACTTAATGTATGTGCATAGGCATCAAGGCTTTCTTAAAACAAAACAAAACAAAAAAAACCATGAAAGAAGAGGTCAAAAGTAGGAGTCTGTCTTGATGTATATGTACTCCTTGGTGGTTGAGGACATGAATGACATCCCACCTATAAGGTCAACGGATTAAAGAAGGGGCAAGTTGATCCCATTCATTGGTGAGGTTGGACTTGGACCGAATTCTCGGACCAAGCCCAATTTGACCTATGGTCGGGATTAGACTTTGGGAATGGCTATTGTAACCCCCTTTTTTTATCAAACCCCTATTTTGTTTTGGTTTTTAAGATTTTATACAAAATATAAAATATTTTTACAAAACCCGGCCATATTATTCACTAGAAAACATCGTTTTGAACAACTTTAGAGAAAAAGTTTTTCCAAAATCTATCGTTAAAATAGACTTTTTGGTAAAGAATGAAATAAAGGTTATAAATGGCTAAAGAGTCTATTTAAACGATAGATTTTGAAAAATCTCTCTACTACAAAATTGTTCAAAATGATGTTTTCTAGTAAACCCCTTGACTAGTTTTCATAAATACCTTTTATATTTTGCATAAAACCTTAAAAACCTAAGCCGTTCCCTTAGACTTTTCAACCAAAGCCCATTCCAACGTCTTCACAACTTAGAGAAAGCCCAAAAAATTGTGCTGAAAGTGAGCTGGTTTCACCCAAATCGCATCAAATAGTGGACGGATCCAGAATTTTTATTTAGGTCCAAGACGACAGTCCAAGAAGACATGGACCTTCCAACAGTGGCATTGTTGAGCCCAAAGTCTGGTGGCACAATCTGCATTCACGTAAACTCTTTCCATATTTTTTTTTTTCCTTCAGTTTTTCAGTTTGCTAACAAGGTTACTAGGCCTAGCTAATCCTCTAGACATGGGTGATGTCATAGCCTTATTTTATCTTACTCAATATTCATGATTAACATGACAGGTGATTAGATTCAAAAGAGAGTGAAAAGTCAAATCTAAAATCTTTCATTTCTTGACATGTTAATTCCTAAAAACATTTCACTGATAACATAATACTCTTAACAAGAAAAAAAGTTGTCGGTGTTACGTACACAATATATTCATTAAATCATATGTATACATGGCAATGGGTGGCCTAACTCATAAGTAGAACTGCTTAATTTAGCCACCAGCCCTTGTGGTTAAGTGGTGGTACTAGGATAGATAAGGGTTTGATTAATTGTAATCCTAGGGGTCCATTCCCTTCTAATTTAACTCCTTCATATATATATATATATATATATATAAAGACAGGTTCTATACATTGCCAATAAGGTTAACCACCTAATCAGAGGGCATCTTTACGCACTTCTGATTGTGTGGAAGAGGCATAATGCCCCAAAATTGGCATGACATGGAAACCAATTAAATCTCTGTGTCACCACCAGTCCACCACCTCAGCTGCTAGTCTCAGGTGTGAAATTCTCTCTCTCTCTCTCTCTCTCTCTCTCTCCAGCAGAAGATTTGCAGTGTACAGTGTGATTAGTGTAGACAACTAGATTGTATATATTTGTTTATTGCAATGTTTTTTTTCCTTTTTTTGGGTAGGCTTGTATATTTCAATGTACTGTGTGAACATATATGTATTCAATTCTACAGAATTATTGATCAAGGAAGTGTTTTTACTCTTGTTTCACCAGTTGTTTAGTAGAGGGAAGATAAAGTACTCACAGCAATTAAGCTTGTATCTCACTAACATGGAAGAATTGTGTGTGTGTGTGTATACATGTGTAAATATATATATATATATATATATATATAGAGAGAGAGAGAGAGAGAGAGAGAGAGAGAGGGAGAGAGAGAGAGTTGGCATACCTTGTATTTGACTTCTTTGGATCTTGCATGAACAAAGCCAACTGAAGTATGAGAGAGCTGGAGAAAGAGAGCAAGAGAGTTTCATCTGGGCAGAGAGTAGTGATGAGCCTTTTGCTTCAATTTGTGACTGAAAGATGGGTTGGCAATGTGCTTCTTTTTCTCCTTTCTTTATTTCCACCCTCTTTTGCTTTGGCAGGCATGATTCCTATTGATTTAGAAAGAGAGAGAGAGAGAGAGAGAGAGAGATTCAAATTTCCAAAGGCAAAGTAAATTGCTGCTTTTAATGCAATTACTGAATTACCCCTGACCACTTTATAAAGGTACCCTTCTCTAACCCAATACTTTCTAGGGTATAAAAAGTACATACAGGCCTGGTAATCATGTTTAGCTATAATCCTCTATGATTGTAAACATATAAATCAGTTAGCATATACATTTTAATAAGACATCCCTGGCCTGCCTGTGCCTAAGAAGAATCATGGCCTGGTTTACTTCTCAGCCCTAAAAAACATTTTTAATATCAAAATATTGATTGGCAAGTTGGATATCATGATACTGTTCAGCCTTTTGGAATTAATAAATCCAAGTTTCGTTTCATTAATTATTGTTTTGGGATGCATCTCAGGAGAAACTGTATAAACGGGAAATTATTGCCTGAAAATTTTGTAAAGAGAAATGGGCCACTTTTCACTTTGGAAATCATAACTTGGCACACTCTACGCGTGTAATGTAAAAGACAAAAGCATGGAGGGCTTGGAGTCCTTTCAATTGAAATTGATGTAAAACTATTATTTTGCTCTCTTAGATTTTTAGTAATGACTCTCATAAGGTAGGACAAATAACAAAAGATCATAGTTAAGGGTGGAACTACCTTGCGGGCTATAGCCCAAGTCAAGTCGTACCAAATTTTTTTTTAATACATGTATTAGAAGTGGGTTTTATCCTTTAGCCAGGTAAGATTTTTTCTTTACCCTATGATCTCGGCCTTCAAGCCAAGACCATCTAAACCCAAGTCACTTTTGATTTACACAAAAAAAATGGGTTCCTATTGGCATCTCAAAACTTGCTTTTAATCCCCCACTTATTTTTAGTTTATTAAGGTTTTATGAAAATATGAAATGTTTTGACAAATATGAAATGTTTTGACAAAAACTAAATACACTGTCCACTAGAAAACATCATTTTGAAGAATTTCAGTTGAAATTTTTTTTTTCCAAAATTTAGTATTTAAGTAGACATTTTGGCCGTTTATCATTTTTGTCATTTTTCGATTTATTAAATTGACAAAAACTCCACTTAAAGCATACATTTTGATCAAAAAATTTACTTAAACGATAGATTTTAGAAATTTTTTCCCCAAAAAAGTTGTTCTAAATGATGTTTTCTAGTACATAATGTAGCCAATTTTATGAAAATCTTTTATAGTTTTCATAAAACCTTAGGAAATTTAAAATAAGTGAGGCATAAAAAAAAAGTCTTAGATACCAATAGTTGCTCAAAAAAGGTAATTTCATATAACGAAACGGTGAAACCTTAGCCTTATGTAATTTCAAATCCTGGCTCCGCCCCTAATCATAGCTTAAGAATTAGAGTCTTGAGTTTGAATTTCTATCCCCTCCTTATTAGATGCATGAACTCGCGGATGGACAATAAATATGTTGTGTGTGGATTAATTAAAAAAATTCACCAGTTTAAATTAGCCAATTAAATCTTACTTGCACAAAAATTCACTTATTTAACTCTCCATTCAATCCAATTAAGCATCTGGCTGTGATGATTAGGCATAGCTCATGCCCAATCCGAGCATATATCAAAGTGGAATGGCTTGATAACCTATGAAGCTGATTTAAAAGCCTCTATAAGTTTAGAAATCTAAGTGGTCCTAATTACCCCCTCAGCCAACTGGGTCCATCATACTTGGGATCATCTTTAACGGTCTCAAGATCATATTGGTAATTCGCAATTTTGCCCCTGCCTAACTATCTATGTCTTTGATTAAATTTTTTAAGCGGTAATCATTCTGTTAAAATGCCATGCGATTTCATCAATTTTCATACGAAATATTTTTCAAAATATATATATATACATGTATATGGAGCCCACCATATTTGAGTTTGATCTTCTATAGTCCGTTCCTGTACCAACATATTGAGTATTAATCATGTGTAAAAAAACTAAATAAAACAAAAGACATTTTTGTTATAAAACAACTGAAAATTAGGGGAGGGTAATATGGCCATTTAGAAAAGAATATAATGAAATTATAGGTGATTGTCTTAACACAATGTTTATAAAGTCGCCAGATTCAAAAGAAAAATTTTTCCACCATGCTAATTATAATTTAGGTGGTATCTCTCTCTTTTGTAAAAAAGTACGGAGGCACATATGTCTCAAGAAGGGTCGGTTGGCCTTGCTGCATTTTTCCACTTCTTTATATATATATATATATATATTATATTGTAATTACAATTTTCAAATTAAACTCTCTGCAATTGGAGAAATAGAAATATCATATATATTGCTAACATATAAAATATCTATATTTTATCATAAAAGTATAACCTAAAAGGATGTCCATATTTTATAATCTTGAAAAGCAAAATGAGGCAAGTGTGGGCATATTTATGATTCAGCCTATGTATAAATAATTTGCCAATGGATGGTACATCATGATTCCTTCGTGGGTGGTGTTATATCCGGAACCCAAAAGCTGCTACAAAAAGAAAAAGACATGATGATTGAAGATTGCCCCCATATACTATTAATAACTTTGTTAGTGTGTCATTAGGCTCCTTGAGGTTTCTCATTCAATCAGATAGTATTCAAAATTCTCACGACAAATTGGCAGATATAGTTACTGTTTAAAGGCCAAGTTGGGCTGCCCCCCACTCGAACAATATGCATATTATTTTTCTCTGGGCCATTCTTAATGATTGGTCTTGCCATCCCGACTTAATTAAGGATTGTGTTAGATTACGTTATGTTTGGATAAGAAATTTCTAAGTGAAATTTGTTTTTCTAAAGTGTAAAAGTTCATCTCTTCCACCTAAAAATTCTTATCCGAACATAACTTTAGGGTCAGGTTATGAATTGGGCAAAAATGATTACTTATGGGGTAAATTGGGCTTGATTCAAGTTCAACAACATGCTTTTTCTTTTCAGGTTCTAATTTTGGGCTTGCCACTCAATACCTTAGGGCTACTGTCGTTTTGATGTAGACTGAGATATAATGATTAGATTATATATGTTGAATTATAAATTGCTCCAACTACAATTAAAACATTGCCAATTAAAGAAGCCTTGTGATACTCAATAAAATGGAAATATGGAATGCAATTCCTCATAAGAATAACGGCAGAATTTGTTTTGGCTTGCTGCCCCTACTTCAAGGCAACTCCCATTTTGATTCTTGGGGAACTTCACTTTAGATTGTAAGGCTCATTCTATGCACCAAATTGCCAAAGAATAACCAAATCATTTTAATTGAGGTTTATTACAAATTTGGCAAATAATCCCTCACATTTTGGCCATCTTGGGTTTTTTTTTTTTTGGGGGGGGGGGGGGTGGTTGTGGAAATATCTGGGGTGGAGCCAAGTGGAGCCCAAAGGGGTCACTTGGCTTGTTGAAAATTTTCTTTTGTTTATATTTTATACTCTTTTTTTTTTCTTTTTTTGAGAATTACAAATTTGACCCTTCTGAAATTTTGTTTTTTGGCCCTTATATTATTTCTATAAAAAATACCAATACATCCCATGAATTTCTAAGATTTCATGAACACTCACTCTCAGTTCTATCTCTTTCGTGACTTTTCCTTCAAAGTTTTGTTTTTCTGAATCAAATTCTTAACTTTGGCATTGGACATACACCGTGGGTAGCGTGCTAAGTTGGTAGTGCAAAAAAATAAAATAAAAAAATAAAAAAAAGGGGGCCAGAGTATGAGATATATAAAAGTATAAAACAACTAGGGCTACCCACTTGGCCAGTATGGAGGACAAGCACTTCCCCAAAGTTCTAGTATATTGTATTCAAATATTTCATGAGAAATAATATGAGAGAGTTATTCAAAAGAGCAATTCTAATAGAGGATGTCAAATATAGTTTAACAGATGAATTTTTAAAATTATTTATTTTGGGTCAAAAGGTAACAGGGTTTGAAGTCGGCTTTTGCTTTTGTACATTGTAGACCACAGAAATCATTTTGTCCACTTTGGATTGGAAGTAAGAGGGTTCCCATCAAAGAAGGAAAGGGAGGGTGACAAAAGTGATCAGAATATCACTTTATGGGCTTTACTGAATCTAAGGTAATGTAAAAATAATAAGAGTAATTAGAGAAAATGGCATTTACCTTGGTTCTACAAAATGGAATAATAGGTACCGAATTATGTCGATTTTTTTTAACTAAAGTTTCAAATCCACCGAAATGCAGTTTCTAATCAATGTAACCTTGTCCAGGAAAAGTTCAGATGGGAGTTTTTTTTTTTTTTTCTTTTTTTTTTTTTTATTAGGACAAAAAAAATTTGGCAAAAACAGGGTATCTAGTTCCTTTAACCAACCCCCCACCCCACGAGCGGGGGACCCCCTCTTTCTTTTTGGACCAAGTAAATGAAGAATCCATAAACCATCCCCAAGGCCCACCTCCTTGGCCTTTGTGGGAGTCACTCCACTTGAAGACCACTTTAATTAAAAATCTCCATAGATAGACAGATTTTTTTTTAAATATATATATATATATATATAGACAAATCAGATTAGCACGTATTAATATAAGTTATATTAGCATCATACATTAGAAGTTATACCTCTTACATTAGCCCAATGTATCTCGTAACCCACTAATGCATGAGGTACAACCTCCAATGTAACTATTAATATGACTTATATCAGCATGTGCTTACCTAATCATCGTCCTATATATATATATATATAGCTGTGAAGAGATTTTTAAACTACGCACACACTTATTGATCTTCCGAGAGTATAAAGTTCCTCAATTCCACATACATTATGTAATTACATAAGTCATGGGGTATCCTCCAAAGTTTTTGTCTAACAAGAGGTTTCAGGACCACTTGATCTATCCCTCAAGATTATATAAACGTGTTTTAACCATGTAGAAGCAGATAATTTGAATGTTACTCAAAGTATTGATTGTCCATAACTTATATAATAATAGATAAAGAATGACAATTAATGGCTCTAAGAATCCCTTTACCAATTTTTTAGTGCTACTGCATTCATCAATTATTCTTATCATATTCATTTATCAATTGAGACGGCATTTACTATTCTTTTTTAAATTCAAACTAAAAGTAACTTAATTTTTATATTAATTATTAATTTATCATCACCAAATTTTAGGAAACAGAATAAGTGAATTTTTTTTAATAACTTTTGCATTTCCTCTTTTTTTTTAATTAAAAAAAAAACAATTAAGGGGTAATATTGGGCAATTTCTTGTTCATCGCATCCCTTGCAAAGTTGCAAGTAATGAGACCGTTGCAGTTGCAACACGTGCACGTTCTGACATACATCAAGTGCTGTAAACTACACATGGTCCCACCCAAAGCGTGCAATTAGACAGGCACCTTCCTTTTGGACCCAATGATTCATACATTTTGAGCCAAATTTCAGCTACCATTTCCATTCAAAAACACACACACACACACACACCCCCCCACCCCCCCACCCCCCCCCCCCCCCCTCTTCTCCTCTTCTCTTTTCTCTCAATTTCAACATTTTGTCGAATTAATTTTAATTTCTCCCACAGGTCACTTTTTCTTCCTATACCTTTTTCCTTTTGTCAGTTTTTGTTGGGTCTTTTTCACCATATATGTGGTCTTCAAAGACAAGATTGGAACCTTGACTAAGCCAACTCAGCGATGACATAAATTGACCCTTCAAAATTTAGGGTAACCAGTTATTTTGTCAAATTTGGGTTTTATTCCAGAGATTCATTAGTTAGAAATCTTCTAATAACTCTAATCAAGGCATCAATAGAAATTTAAAACCCCTTCAATTTCAAAACTCACAAAAGCCATTTAGAATAAATGTATAAGCGTCTTACCCCACACTTGCCTTTCAAATACCCTTAGCGACATTTGCCACCCACCTAGTCTACCAACTATATCTAAGTTGGATATCTTATACTCCATATTAAGTTTTCTAGTGCATCATTTTTATTTTTTATTTTTTATTTTTATTTTTATTTTGTTGTTGTTGTTGTTGTTGTTGTTACATTGGGAGGAACCTCTAACTCAACATACTCTTATATTTTACCTCATCCTCCCTCACCATTGGACTACCCCAAATGGCTTAAGTTTTGTGCACCATCACCAATCATATGATATGACCCATATTCAAGGGAGTTCCTAGACTCCCAACCCCCCTAGCCTCTTTCTTTTTTTCATTTTTTTTTAATGACAAAGAATCCTTTTAAACAAACCCCAAGTCTATGTAGGACCCCACAACCCACATGGACCAAGCAACCCACACGGACCAAGCAAGACCAAGGCTCATGTGAGAACCATTGAAATCTTGTTTGGGTGGCCCAAAGGGATAGCAAGAGTCGAAATCGGCATGATAGAATTAGCTTGAACCCTGAGCCCAACCACTGAGCCTCTTCCAAAAAACACAAGCACCAAGCTTGTTATCGATGCTTATTGAAAGTCACCTTTGTAGAGATTGACACTACCTTTTAGTCTTATACAGCTACACTTAGCACTTTAAAACCATGTATAGCAGTTAGCTCACTACAACATGCAGAAACTGCCAAACTGAAGCAACTAAAAGAGGTTTTAAACAGGTTTGACTCTATTCCCATCTGAAGACTACATAAATAAAACAAACTACAAATTCCTCCACGGCCATAACCTGCCGGTGGATCATTATGTTAATGTCCTCGATAAGGAATTCCAATCTCATGAACTAGTGATCTTTGAGGAAAATACTACTCATTGGCTATCTGGCTCACCTGACTGTCTCCGACTCCAACCACCCGAACCAGCTTTGCGTTCCCCGCGTTTTCTCTTGTTCTTCGGAATATGAAACTCCGAGACTAAAGAAGATTTCAGAGCTGATTGCTCCTGAGGTACAACAGTTTTGGCCACAGGGTCAGGTTCTGGAACAGGAAGAGGAGGAGGATTGGTGCTTTCTTCTTGTTCACCTCTCTTTGTTTCCTGATACTTCTCTACGGATTGATTACTTATCTTTCTGCAAGAGTTCCCCTCTACTTCAGCTGCCTCATTATGTATCAGGATATTATCCACAATCTGCAGATATCAACATTATCAAATAAAAAGAAAAAGTCAATTAACAACTTCTGTAGTGTTAACAATATCGCAGGAAGCCTGTGCACCTCCGAGAAACAAAAGCATGTGATTTATGCAACAGCTTCAAGGTCAAATATAAAGAATCAACACACACACACACACACACACACACACACAAAAATGGAAAGAAAGAAGTGACAGCATACACTCTCAAAGAGAGGATAATGGATCGAAGGGCCACTCAGGTCAATTTGGCATGTTGGCAGACATGAGGTCATATACATAGCCAAAAATTTTAGAATAAAGCATCACTAATAGCTCAAATCCAGGAAAAAAAGATCAATCCTAAGAACAGAATGTCACTTCATGACAAGTATGACTGAATATCTTGCTAAAAAACATAATAAAAATAAAAAATAAAAAGAAGGAAAGAAAGAAGTGACAGCATACACTCTCAAAGAGAGGATAATGGATCGAAGGGCCACTCAGGTAAATTCGGCATGTTAACAGACATGAGGTCATATACATAGCCAAAAAATTTAGAATAAAGCATCACTAATAGCACAAAGCCAGAAAAAAAGATCCTAAGAAAGGAATGCCACTTCATGACAAGTATGAATATCTTGCTAAACCATTTGCAACAGAATTAATCCTAAGAAAGGAATGTTGAAAAAAGCATGACTGAATATCATGATAAACCATTCGAAACGGAACAAATTGCAATTTTTGTTCATGTGCATACTTTTTCGGTGTGGACGAGATGAGATTCCGCAAGAACTTGAACAGTTCTATTGATAACATCATAACATAGTAAAAAATAACAATAAATTTATGGTAAAAATGATTTGGGATTTGTACCTAAGATAAAGACACTGGAAAAGGCCAAAAAATACTGGTAAAAATAATTAAGAATTTCAAAAATAATTTGAAAAAGTAAAATAAAATAAATGAGTGGTGGAAAAGCAATTCATGCTAGAGAAGTAGGATATATCTTTACTGAGAAGTAAAGGGAATGATTCGAAGCGTTTGCAATTCGCAATTATCTAATCAGTTTCATATTCCCGATTTTTTTTTTTTTTTTTTTGGTTGAAGTAAAGTATGTATTGATGAACAAAAAGGGAAATTTGTAATGTAAAGAAGGCTTACATCTTCACATGAATCCCCAATATGTGGCTGATGCAAGGTGACATCTGCCGCAGACAATAGTCCCACTGTGCTTTCAATTATATCAGGTATAGGAATGGCCTCTCCATAACTCGACACTGCACTGTTAGGCATAACAAGATCTCCAAGTTCAAACTCTGTTGAATGTCGAGTTGGAGTATAAATAGCTCCCACTGATATTGTGTCTCCATTGCCAGCAGAGAAAGTAGGGCTATGAGCAGAGCTAGTCTGTGCATCACAAGGTGCAAGAAGGCTCAAATTTTCTGAGGAAGAAAACCTTCCAGCATTTTGGGACATCACAGCATCAAGTTGATTCCTCAGCCTGTGAACCCGAGTGTGTACTATGTCGATCTTCCAAAGGATCTGCTCTAAGGAATTATCACCATCTCTAAACTCAAGAAATGACTGATCATCATTAATGCCAAATTCATCATTACCACTGGCATTCTGATCAGTAACCACTGCACCAAGACAACAACAAATCCAAAAGCAGCAAAGGTAATTAAAGAAGAGGATTGCAACATGGTAAAGACAACACTATGCAGCAAGCTGCATTCAGTAAGATTTACCAAAGATGCAAAGTATGAAAGTAATGTCCCCACCCCTCTCCCCTTTCCCTTCTTTCTCTATAACGTAAGGACCATGTTAGCAACAAATGGGCAGAAAAAACCAAAACCCATAATGATGGCACCATTCAGCATTATAATGTTATTTCATGGCTTGTGACTTTACTCAAGCACACAGGATTGATTATGAGGAGACCTTGATTCCCATTGCCAAGATGACCACTGTCCTGCTTATTGTCATGTCATTCACATTCACTAATGGCCACTTTACCAGTTTGATGTAAAGAATGTGTTTCCTCATGGTGATCTTCATGACAACATTTACGTACAGCCACCTCAGTCTTTCTTCTTCCTCCTTAGGAACTATGTCATCTTTGCTGTACTCTTTACATCTTCAAACAAGCTCTTTCTGCTTAAATTGACAAATTAATTAATCTTCATTACAAGCATAATTTCAACGCAGCACACAATCATGCCACATTAATTCTCTTCTTTTTTTTTTTTTCTTTTTTTCTTTTTTTTTTTCATTTTTTGATAAGGCACGCCACATTAATTCACATTCACTACTTTGGTTTGTGTGATCATCTAATTTGGTATGTACACATGATTACAGCATGGGATGATCCCTCTCACATTCAACCTGACAAAAATCACTAACAGACCCAAATTAAATGAAAGATCTTGGGTTTCTCCACTATATTATGGGTCATGAGGTTGCCTACAGTCCCCATGGCTATCTGCTTCTCAGCAAAATAATACTGCCAATTTGATTTCTTGGGCTCGTGTAGCAGGACGTGCTGGTTTTTCCCATTCCTATAAAATTTCATTTGAAGGTGAGCTGCTTCCCAATTGTAACATTAGCTTGTTAGTGATCTTGTTATTCATACAGTCACACTACCTATAATCCTACGATTAACTGTCCTAAAAGTGGTTAAGATTAACCTTGTCCTGCACAAGGTTAGTTTGTTTATTTCTTCTCTTAGCTTGGTCCATTAAACAACATAGTCTTGCACATCATTCCTTATCTTCATGGTACTCTAAATCATGCAATGCTCTCAAGTCTTATCTTCCTCTTCTTTGCTTCCGCACCATGCCTACTCTAATGTTGATTAGGATTGTGATTTACTGATCAACTTTCCATTGTTGAATTCTGTGTCTCTCTTGTTGACTCTCCTTGAAGACCAAAACTTAAGATATCGTGTCTTGACCTAATGCTAGAGCAACAAATTGCCCCTTGGCCACTACAGTTAATAGGTGTTTGGCTTCTGATTTTTCTTTCCCACTTAAGGGTTACCATTTCCACACCTTCTTCCGTATATTGTGAACTGAAGCACCATTCGGAATGCTAGTAATCCAATATTTCACAAGCAAACCAAGCATTTTTTTTAATGAAAGGTAACATTGTATTAGACAAGCGATCCAAGCATAATAAGATTGATTATCATTTTGTTCCTCATAATTATCTAAATGGAATGCTCTTACTGCCTTCTCTTCCCTAGACACTTTGTCAACAAAATAATATGCTTCACAATGATTCATAACTTTTACTTAAAACCTATCATTGACACATATATGGTTTGTACACTAGTACTTCTCATTTGGTATAATCATATTGTATGACGTCAGTTATTTTGTTTATGCATTGACTTCAGTAAGAACAATTCACAATTTCCCTCTTCTGTGTCCAACATCATCACTTCCTTGCTTCCACCAGATATTTACCAGCACAATTGCACTCATCCTTGCATCCCCTCCAAAGAAAATTCTCCAATTAAAAAAATTAACTTTCAAGGAAAAGTAAACAAGATTAGTTAAAATGCAAAGGAAGAATGTGTGTGGGCTAGCAACAAGCATAGGACCACTTTTAGATGGTAAACCACTTCCTAGAAGCTAACCTCCACTGACATCACTTAACAGCAGGATTTACTACCCATGATGATTTAAAAGCAGAATATTTCCATCAAGAGAGAACCCTAAAGGATTTCATATGGAGTAAGAGTTGAAAATAAGAAGATAAAACATTTTCACCCAGAATAAATTCATAACTCAGGGACAAAATATAATGGGTATTTTAAAAAATAGTAAAAACATTAAAAATACATGTCAGTTACATTCCTTTCCAGGAGTAATTTTGCTATTGGAGGATAAATAAAAGAAAAACAGTTGTTCCTCATCCAAGTTGCATAGCCATCAATAAGTGTACTTACAATCTGTAATGCCTTTTTAGCCATTTCTATTTCCTTTTGTCTCACAAAATGCAAACATGTTCTCTTCCTTTACAACCTTGTGAATGCGTGTGTGTATATAAAGAGAAAAAGAGCTTAAGGCCATCAAACGCAATATAAATATTTCAAATATGCAAGTGCAATTTTTAAGGAAGTAAATGAGACTTGCCTAAAAGTGAATAATTTGACATGCTATGCAGTGACAACACAGTTTAAAGTGCAGCAGAATTTGTTACCTGGGTTACTGAAATCATCAGGCATAGAAGTTCCATCTGGATCAGACCTTTTATTTTCTGCAATGTATCACAAAGCAGATACGTGTTCATGGTGATGTGAAAAGGAAGAGGGAGAAAGTGAGGAAAGTGGATTTTTATTTTTTTATTTTTTTATTTTTTTTTATGGGAGGGGAGTGGGGGGTGGAAAGCAAACTTTTAAAACCACAATATAGTAGTATAAAGAAAAAAAACTTGTACCGAGATAAGAGAAAAGGTTATGATGTGACATATAAGATGTTATGTCAGATGTATCTTCAACTCTCCTTCTTTTCCTCCTCTTCATGGCCTTTCTTCTGTGACATTGACTAGAGAATGGTAATGACTTTAAACCAAAACTTTCTACTGTACATTGATCTACTTCCAATGGTTTCTCCTGATCACATACTGCAAGCTCTCTGGCATATTGTAATGCTTGCGACTCAATTTCCTTAATTCTCAGTTCTGTCCATTTGCACCGCCACATTAGAGGACGAATAAAGCTCCTCCAGTGATTCGTCAACTTCTTCTTCCTGAAAAGTTGGAACCAGACAGTTGGAAGCAGCACAACACCACCTAGATACTAGTGATGACTGATGAGCATGTGATCAGAACAGATTCAAATGCATATCATATCTAGTTTGCTATTATGAAAGAAAACCATAAGCTTGAAATGTTCCACTCATATATATAAACTTTTGTACACCCAAAAAAAAAAAAAAAATTTTGTAAAGGATGGGCAACTGCAATAATCTTGTTGAAGTGTTTCTATCTTCTCCTCTAATGGTATACTACCTTAGGCTGGACACCTGGACCAGACAGAACAGTTGACCCATTCAGATCATGGCCTGAGCCATTTTAAAGTCCCCAAAGCACAATGCATAAAAACACTGTTTGGGATAATAAAAACCATTTAAAATCTGTGTAAAGTTGAAGACCAGTCCGCGAATGACATGGCACTGCAGTGAATGCATAAATTCAGACATAGAGAACACGAATATTGAGAAATCCATTCAGCTATAGTTCCAAAAATTGGATAAAAATCTTTCGGATCCCAAATTTACAAAACCTCCTAATCTCAAAAGGTAGGCTTCTTCATGATCTTTCTATTTCATATAACAATCATGAGGTCTAAGTTCAAATTGAATGCATTAATTTCAGAAAGAATGGAAAAAATCCAAATTTACTAAGGTTTTAAAGATGACTAACCTACTAATGTTTTGAATGTAAAAATTCATGTTAATTATAATAATTTCAACTATGATTCTGCCATCAGACAGAGAGGTAAGGAGAGAGTGTGGGAGAAATGTCTCTGGGTTTGTAATTTTATATTGACTCATGAAAACACAAACCATTGATTTGCCATAAATTTTCTCCTCCAAATTTCAGCATCAGATCCTTCCAAGTTCCAACAGAGGTTTTTATAACATGAAAGGAAGTAACACTAAAATTTAGAGAACCGATCCTTGTCCTATGGAATTCCTTCCCTGTAAACTATGAAACAAGGACATGGGCCCACGTTTCTACTCTGGCAGAGAAATCAGGCTGTCCAACATGGAAACTTCAGCACTAAAGGGGATTTGTAATCTAAAACTCATGCATGAGCACACAATCACCATACATGTGTCTATCCATCTTTATTATTATTTTTTTTCAAATCATGAGAAAAAGTGGGAGCACTTCTCTGCCATTTAATGGGTAATCATGAAAGGTTTTAGGATTAGGCACATTATTGCATCGACGTGAGAGATGCTTATAATAAAGAGTTGTTTAAAAGCTATGTTCGAGTCTTATTAAATAGGAAAATGGCCCAGGTGTATTACTTCTTTATGATACCTATGTAGGCACAAAATTGAATGGAGAAAGCAACGATGCAATTCTTTTCCATGGGTGTGCTAGGTCAAACATCAATTATAATTTTATAGGCTAAAATTGCATTAATTCACATCCCTGAAATGGATCCCAGTTACATTTTTTGCCATGAATTTGTCTTGTACAATTACTTCGATAGATTTGATCATTGTAGCATTAAAGTAAACTCTGCAAGTATTCTTAAACAGCCATAGCTTGTGAAAGGATGTAACCAAGATGAGGCACCTCAAACTATGTCAGGAACATGCATCTTGGCCAATTGATAGTAGAGTTTGTGGCAGTGTTTATTGAAACTATTAGACAATCCATCTAAGAAAGCAAACCACTTAGTTTTACAATCTAATTATTTCCATCTTTATCTTCAATTTAATTCCGTCAATCTACATGAACGATCTAAATTTCAAATCCCTATAAGTGGAGACAAACACATTCATCTGCAAATTTAGGGCGAAGATTTCATCTTCTAAAATGTGGACAATGGCGGAGGAATTAGTTCCCCTTATGCAATATAAGTTCTTTATTATGTTTCCAACGTAAAAGCTTAGGCTATTAGGTAGGGGTCCAAACAGGAACATCAAGCCATAACAAACTAAACATTTAGATGAGGTAGGATGTGGGATCTCCCAACACTCCCCCTCGCATGCAGGCCTAACAGGACAAGAATTGATCTCTCACATGGATGGCAAAGATGGGTTCAGAAATGAAACAAGCCCAAGAACGACGACGATGACAACGACAACAACAAGCTTTGATACCATGTTAAGGCACCACCGCACCACCGAACCCAAAAGCTTAAGCTATTAGGGAATGGGTCAACAATGTATATCAAGCTAACACCCCCCTCACGTGGAGAGGTAGAGATACAAACAGATTAACTAATAGGGGAATAAATAAATAGACATAAGAAGACTTGAACCCAAGACCTCTAAGAGACCAGAGAGCTCTAATACGATATTAAATTTCCAACCTAAAAGCTTAAGCTATTAAGTGGAGGGCCCAGGCCCAAACAGGCATTGAAGCCATAACAAACATAATATTTAGATGATGTGGGATCTGAGATTTCCAACATTCTTGTCGCACACCGCCAAAGAAAAAAAGCCAAACAGACAAGACCAAGAATGTGAGACTGACACATAACAGTGAAGATGTGGACAGTTGAATGAATTCATCAGACCTTAATTATTACTTACAATTTTAATTTCAAACAATTATCTCACTGTATGCAATTAAACAGGGGCTCTTTTATTTCCAAATAAGCTGACTAATACAACAATGGAGGTTGAGACAAAAATAGGATAAAGCATCCAAGATCTATGCCTGTTGGCAAGGATACCAAATCCAACCTATAATAAATTAGCAAAAAGTATATGGCCTCTATGCGAAGTATCTAGCCTCTATGAAATACCATCATAACATTCTTTGAGAATTACCATAGCAGAACATAACACATAAACATATATAGTAATTTATGGAGCAAGCATTCATTGCCAGTGGTGAAGGATATAATAATAATAATAACTTGAACTGGTACCATTTCTACACGGCTGGGTACCCAAAGTCATATACGAAACATCTTTAAGAACTACAATTATGGTTCTGCACATGGATATTAATTAACATACTGGAGGATTTGAAATGCTTTGCCCTTACACTCAACCAAGAAAGGTTCCAGCAAAGTTTAACCCATTCTGATCTTCTATGATTGAACAAAGTGGTTCTGACAAGATTTTCCTAACACCAGGTAAAAACAATGACAAGCTTTTCCAACCTTCCCCTTAATTTTCATTTTAAAGCACAATGACCTTATTTTAGAATCTAAACAAAGCAGGCAGTGCTGTAAATTTTCTCATTAATTAATAAATATGAAAAAACAAAGTATTTCAATTTTCAATTGCCAAAGATTTGATGAAAGTATAGAAGTTTAAAGATATGTGAAATGGTTTTAACAGAAAAAATAACCAATCATAGACTACCTTAAAAAAAATTATGGGTTCTTGAATGTTAGATTTTTCATTGCTGAATCCGCAAACAAACAAAAGATACAAAGAGCAAGAGTACGGAAAAACAAAAACACACCTCATTTGAAACATGCTACCAAATGCATCAAATGCAGATGTCAAACCGTTGTCACCATAGAATTGTGACTCAACTTCAGCTTCACTAAATCCTGAACGATTCTCAGTTCCAGAGACAGTGTCACCAAATGAGCTCGAATACTCTGTTGCCTCTGGGTCCTCATCTTCACCCAACCTGATATCACTAGTATTCATACATTCAGCTAATTCAACCTCCACATCCTCAATTCCCACTGGAGCCTTAGTATGTTTTTCCAAATAAGCTTCCATGCTTAAGATGGCATCCTCGCACTTACTCATGCACCTCAAACCCTTCTCATCTGAATTTTCCAAGACACTCCTATTATCCTTATTGGTTGCAACTTTTGTACTGGAATGTGGTTGACTGACCAGACCCATATTTGTTAATGGTTGAGCAGGAGCCATGTCACAATAGTACCAAACTCAGGTCAATCTTTTAATGAGTAGTGCTCAAAAACAAATTCCTTCATAGAAAGCCTGAAGCCAGGTTTAACTACCTCATGTCAGTGAATAAAATCAATTTGTGCAAAACATAAACTGAACAAATTACTTTCCAAGTTCAGTACAAAATCAAAGAACATTAACACCATATCTGGAAAAAACCAATAAATGGGGCATAGAACAAGAATTAAAATATACATCATGGCATGGGATTAATTGAACTAAAAATCAACTTTCTCAATTCTTATTTATTCACCTGATATTTTCAAATTGGTTGGTTGAACTTGAAAAATCACTCATTGGGACACACAATGACCAATTATTGCATAATATACTAAGGATCAAATAAGTCCAACATTGATTCCTTCGAAGGTCAGAAATAAACCCTCTCTTGGAAAATGATAGACATAAAATATGAGCAACACCAAATCCTCTAGAACCCAGATTTCTTCCCCAGTAACTGAATACATATGTTGTAGATACTGTATACATCCACAACTAATAATGGAGAAACTGCATCGAAGGAAGATTAGTAATTTATACAAATCACTTAATGGGATATGCAGCCTGGAATGCCAACTAGCATCTATTATTTAATTCGTCCAATCCCCATTGTTCAAAATCTGCACTTTTCCAAACCCAGAAAATAGAGAAAAACCATTGTTTAGCCTATCACCCTTCCATATTCTTCTTAACTTGCGGTCTTCTCATCACTTACCCTTACTATGTCATGAGGTTTAAATATTACCATCAAGTATCAACAAGCTTTCCAAATGGTCTGGACTCTAGTTGCTTCTTAAAGTTTTATTAAAACTTATTCATTTTTTCCTTAATAATGCATACACATGGGAAGATTCCACTTGCCTTATTATTTTTTTTTTTTTTATTTTTTTTTTTATAAATTCCACTTGCCTTTTTTTTCTTTTTTCTTTTTTGATGAAGTAAAATTTGTATTAATTGCAAGAGGCTTAAAGGAAGACCCCTTTAAAGCTTAGAGGAATCTATAAAATGTACAAAGGAAGGTTTGCTAACATTAGCATAGCTAGAAAACCACACACAAAAAGAAAGAAAAAAAAAAAAAGACTCTTAGTAAATAAGGATTTGAGATCGATAAGACAATAACTAACTTTCCGATCCCTTCAAAAGTCCTAAGGTTCCTCTCTCTCCAAATGCACCAAAAAATGGCATGGGGAGCCATTCTTCAAACTACTTTTTCCCATTTACTACCCCCTTTGATCAACCAACCCGAAAGAAAATCATAAGTAGACGAAGGAAGAACCCAATGAACACCAAATAAATTAAAAGTGAGCATCCAAAGACTCCTAGCCACAAAGCAATGGATAAAAAGATGGTCCACCATTTCCGCCTTTTCCTTACACAAGATACATCTATTAGGCATAGAAAACCCTCTTCCAATTAGGTGATCTAAAGTCAAACATTTATCACTTCCCACCAACCAACAAAAGAAAGTCACTTTAGTTGGAACCGAAGTACTCCATGAGGTTTTCACCAGAAGAAAAGGATCTCCTTGAGGATTTAAGATGTTGTAGAAAGATTTTACAGAGAATAACCCTTTAGAGTCCTTACGCCACACCAAGGAATCATTCTCACCTACCAAAATCTTACTATCATAAAGAACTTGGTAAAAATCCAACATTCTCCACCTCCCAATCATTGAAACATCTCAAAAAGATGACATTCCAATAAATATCACCATTTAACCCTTCCATATAATCCCGAATCAAAGCTTCCATATCAAGGGCCAAAGCAAACAAAAAAGGAAACTCATCCACAAGAGGCAAGTTGGGGCATCACACACCCTTCCAAAATCTCACTCTACTTCCAACACCCACTTTAAAGCCAATCTCCTTCTTAAAATTATTTAACCCTTGCAATATAGCCCACTTGCCTTATTTTAACTGAACACCCTCTTCTAACCACTAATGTTACTAACTTGGCATCACCCACCTTAATTACATAATGAGGCTTACTGACTACTATCAACAAGCTTTCCAAAATGTCTAGACTTCATTATCTTGATTAGCTTCTGATAGAATTTATTTATTGTCGATTAATGCAGACAAATGAGGGATATAATATTTTTATTTTTTTGATCAGCAACAAAGAGAATATATTCTAGCCTACTCCATGCAGAAACAAAGAAATATCCAAAAGTCTGATTCCTTTGAATGTATTGATACCAATTTTTTCCCTTTTTTTTTTTTTTGGGGGGGGGGGGGGTTGATTTGGTTTTATGGGAAATGGATATTATTGTGAAAGAGAGAAAGAGAGAGAACAAAAGAGAAGGACAAAAGGGGGTTTCAAACCAAAGAATACAAAGCCACCAAAAGAAGCACCACAAAACACACAAGAGGATACACACCACTAGGGCTGGCAATCTGGGCAGGTTGGGTGGGTTTGGGTTGAGGCATAAATGGGTTGGGTTGGGTTTGGGTTAAGTCATTAATGGGTTATGTAATTTGTGCCATTAATGGGTTGGGTGACACCCAACCCAATTACTGTGCATATCCGCATCCAATCCGCGAATCACATCAATCCAATGATACCCAACCCAGCATGGATCATACGCGACCCAATACATGACCCAATCTGACCCAAAATATGACCTAGCCCAAATTATGAGCCGACCCATTTTGTGCCCTACTCTCTCTCTCTCTCTCTCTCTCTCTCTCCCTAAAACGCCTTTCATTGGAGAGAATCTAACTAAATAACAAAAGTTACATACCCAAGTAACAAAAACAGCATACCCGACCCAATTATGACCCGTCCCAAATTAAAACCCGATCCACATTCTGACCCGACCCATTTTGTTACCTAGTTTTTTTTCCCCCCCAAAACGCTATGTGATTGGAGAGAATCTACCCAAATAACAAAAGTTACAGCTTTAAAGAAGAAAAACATGAAAGGATCAATTGAACCTATCCAAGTAACAAAAACAACATATTGTGTTAAATGCTAATTAAAAAGTTTCTATATTTGTATTGCACTGCCACATCGTGTCTTCTTCCATCAACCAAGGGGGCAAGATAACTGGAGTATTTGGTGCATCTCCAGGCTCCATATCTTCAGGTAAAAAAACTGGACCAGGTTTGAGGAAAATCTTATCTCTCACAACACCAATCTTAGCAAATTCCGCATCCATAAATCCAGGCTCCTACAACATAAAGAAGCATTTTATCCACTAAAAGGGTTGTTCATGTCATTTAGATAAGGCCGTCTTAGCATTTTATGGGCAACCATGATAATAGATTGCTCTCATGCATATGCTAGACAAGGCAACATCAAATGGAAATGGATTTTAAAAATATATGTAAAAGCAAGCATGCCAATGAAGTTATATGTAAGATTTCATTCCATAAACTATGTAATACTTCTGTCAATTTTCCTTCATCATCAACAAAATACAATACATTAGATGGCTAGCTAGGTCCATTCTAATTATCATTTTTCATCTAGGGGATACCCAATTGATATCATGATTGTGGTAGATGGCCAATTTCAATTATCAACTACTCCGAAGCGTGCCATGTTTACAGATGTTAAATGAAGTCTATGAACTAAGTACCTGGATCTTTCATCCTGACTAAAACTACTACTCAGGAAAAAGCCAATGGTCTCACTTAAGCACTCCTAGTTCAAAACAAAAAAACAAATTGATCCTAGCATTCCCATGCATAGTTATTAAAGGCGCAAGGCGCACCTAAGGCGCAAAGGTCTCCTGGGGCCTAGGCGCTAGGCGCAAGAAAAAGCTCGGGCTTTAGGGAAGTGAGGCGCACAATTTAAAGAAAATACATAAAAACTATTTTATCAAATGCAGCTAACAAAAATAATCAATCTAAACATATAAAATTGAACACTCTTATCTTTTGGCCTATAAGCTCAATTTGTCTTTTGGATTTTGTGTCAGCATACTTATATCCAGGATTCTTTTCCTTTTGTTGTGAACTTCCAGAATCCATAAGTAACAACTAGCCTTAGTAAGTAGTAACTTAGACCCACAAAGCATACAAAGTCACAAATCACAATTTACAACCACAAACCCACAAAGCATACAAGCATACAAAGCCCACAATTAAACTAAAACAGGCCCAAAAAACAAGAAGTAAAGCAAAAATCAGAAGAAGCAAAAGCAGGAGAAGAAGACGCAGGTGACGCAGCTGGAATAGCAAACGAGAAATTAAAAAATAAAAAAAATAAAACAGAAGAAGAAGACGATGAAGAAGAAAGACAAAAATCGAAACAGGGTGAAGAAGAAGAAGAAGAAGAAAATAAAATAAAATAAAAAACAGGAGAAGAAGACGATGAAGAAGAAAAAGAAAAAACAGGAGAAGAAGACAATGAAGAAGAAAGAGAAAAACAGGAGAAGAAGACGACGACGAAGAAAGAGAAAAATCGAAACAGGGTGAAGAAGAAGAAGAACTGAAGAAGAGGAGCTACATACCTGTTCGATTAAGGCTGGACCGTCGGAGCTTGAGGACTGGACCGCCGGAGCTGGAGCTGGAGGCTGCCGCTGGAGCTGGAGCTCTCTGTTCAAACCGTGAAGATGGCTAGGGCTTCAAACGTGTTCCACTGTACTGTGTTTTTAGTTTTAAGTCACTTATTCCTTGTTTTTTTCCCTTTTCTTCTTTTTTTTTTTTTTTTTTTTTTTTTTATTTTTATTTTTTTATTAACTTTTCATCAATCTAATGGCTAGATTTAGATCTCATTTTAAAAATTATATTAAATCTATATTTTTTCATAAAATAGGCTGTGGGTCACCAAGGCACGCCTTGGAAGGGCCTTGCGCTTAAGGATGGCAATTTCAACCTGATCCATAGGGTCCCAATCTGATCCATACCTATGGGTAGATTTTTTTTTTTTTTTTTTTTTTTTTTTGGGTATTGGGTTGGGCATGGGTATAATTTTCAAAATTATTTCGGGCATGGATCTTATATAGAAAAACCTGAAAACCCGATCTTGACCCGTATATATATATATATCTCTCTAATTTTCTAACCCTCAATCCCTAATTTCCCATTCCCTACCCTCACCACCTCAGCCCTCAGTCCTCACGCACTCACTCCCTCCCTTCCCTCCTTCACTCCTTCTCCTTCAACAGTGAGACAACGACGATGCGCCAGTGACACTATGACGGCACAACGTCACCTCTTCCTCCTTACCCTATCCATCGATAGAACTCTTTGCCCCTTTCACTCCCTCCCTTCCCTTCCCTTCTTTACTCTATCTCCTTCAGAATTCAGACAGTGAGACAACGGCGATGCAGTGGTGCACCGGTGACACTATTATGGCACAACCTCCTGTACCTTACCCTTGCCGTCGCTAGAACTCCTTGCCCCTCACGCAGTCCAATCACGTACCCGGATCTGACCACAGTGACCACCGACACCAGATCTACTCCTTACCCTTGGTTTTCTCTTTCCTTTCACAGTGAGATTTGACAGCAAAGATTGATGGGGATGGCGATGCTCGACGGCAGCTTGATGTTGTCATTCACAGCAATGAGCAAATCCTTACTTTAACATACTTGTTTCTTTTTCTCTTTTTTTTCCACGATGGTTGGAGTTGGTTGGGATATAGAAGGATCTGTGGGTTGCTAAAGTGATGGTGGTTTACAAGAAACCAGATCTAGTGGCGAATTTTCATTGGTGTTGCTTTGTCAGTGGTTACTTCATGATAATGAGCCGATGGCCATGGTTCAATTCCGGTGTTTGTGATACAATTTGCTTCCCTTCATGAAAAAAGGTAGCAAAAAAAATGAAATTTGCCTAGAATCGGGCATGGGCGGGTCGTGCATGGGTTCCCTAACTCAAGAGCGGATCAGGGATGGAGTTTATTTCTACTGCCCATCGGGTATAGGGTCGGGCATGGGCATATTAGTTCAATGATTGGGTTGGGCATGGAGTAGTGTCAACCCGCATCCAACCCAACCCATTGCTATTCCTTCCGCGCCTCACATAAAATCCCAAAAAAGCACGCTTTAAGCGCGCCTATAGGATGTCGCCTCGCCTAGCCTATTTTAAAGCCCAAAGCCTGCGCCCGCTTGAGCCTTGCGCTTAAGCTTTTAATAATTATATTCCCATGCAGAGTCCCTAAGCCATGCATCAATCTAAGAAGTAAAATAGAGCTACACGTTACAAAACATTATCCAAGAAGCACATTTACTATGCCAAAGTAGAAACCAAGCAATTGTTGTTTCCATTGAACTTCAGACCAAATGCGTCAGATGTAGCTTCTAAGTGAAAATGATGCTTGCAAAATTCGCACAAATGCTAATATATTCTAAACTATGATATAAGGGGAAAGGGTCATTTCATACAAAAACTAATACTCATCTTCACAAACAAATGCAATCCCAGGAGATATAAAAGCTACCCTAGACTATATAATAGATAAGTTCCCAAAGCCCTGCTATTGTTCACATTCTCTAACACCCCACTACTATGACTTGTCACTTTTGTGTTTGTGAGGGTGTGAAGAATAGTTTCATGGTTTGTCATTGTACTTCCAACTGGGAAATTCAGCATCTATGCCTATAATGTTCATGTGGTACCTCTCACAGTAAATGAAAGATCTGTTATATTCTTAAATGACCTTATTCTGCTTCTCTGGCTTCCTCACACCAAACGTGGGCATTCTAAGAGGCCATAATACAAACACCCAACAAGCAAAAAATAATAACTAATACCAAGACTATCAAGAAGCCAATAGCGACCAAAAAACAGAGCACCCAAAAAACATAAAAGGAGACACATTATAAGGAGAAAGGAAGAACAAATATACCAACTAGTTAATTGCTAGCCCTCAAGAACCACAGCCAAGCCACAAACAGAACAAATCCATTTACTCCTAATTTTTGTCTCTTGGATACAAAATTTTGGCCACAAGATTTGACCTTCTTAGCAATGAAATAGAGGATTATGATTTTCCATAAATAGATCTGTAATAGAAAAACCCTAAAATCACAAACCCTAGATTTACAAGACAACGATTGAAATTTTTTTGGGTGATTTTACCAATAAAATGAATGATTAAATGTAGATAATTAGTAGAGTAAGAGCTAACCTCGTATGAAATATCCTAAAACAGTCGTCGTCTTCGATTTGAAATGGAAAATGAGTCTTCCCCTTCAATTACAGGAATTGCAAACAGGGAGTTGTCTTCTTCGCATAGTAAGAAGGAGCTCTCAACTCTGGTGGCTTCTTCTTCGCGAAGAGGCCGGAACGTTATGGTCTCTGGAGTCTGGAGGCAAAGAATGTAAAAATTCCTAACCCTTATTTTTGTTAAGTTTAAAACCCAACGGGTCCGGTTGTGAAACCCATTACCAACCCATTTATAAGCAGGTTGGTTTTGGGTAACCCATTAACAACCTATTTAAAAATTTTATGAACCCAAACCCATTTATCGCTGGTGGGTTTAGGTGGGTTGATGGGTTTGTGTTGGAATTTCCAGTCCTATTGAACTGCCATTTAGTCCAACAAAATAAAATTAAAATGAAAAGAATGATACCACACAGTAAATGAAAAGAAAAATAAATAAATAAATAAAGGAAGGTTTTTTTTTTTTTTGGGTAAAAAAAAAAAACAACATAGCATTAATTAGAAAAGTTTATTACATCCCTAGTATAAGAAACACCTTTACAGTCAGCATCAAGTTCAAGTTGGTCACCTATCCAAAAAGGAGGGTCATAAAAAATAATATAACTAGTATCAAAACTGGAGTCTCTACGAGCTATAATGTCAGCACACTTCTTGGTTTCACAAAAATTATGCTGAAGACAAACCTCTTGGAATCGATCCATGAGCCACCTGCAATCATAAATCATAGAGCTTAATGGATGTGCCTCAGACACCACACTCTGCATAAGTGAAACAACCGTAGCATCCATATCAACACATAAGTGGCTTATATTGCATTTTAGAGCAACTTATAAACTATCACGAAGACCCCATAACTTGGCTTTGATGCTTGATGTTACCCTAAGTCTATGAGCGTAGCCTTTAATCTACTGACCGAGATGGTTCCTAATAATGCCCCCAGCACAAGTTTTCACTGGGTTGCCCAAAGGATAATCATCCGTGTTGAACTTGTAAAACAGACTCAAAAAAAGAACCCACTTCACCATAACCTGTTGAGTAATGCTTGGGGACTTGAATTTTCCAAAAATAATGGAAGTATTCAGTGGCCTTGACAAGTATAGCTTTACAATTATCCTTAGGCAATAACATATGTTGCTCAAACACAAATTTATTCCTATTGTGCCACAAGACCTAACAACCAAAACGGAGGATGACAGAGAATGGAACAAACCTATTCATATTCCTATTTTTCCTACCCACATTATGAAGAATCCAAGTATCCAGAAACATACCATCATTAAAATTAAAGTTAGGGTCATTAGTGGTCCAAAAATCTTATTTAAGGAAATAACGTGGAAAATATTACAAAAAGTATTACAATATGGAATCTGGATCTTCTGTACCCTCCCTCTATCAACCCATTGAAATGATGCCACGTGTTTTAGCCAACCCCAATTTAATAGCCCAAATAAAGGATTTAATCAATAATAATAATAATAATAATAATAATAATCTATACTACTATATGAAGCCATTTCTCTTTGTCGTTGGCATGTACTTGAATTTACAAAAAACTCTCTTTTAACTATCCCACTTTCAAGAAGACTTAGGGGTAATATAGTAACTACGGAAAACTGCAATTAGTTATTTACTCTTAACCGGGCACTGATTCTTACTCCCCCATTCTCCTAAGATCTCTTCTCAATTCTCTCTCTTAAAAACTTATATGATACTTTCAAATTTGAAATTTTACAGTTAATCTCCTGAACATATGTTGCACACGCATTACGTGTGCCTAGTGGCTAGTAATAATAATAATAGTAATAAAATTTTTGCTGAAGATATCCCTAATCTTCAACCTGCAAAATCATATCAGACCCACATATTTCCATTGTCAATGTACCACCAGATCTGTGAGGGAAAGAAAGAGTGTGTGGCCAAATTGTCTTGCCCTTTCACTCTCTTCCGGTGTAATCCATCTCTTGAGTCGCTTTCATCTAAACCCTTTCTTCCTAGGTGAGGATCCGCCATTAAAGTTACTGTCACTAAGCCGTCATGGAACCAAAGTCACAGTCGGTTGGTGAAAGCAAATTTGTGTCGGTCATTCTCTCTCTCACTCTCTACCATTTTATGTTAGGCTTAGGTCTAACAACGTAGCACAAACTATAGCAAAAATTACAAGGTCTTTTGGTTTTCGAATCCTGAATTTTGATGGGTTTGAGTTAGTGGAAGGATGTTGAGATTTAGATGGAATGTGGGTGTTGTGTTTTTATTCATTGGGAGAGAGTTTGAATTTTTATATGATTTTGTGGTATCTAATCCATGCCCTACACTTCTTCTTTTTTTTGCTTTTTCTTTTTTTTTTCTTGGGATGATCTAAAATTGTTGTCACATTAAAAAAGTCAATGATTTTTTTTAGGGAAAATTACACTTTGCCCCATCAATCTTTGGGTCAAAATCACTTTTCACTCCTCATCTACAAAATCCTACAAATACCTCCCGAACTACTAGAAGACGATTATGGGCTGATGGCGTTAATGGAATGAATGAAATGACAATAATGCCTTTATGGGTAGAGAAGCAAAATAACATAAATACCCATCGTGTTTTCCTGCCGTGCCATTTCCAGCCATATAAAGGCTTCCTAAGGAAGATTCGAGAGCACTTCTTTGCTTTTTTGTCTGCCTGTCTCTATGGCTTCACAATTGCACAATCATCATAATCATCACGATCTTTGAGTAGAAGCCTTCTTCCCAGCCGATCTTCTGCTACTATGGATGTGGTTTAAGAATTTGCAGAGGAAAGAGAGAAAATGTCAGTGGGCGGGTGTGAGGTTGAAGGAAGAGAGGAGAAATCTGATTTGTATGGGTAGAGAGAGAAAATGAGTATGTGAAGGTGTGGGATAGCATGTGAGCCCTTATAAAAGGGCATTTTGGGTATAAAATGTGTTGATCTTATATCATATGTGTCGCACATGACTCTTTTTGTTAAATTTATCATGGTAACTTAACGGTTTGATGAAAAATGTCGTCTTCCACTAGTTCGAGGGTATTTGTAGGATTTTGTAGATGAGGAGTGAAAAGTGATTTCGGCCCAAAGATTGAGGGGGTAATGTGTAATTTTCTCCTTTTTTTTAATTTGATTTTCTAAAATACCCTTAAAAGGTATTATTTCTTTTTACAATGTTTTGTACGCTTGAGAGTAAAATTAAAATGTTAAAAAATATGTGTTGATGTGAAAGCATTTAATTGATTAAAATGTTGAAAAATATATGTTGATGTGAAAAAATTTAATAGAATTTCCTAAAAAAAAGTGTTTTTTCAAAAGGGTTAATCAAATAGGACGAGGTTGTAAAAATCTTTAAGCTAAATATTACAGAAATATGTAGAGAGATGAATAAGAATAAGCAGAGAAAGAAAAGATCTGAGATTAGAACAATAAAACTACATTCAAATAAGAGAAAGAAAGAGAGGGACGAGACACAGGAGAGAGAAGTAGAGTATGTTCTAGTCGTGTTCTCTGGCGAGGCTTGACCCTGACGGTTAACCCATTGGCAAAGAACCGCACCTACACCGTATCTACAACAGTAGAGAGAAGACAGTAAAAGAAAAAGAGAGAATTTTTTATGGTGTTATTTTCTACAAAATGTTGGTGGTCACCAGAGTCTATGCCATCGGAAAGCTCATCGGTGTTTCAGCTGGGCAAAGGGAGCGTCCTTTTCCATCTTTTCATTTGACTATTTGAGGCATAAATAAATAAAATAAATAAATAAAAAGGGATGGCGGATGGTGGTTACACCGTGTGAACTTAGATGCGGAATGCCACGTGTCTTTATCTAATTGGGGTACAATAGATTGGGGAGACATAATAAGGATAGAGGATTCGGACTCATATGGAATACAAATCTCAATGAACAAACATGCAATACATCTGGCGTTTTGGTTTTCTTTTCTCAATTTGTCGCTTTTGTATGGGTCTATTTGCATTCCATCTGGCCTCACTGTGGAGTGGCTTTGCTTCTGCTGGTTTTCTTCATTTTTGTTGCGCTGGCCTTGTATAGCTAGGTTGGTGTGGTTTTCCCAGCTGTTTTTTTTTGTTTATGTTTAATTTCTTTGGCGCATTTTAGGTGTTTGTTGTATGGTCTCTTAGCAGGGTCTTTGTTTTGGAGGTTTTGTGGACTGCTAGGTCTATCTATATAGTTTGTGGGAGTCTTGTGGTGTTGTTAGGCTGTCATTTTAGATTTTTGTGGGAGTCTTGTGGTGTTGTATTGGGTGTATTTCACCATTTTCTGTCTTTAATAATATTTTTTGTTGTGTACTAAAAAAAAAAAAAATGGAAAAAAAAAAAACCCATGCATGCATGGATACAAATTTTTTATAAGAGGCATCACGTGTATGAAAGAAAACAAATTTAGATAGACAAACATGCATACAATACTTTCATTCTAAGCAATACGGATTACAACATAGATAGAGGAAAACACATGCATCTCAATGTATGAGCATGCAAACAACATTTTTAATTGCACGTATCAAAGTGTACCCTGGGTACTAATTCGTTTTGTAGCTTGCAGACGTAACACACTCCAAATAAGCATGTTGTGCACTTCAAGGTGCTTAGCTTGACATACAAATTTAAAGCAGGGAGCGAATCATGTCAAACCACAAATGAGAAGATGTTAAAACAATGGGCTGAATTTTTTTTTCTTCTTTTTCTTTTTGGGAGGGTGGGGCGGTGTGGCCGGGGGTGTGGGAGGGGGAGATCGATGAAGACTAAAGGATAATAGTTCAACTTTAGCTTCATTTCTTCTCTCACTAGCTTTTTTGTACATGTTACACAGAGGACGACCATGCTTTGCCACCTTCATCAATTGCACATCAACCTTTTTTGCTCAGCTGAACTTCGCTGAAACTTGATGGTAATACACATGAATAATTAAATCACCTGTAGTCCAATATTGACTATAGAGAACTAATCAGAATCAAAGCATATGTGACACTATCTATCTTATAAATTGATTCCACTTGATATATAAAAGATGAAAAATGGAAGTCAATGAGCGTCATAATTAAATTACAACAAACCATACTATGAATTCTTATTTAAGGGACTATCTAATATTACTTTATAATTTGTTGAAAAAATAATTTTGTGTTACCCAGGAAAAAAGAAAAGAAATGAAAAGAATGATAATGTGATGGTAGTTGGCTTGGGTAAAGCATTTTATTCTATTTTTATTTGGCAGTTGGCTCATGGAAAGTGTTCTTTGCAAAGGAGTACACTAGATCTACAGTTTTGTGGGGAAAAAAACACACTAGATCTACAATTGTATATTAATGCTGCAGTTATGGGTTGTTTTATGAGCTACAGGCATTAAAGACTACTGCCCAAGTGATTTATCGTCATTGGGTTTTATTCAGTCTAGCGAAAAATGTACTTAATGTCTAAAATCTAAAACCAAGATCGGTCCAACTCTGTCTGAACGGCAAGGAGCCAAGATTGAGCCTACCTACACCGTCACGAGCTTGAATTTATGTTAATTACCCTACCTATAAGGATGATTTTCTACATAATAGTACATCAACATTTATCAAGTCTTCCAACTTCTTTACTGCTTTAGGCCCACTACTACCACCAAAATAGGGAGTGCAGCAATGAACGTGAGCCTGCTATGGCCTGGACGTGAGTGGTTTTGTTCATGGTACTGTATAAAAGACAAAAGAGAAGACCAAAGAAAAGGTTCCACAACCAACAACAAATCCTACTCAGGAAATCAAATTAATTTGTCTTAGCTTCATAGCTCTCCAGTGTTAATTTTGTCATTTAGCTTCTTAGCAATCTTGTTGATTAATTCATGTTCAGATTTCAATTATTGGACATCTTGCTGTTAATATCTTAGGATCTCTATAAGTTCTTTCTTTTAAATGAAGTATTTTCCTTTCAATTCTTTTGATATAGTATCATGAATGCTGTTTACATAGAGACTTTAACTTAGTTTAGAACCATAGAGGGAAGAACCCCTATCTCTTTGTCATCGCCTAATCCACATTTCAATTTCAATTACAAGCTGTGACCAAATAGGCATTTAGGACCAACGGCCTTGAATTCAACGGCCTAGGAGGTGCTGAGAAGTCGTGGTCATACAATCTTTAGGCTTTCGAGCCTTGGCATGCCCGCGCAACATTTTAGTGTGAACATATATGGGTAAAAATCCGGACAGTTGGCGGAGCGCTTCAAGGAAGGTGGTCTGATGATCTGGAGCATCATAAAATGGTGGTCGGAGAAAGTTATAGGGGTTGAGATAAACCTCAGATGAACAGTAGTGCTTGGGACTTCGTTGAATAGTGACGCTAGGTGCTCCCAATGAATGGTGTCATTTGATTCTCTAATACACGTAGTCTGAAAGCAAAGAGAACCATCAAGGGAGGCCGGGGGCTGTCCGACCTAAAACCCCCTAACGCTCAAGTCAGTCTTAGTGTCTAAACAGAGAGTGGGAGAATTTCTAGGGTTTGTGCCAATGTGAACTTACTTTCTTTGGCGTGAATAGTGTTCCTTTTATAGGAAAAGACTAGGTTTCAGATCGAATCATCATTCTAACCTGACCGTGGTTAATTTAGGGTTCCGATCTAACCATGGTTAAATGGGGGTTTTAGACCAGATCGCGGATATTCCGGAGCTACAGGCCTGATTGTCAACAACTGTGATCCCTGACTCAGTTACCGAGAGTGTGCCCTGACCGCAATTAGACTTCTTTGTTGAATATTGCAAGTGAGCGATTTCAAGACACTGAGGGGCATGTGCGATGTTGCCCAAAGGTGCTTGTTGGTTCGTAGGCAAATGGGCCCGAAGACACATTGGACTGAGGGCAGCACTGCCCAAGGACAGGCTATCCCGAGGGTATATTGTCCCGACGACTTTCTTCATGCCCCCGAGAGAGTCTGAACTCTCTTGGGTGTGTTAGCGAGGGCTACTACGTGTCGAGGATTCATTGGTCGGTGGCAAATATCCCACACACAACTTCTCTCGAGTCATTATTGTGTTCGGTTCTCAAGAAGTGCACCGAAGACGTTATGACTGACAAACTAGAGATGTTAAGTGCATTAAGGCTCTTTTTCCAAGACAACCTTTTTCTTTTTCCCTTTTTATTTATTTATTTATTTTTTTGGGCACAATTGTTGAGTACATGACATTACTTCAAGAGAAACTTCTTGAGGGGCTATACATATATAACCCCTTTTCCTTCTGTTTTTGTCCCTTACCTTTGCATTCTCAAAACCAAATATCCCCACCGAAGGGCTTCGTCGAAGAAGGTGAACACGACAGAAAGCCTCTCGTCGGAAATCGTCATTCAAGTTGTTCATACCGTATCTCGGTTTTTCCGGTGAGTCTCATATGCTGTTCTTGATGTTCTTTGTGCTATATTATTTTTAACATGTGATCTCCCTTTTTCGATCCCTTTGAAAGATGTAAGATTAAAAAATTTGTTTGTCAGATTCTTCCTGTGCAAATTTATTTTTTTATTATTTTTTTGTTCTTCTTGCCCAACTTTTATCAGTTCTAGCACGGACCGAACACATTGCCCCGAGTTCTGGCCCGATCATGGCGTCAAAAATTCAAAATGAGAAATTGGGGAGTAAAAAGAAAAGGAAAAGAATGGGGAAAGAATTTCACCATATCAGCAGTGAGGCTTGCTAGGTGAGCTCTAGCAAAGGCGTAATCATGACGATTCACCGCCCGAATGGATACATAACTAGGGGAGTAATTCTTGAGGGTAGGCCATTCAATGGTTTCCTCAGCAAGGGATGGGTGACATAGGTTGAGGTACTCATAGCACCAAACCTGTCAAAAATTGAGAAAAGAGTCAAAAAGAAAGATAATATAAGGAAAAAATAAAAAGGAATGAAAGGGAAGTAGCATTACCTCCCAAACAAAGGGCATCCCGCCGAAGTCCTTAGTCACGCCACGCGACATGTCACACATGGTGCGATACATGGTGGCTAGAGCAGCCCCTCCCCAGTTGAATTTCCTAATCTTGTCAACATCTTCCATGCTTGCAAGAAAACCCAAAGGGGCTAGGTCGCCCGTCCCAGCAAAGAATGTGCATGAGATCATGTACAGAAGGAATGCCCTTGTAATGCAATCGGGGCTTGCACCCTCGCTCTCCCTTTGCTTAGCAAACTTGTTGAAAAGCCAAGTGCGTCGCACTGCTTTCTTGATTACCTCGATTTCCATCCCAAGGTAAGCTAGGAGATAATCCTCATCCGTGTGAGCCTCCTCATAGAACTCCAAGCTTTTACCTTTAATGCTTAGGCCCGTTATCATGGTGAAGTCCTTGGGGGTTAGTGTCATCTCCCCAAAGCCAAAATGGAATGTATTGGTGGTGTCCCACCATAGCTCAGACAAGGCTAGCAAAGCTTGCCTATCACATTGGTCATTCCATAGAGAATCTAGGAATGGGCCAAAACCAGCCTTCTCGATATAGCCTTTGGTGATGGGTTGGAAGTTTTCCATGTTCCGCCACCATTCAATGAGTCCTTTGACAGAGGACCGAGTGCGCATGTCCTGAAAGTTGGGCTATAGCCATTGAAAATACCTTGAGGGTTAGTTGAAAGAACATAGAAACAATAAACCTACACTAGCAATTGGTTTTAAATTGTTTTCTAAAGGATGTCAAAAAGTTTGTTTTTATTCGTGAAATGAATTGCTAATGGATGTTTATGAGTTTACTTGTTCATGTGCCTTAATTTGGCAAGGATTGAACACTTTTTTATCACTTGGGCATTTTATCGAACACTTGGTGGGTGACACCTCCCAAGCCTTGAAACAAAAGAATTTTTTATGGTAAATCCTTGCTAAATCATAGCATATTACTCACTTGAGGGTTTACTTGTTGATATACATTGATTTGGTAAAGATTGAACATCTTTATTTCACTTGGGAATTTTATCGAACACTTGGCGGGTGCCATTTTTCAAGCTTTCAAATGAAAAGAATTTGTGTGTTCAATCCTTGCCAAATCAAAGGATATCACTCAACAACCCAAGGGGTATTCAACAGAAGTAGAAGGGAATGCAATTTCATCAAAAGAATCGAAAGATTCAAAAGAAAAGTGTTAAGTTGGGTAAACTTACTTCTTGTTGGGAATGGATGAATGAGAGATGCTTCTTGGGTTCAAACAACACCCTAGCTTGTGGAGCATCATAGAGTGGTGCCTTGTATGTGCTTTTGACCCCATAGAATGGATACTTGGTGCTTGAGTCCTTGCTTGATGACATCCTTGATGATGGAGTTGGGTTTGTGAAAAATGGGTTTGATTTGATTTGATTTCACAAGATGATGTGAATTGGTTGTTTTGATTGCTAAATGGGCTTGAGTTGTTGTTGTTTGATGTGCATTTGATGTTTGGATTGAATGTTTTTGAAGTAGGAATGAGAGAATGAGAGTTGGAGAAGATAGGATGTGAGTTTAGAGAGAGAAACTCTCTAATTTTCGAGCTAGGAGAATGTGGGAATGAGGATGCAAGTGTTGGGTTTTATAAACCCAGAATTTTTTGATGAGGGCCTCGGGTAACCGTCCCCCCTTAGACGGTCAGCCGTCTTGCCCTGGACGGTTGACCATCTGAGGGCAGATGGTCACCCTAGCCCGCCTTGCTCGTTTGCCCCGTCTCGCGCGCTCGCGACCTCTAAACTTCTCCAAATCGACTCCTTGTGCAATCCTTGAGTTATGGGATGAATATATCCCTCAAGTTTATCAAGTTTCAATGAAATTTTTGAATCTTGGGTGATTGTATTCACCCGCATAACGAGGAGTTGCAATGGCCATGATAAATGGCTTTCTCATGAAATAAGCTTAGTGTTGAATTGATTGACTTTCAAGTCTTGGAATTCAATTCTCTAGGAGATGATAGTGATATCATATCATGTGATAAAGATAATTTCACATGAAATGACTTGCTAATCATGTGATGAAGATAACTTCACATGAAAAGATGATTCATAAGCTATGCTAGTTACGAAGTAACTTACTATCTTTGGGAAGAGGGCATGAAATGCACTTTGTTTTTCGATCAATTGACTTTCAAAATCAATGTTGTATCATGTGATAAAGATAATTTCACATGAAATGACATGAAATAAGCTTGATTTCCAATCAATTAACTCTCTATTCAATGTCATTTCATGTGTTAAAGATAATTTCACATGAAATGATAAGTAATGAACTTGATCTTGAGTTGAATGACTCTCAATACATTATCATTTCATGTAATAAAGATAATTTCACATGAAATGCATTTGATTTGGAGTTGAATGACTCCCAATACATTGTCATTCCATGTGATAAGGATAGTTTCACATGAAATGATAAGAAATGAGCTTGATTTTGAATCAATTGACTTGCAATTGGGTCTCATATCATGTGATAAAGACAATTTCACATGAAATGAATGATCCATGAGTTATGCAATAACTCCCCGTCTCTGTTACTTCCACAGAAAGTGGCACAATTCCACATGAAATGAATGATCCATGAGTTATGCAATAACTCCTCGTCTCTGTTACTTCCACAGAAAGTGGCATAATTTCACATGAAATGATCCATGAGTTATGAAATAACTCCCTGTCTTTGTTACTTCCACAGAAAGTGGCATGAAATCACAACTTCACATGAAATGATGATTCAAGAGTTATGAAATAACTCCATATCTTTGTTGTTTCCACTGAAAGTGGCATGAAATCATAATTCGATGAGTCATGGGTTATGAAATAACTCACCTCATTTGTTATCCCCAGTGAGACTGGCATGAAATGCCCTTGGTTTTGAATTGATGGACATTCAATTCACCAATAATTCACATAAAATGATGATTTATGAGTTATGAAATAACTCGTTTTGAGAATGCCAATGAAATTGGCAGGGTACCTTGTGAGGCACTAGTGCAACTAGCTTTGCATCATGAGAAGACCATGTGGATATCACTAATGCAATTAGTGCATGGTAAAGGCATTTGCATGAGCGCACCAACGAATGTTGGCATGCATAGAAATGCATTCAATTATCTGCTTCGATGAAATCGTTGCAAGCTTGGATAAGACGAAGTCTATCCTATTGGTTCCCTTTGAGTTTGTTGGCATTAATGAGATTAATCCATCAAACAGAATGTGTTGTTATATCACTAATGCAATTAGTGCAGGCATTTGCATGAGCGCACCAACGAATGTTGGTATGCATTCAATTCGTTGCTTCGATGAAATCGTCGCATGCTTGGTCTATCCTTTTGAGTTTGTTGGTATTAATGAGATTAATCCATCAAACAAAAATGGGTTGTTCTTTGATCATTGGCTCGCAAGTGAAACTTGTTCACCAATGAGGGGCTTCTGTCACACCCCATTTTTGTCACCTTAGCTAGGACATATCATTTCATATAGGATTTTGAGTCCTTTTTGAGTCTAGTCTTTTGCATTGAGTTTCTATGGCATTGAATACCATGTGTATGAATTTTGAGGTGATTTGGAGTTCATTTCGATAGTCAATTAGAACTTTTGTGACTTTAAGGGCATAATCGTCTTTTAAGCCGTATATTTTCCATTTGACTTTGGAATGAATCCCGAGTCATCCCCTCGAGTTCATATGAGTATATAGAGTCTATATATAGGTTCAATTTCATGAATTAATGGTTTAAGATCAATTCGGCTCGTAATGGTTCGGGTTGGCTAAAAGACCCTTTCTTGGTTTGCTCAAATTGACTCATAAGACCCAATCAATTTTCTCTCAATTAACTTCAATTGGGCTTTATTTATGTCCTAAACATGTTTAGAAAGATCAATTTTCGATTGGGAAAGCATTCGGTTTGACCTTGTGTACAAACCCAGCTTAGCGACAGTGAAGCACCATGGTTAACCACCTTTGTAAAACCCAACCATGCACCCATGGTTGAGGATTTTTGTCCCAAAATGCCTAAAAATGTGTTCCCCTTCGAAACACGGTCGTTTTGGCTTTTATTTCGTCAAAATCGGATTTAATTTGAAGATTTTAGGACTTCTGAAGCAAGTGGAAGTCAAAACCGAAGCGGACTGAAGAGAGCCCTCGGGTAACCGTCCGGGGCTGGACGGTCGGCCGTCTAGGCCCAGACGGCTAACCGTCCAGGCCTAGTTGGTCACTCGAGGAGTCCTTCTTTAAGTCAAATTCTGACTCTTCTTTCCCTCTTTTGACGGTTTCTTCCGCCAAAACAACTTGTCTGAGCTTAGGAGTGTGTAGGTTTGAGTTGTTTGAGCACCAAGAGAGTCTCTAATAGCCCTAGGATCATTATTTAATGAATTAATCCTAGCCATTGGTTTAGGGGGTCAGTTCTCTATATAAAGGACATGATATTCAGCACATAGGGGAGGTTAATGGCACTTTACACTTAGAAAGAGAGGGAGCTACGAGTTTGGAGAGCTAAAAGGACTTCAAGAGGAGGCTCTTCAACCCCAAGCAAGCAAGGAAACAAGAGGTTTGAAGACAAGGAAGAGTCTACAAGAGGTAAGCCTATCCCTTTAGTGCTGAACATGAATTCTCTGCTTCTCTTGCTTCTCTTTCTTCTTCTTCTTCTATGGTAGTTCTAGTGCATGATATAGCTCCACATGTTAGGTTAGTTCCATGATTTTAGGATAGTATATGAATGATTTTAGGATAGTTTATGGCTTTATATGCTTGATAATCCCTGGTTTACCAAGGATTTGATAGCCTGATTCGCTCTATCTTCTTAAATCATGCATAGTTCACATGTTTAGGTTACTGTGATAGTTATCATGTGTTGATGTCCCTGTTAGTTAATATATGCTATATGAATGATATTCATGATAATTTGAGCATGTCTTAGAGTCATTTAGTAGGTTTTAATGCATAGTTGTGAGATTAGGGTCTCGATAACCCTGAAATCGCGTAGGTCTTATACAGCATGTTTAGCTTAGTTTTTTGGGTTGTTGCTCATCATAATCATTCTATATATGCTGCATATAGTTGAATCATGCTAGGTTTGCATTCATATTAGTGGATTTCTTGGTTTCTATGCATGTTAGCTAGGTCATTGCATGTAGGATTGAGTTAGAGTCCTTAGTTATTCATTATTCTTGTTGTTTGCATGATTAATGGATGATTTTAGGCTTTGTCATGGTTCTGTCCAGATTAGGATTTTGTTTTCTTTGCATGATTATGTGCACTTGTAAGGGTGCAAACAGGTACAATGCTTGTCCTATTGCAAATAGGGCTGCTATGGTCTGAAATGGCTAATGATTGGAGCTTGTGCGCTCAGATAAGTAGGGTTTGAAGGTGCCCCAATTCACCTTTCTTTTTCTTTCTTTTCTCTTCTCCTTCTTAGGGTTACTTCTTAATACAAGCTTATGGTAATAATCAAAGGTTTCCTTCAATATAAAATTCTGGTTTTTATCAAGGTTTTCCTCTTATGGAAGTTTTCTGTTTTGGATTAAATCAATGTATTTTCAAATGAGGAAACCTAGGGTTTTTACCATAGGTTTGTATTAGGTTGTAACCCTATTCTATTCGAACTACGTGGACTTTGATCCATGTATTTCGCTGCATGGTACGTAGGCGCTCTTCGTGAGGCTCAAGTCCGTCCTAGGATCCAAGTATCCTAGGTTTTTCTTTTCTTTTCTTCTTTTTTCTGTTTTGTTTTGTTTGTTTGATTATGCATGAGATGATTCGATGGAATATATGATATGCATGCTGCCTTGTGATGATATATGATGATATTTGAGTGGAAAAGATATTAAGTTAGCCCAATTAAATTAAGAGACCAACTCGGGCGATGTGGGTGCCTATGGGCTTTTGCCCAGAACCTTCCCACGTCGTAACTTAGCCCCCGAATCCAATTTTCTGGTTTTAAAGACTTTGCTTTTCCTTTAATGGAGTCATGTGGTTTTGAAAATAAAACATTTTTGTGGTTTTCCTCTTTTCCCTAAAAAATGAGGTGGCGACTCCTTTTTGTTTGTTGTCTTTCACCTCTGTATTTTTTGCCAAACCCTTGTGGGCTCCGCGCTTTTTCGTGGGTTCACAGAGTCCATGGTTTTTGGGTCAAGCACATAGTACCATTTCGAGGCATCTAGTGAAAGGGACAGAGGAAAGGCATACAGGATTTGGTCAAGGGTCAATTCCCTCATCCTAGCAATGCTAAAATCTTGACGCAAGTGCTGTTTAGGATCGCTAGTACCATCAAACTTCTTATAGTCGGCTATTTTGAACTTTGGAGGGAGTTCCACTTTTGATTCAGATGTGATCCCCACCATAGAATACATGTAGTCATCCATGCCTTATGACTTCTGCTATGCTGTTTGCATTCGATCCATTCGAGCTTTCATCTCATCATTTTCTGCTAATAATTTTTCTACTTTAGATTCTTTCTCTCTGGCCTCTTTCCTTCTTAAATAATCCTCGTAATCAACGTCTTCCCATTTTTGGTGCTCTTCTTCATTCCCCTTAGGTTCCCCTTTTCCTTTAGTATCGGGTTGTTCTTCATCTCCTACTTTCCCTTTTCCTTTTTCTATCTTGGTGACACAATCCCTCATTTCATTCATGAAACCCCTCATCTTAGCCTTGTCACTCCTTATTTGTTTAAGGATATCAGCCAAAGTCACTTGTTCTACTATTTTACTTGTTAAAGTCCTTCTCAATTTGTTAGTAGTTAGAGATCAAGTCCAAACAAAACTCGGTGCTGTTCTTGGAGTCAAATCAATTTTGCTGAAAGGAGAACGAGGGTGAATGAGTATTTTCCCCAATTTAAAGTCTTTTCCCAAGTCTTTTCACTCATGTCATACCTTATTATCAAACCTCGTCATGTTTACTAAATCTTCAAAGGTTTGATAACAGATAGACTTTATTTACAAAGTCAAAACATCACTTTATCCTTGGCCCATTACAACACGCTTACTTGGGATCCAAGCCCGCTTTTTTTTTTTTTTTCCTTAATCCCATTAAAAAATCATTTCTCACTTCATTTTTCTCTCATTGGGCCTTAGATACAATGATAGTTGGACTTCAGGCCTTGCTTTTATCAAGGTTATGCCCATCTTCTATAGAATCCTAGTCCTTTACTACTAATAGGCCCACCTTGTACATAAGTCTTCTTCATTTAAACCCAATAGACACACACCTCACACCTCGTTTAGATCATAGGCACACTGAAATTTTTATTCATTGTTTTCAGATGGGCCTCGGTCCAATTACATCTTCACATAGCTTTTCCTCAAACTAGAAGACTTATGTGCAAAGCGAGCCTCGTCCCATACCTATGCTAAAAATGAATATAGATGCAACATGACATATGATGCGACACACATTCAAACAAGGTTATCCGAAGGTCTTGGGGGACACTAGTGTGGTTGGTCAAAATAAGGGACTTCTCCTTCAAAGGTTACCGATGCTAAGGTTCTCAAAGAGCAACCCATTAACGTACTCACTAGCTTATTATAGCTAGTGGTAGAGGCTATGGGCTGATGGTGTTCAGCCGAGTTACTATAAGATCGAGTGGATCCCGAGTCTCTAATCAGACTTCCATCAAGGAGTAAAAAAGTGCCAAGATCATGCACGTGTGTGCAATTTGGTTTTCACCCAATTAAAAATTTCTCATTAATTATTGCCAACAAAACACTTTGGAGTCCAACTCTCTATCCCCAGTGGAGTCGCCAATGTGAATGCCGTATCCTAAACCACACCAGCTCGAAAGTACGCCACTAACCATGGATGATTAGAGCAAAGAGGGAATAGCCACCCAATTTGGCTTCAGGAACCGATTGACCCTTAGCAAGAGGCCCACTCGTCATTACCAAAAGAATCAAGGTTCAGAGTTAAGGTACGTTGTTGGGAAGGTGTTAGGCACCCAACAACGCTCAGCTGAATCCAGCCCTCGCACGCGTTTTATTGGCTTTAATTAATGAGAAATATCAACTGAATTTAACCCTATTCACGTGACAAGTGTATTAAATGAATATAGTACACAAGCTAAATGATGTATAAAATAGGCAAATAAATAATTAAACAAAAAAACAATATTGATGAACAGAACAAACAGTGAAAAGGAGAAAGTGAAGAAGAATTCACCATTGCCTGCAACAAAAGGGTTAGCACAGTGTCTTAAATATACGTACGCATAAAAGTAAAATGTGTACGCACCTTTAATTTATATGTACGCACCTTTTATGGTAGATTCAAAAAATGACAGAAAATGCTGAGACTGTCTATGCTATCTGTCCCTACATCCACACAATACTGTAGGAAGGTGTGATGCACAGAATCCTAAATTGCACAGAAATATCCTATCATGCTACCATTCCATTCTAAACCTAGTCATGGGTTTTATGCAATTAAACATCGTGCCAATTGATATGCAAAGATATATTTGAATGACATTAAAACATGCTCAATACAAAAAAATATAAAGCATGAATCTGGTCATGACATATTTAATTGAAAGTACTCAAGTAAGTTCAAAATCATGGCATTCAGTATAACTATGTTTATGCTCGGGAATATAATTAATGGCTATTCTAAAATCAAAGAAATGAATGCAAACGAAGATGTTACCCTGAGGTTTGGGTGAATCCCAATGAATGTGTTACGCCCCAAAAATAGCATTGCTTAAGTCTAGTGAAGTAGTGACAACTCAAAATCTTATCCATTCATCTTCCAAGTGACACCTTGTTAACAAATATTACGTCATAAAAATAAAAATTTCATTATTACCTCATTTACTAAATTATAATTATTATAATGCATCATTTTTTGATATTAAATCACATATGTCAACTTATCAAAACAAAACATCTATCGAGTCAGGAAAATATGCTCCTTTATTCATGTCTTCTTAACAGCTCACAAATTTCCAGATCCTGAAAAATAATTTTTAATAAAAGGGTGAGCAAACCATGGCTCAGTGAGATAATTCATCAATGAATGCTTAACATTAGTATATGACAACTCATTTTACATTTAACAGCATCTCTATAACAGCTCATACTACAATGATGTTAATAGCACTTCTTAAAATTTATGCTACTCAAGCATATAAAATTTGCACATACCTATACCTCTGTTGCCTACTGCAAACTGCAAAAACAATCATAGCATACTGTGAACCCACGAAAATGGCACAGCACCCACAAGGGTTTGGGATTTTTGAAAGACAACAAATAAATGGAGTCGCCACCTCATTTTTTAAGGAAAAGAGGAAAACCATAAAAAAATTTTATTTCCAAAACCTCATGACTCCATTTTAGAAAGGCAAAGTCTTAAAAACCAGAAAATTGGATTCGGGGGCAAAGTTACGACGTGGGAAGGTTCTGGGTGTAATAACCTATGAATATATTTATAAAAAAAAAAAAAAACAAACAAACAAACATAATAATAATAATAATAGTAATAATAATAAATAAATAAATTTTGCTGTCAAGCAAGCAGGACGTGGAGGGAGAAGGGGAAGCGGTGGTGCATGAACACCGACCACTCCTTCCCTTGATATATATATATATCTTTAGAGCACTAAGTCAGGAGAATATGCAGAGAATGAAGAGAGAAAGAGAGAAGGAAGGAGAGAAAGACATAAAGAGAGAACCCGTTTAGAAACAACGGAAGAGGAAATTTCAAATTCTAGCTAAAGACTTGGAATTGAAGTTGCACTCCTCAATTTCAGGTGAGGTTTGTCTCCTATGAGCAGTGAATGTTTGTGCTTTAGAAGGAATTTAAGTAGTTTTAAAGTTTAAGCATGTGTTGAAGCTTAAATACCCATTAATGGCTTCCAAGAAACTTAGAAAATTCGTATCTTTTGTATATGATTGTGTTTAGCTATGAAAGTTTTACTGGATATATCTAATAGTATGGAGAAAAAGCTGGTAAAATTTGGTGATTTAACTCAAAGTATGTTAAGAGAAACAATTACAAAACAGAAATAGAGTTTTTCTCATTTTTAGGAAATTTTGTTAACTTTAGCTCACCTTTTTCATTTTAAAAAAATACAAGATGCTGAAAGCTTTTCATAGACACCAAATTCGTAAAATTTGGTTGAGAAATGAAACCTGTGGAAATTTTTAAAGTTCTGTAAAATTCAAGAAACCATAGCAGAAAATCAGAGAAAATGAAGGAAGAGGATGAACAGTTGATACGGGTTGACCCGGTTGACCCGATCTGACCCGGTTTGACCAATTTTGACCGGTTTGACCCGATTTGGCTAATTTTGACCCAATTTGATCCGGTTTGGGCAATTTTTACCCGATTTGACCAATTTTGACCTAGAATTATTTTTAAATTTCTATAAAAATAAAAATAATAGTTTATTGGAAAGTTAAGGCATTGTTTGGTTGAACATAAATGTATTTTACATTAAAAGTACATAAAATCTTCATATTAAGCAATAATGTTGAAACTTGAACCGTAATGCTCTTATTAAAGAGCATTACAATCTAGTTCAATTTGACTAAATTTCATGAAGTTTGAAATTTATTGAATCAAATGACCATTTTGCCTTTTTGTATGAAAATGGTATAAATGAACTCCAAATTTAGTTTTCTTAAACCATAAAATTTCTTTTATTGATATATTGTTAAATTGTTGTTTTTGTAGTAAAAAGTTTATATGATTGGAATTGATTATGCATGAGAACTTTGAGAAATACCCATAAGCATGTTATATATTTACATTGAGAAGTTATTACATGTTGTTGAGAAGTTGAGTATATTTCATAATGCATGAGAAGAATTTATGAGCAATTTATTCATTTACATTGAGAAAATTATATGTGTTAAGAAGTTGAGAAGAGACGATTGGGTAGAGATTACCCTACAGTTAGTGCACTAATATGCCATATCATTTTTTAGGGCAAGGCCAGTGATATGGTATACACACATGATGAGCAGTGCGTGCTGTGGTCGTAAATAGTATGTTTTGTATTAGTAGACAAGCATGCTATTAAATTTTATTTCAGGTTGTTCAAGATAAGCAAGAGACAGGTATGAGTAGTTGCATTGAGAACATGCATATTGAGTTGTATTCTTAAATGATTTATACTGAGTTGATATGTGATTTATTATGTGATAAACCTCATTGAGCCATTAATAGCTCACGGTGTTATTTTAATAACATCCTACAGGAGTAGAGAACCAGTAATGGAAGGGAGATCGAGCAAATTTAAAAGTGTGGAAAAACTTTTGTTTATGTAAATATAAGTTTAGAGAATTTGAACTTTTGAACTGTTTAGTTGTTTATATTTTGAGAAGTTGTAATACCTTTAAGTAGTTGTATTGTAAATGAAAGTATTTACCAGTTAATTAGTTTGATATACGTGTGAATGTTTAGTTATAGAGAAGTGTTAGTTCTGTCACCACCTCATTAGGCTATGAGAAGGCTATTTTTGGGGCGTGACACTAGGCAAAGCCCATAGACACCCACATTGCCCGAGTTGGTCTCTTAATTTGATTGGGCTAATTTAAGATCTTTTTCACTCAAATATCATCATATATCATCACAAGACAGCATACATAACATATATCCCATCCATCCATTTCATCCATGCATAATCAAACAAAGAAAATAAAATAAAATAGAAAAAAAGAAAAAAGAAGAAAAACCTAGGCTACTTGGATCCTAGAACGGACTTGAGTCTCAAAACGAGCGCATACGTACCATGCAACAAAATACATGGATCAAAGTCCACGTAGTTCGAAAAGAATAAGATTGCAACCTAATACAAACCTATAGTAAAATCCCTAGGTTTCCTTGTTCGAGAATGTATTGAATAGTCCAAAATTGAAAACTTCCATAAGATGGAAACTTTGATAGAAAATCAGAATTTTATTAATGAAGGAAACCCTTGATAGTTACCATGTGTCCATATTAACAAATAACCCTAGGGAGGGGGAAGATAAAGGATAAGAAAGGAAAGGTGAATTGGGGCACCTTCACACCTACTTACCTGAGCACAATAGCTCTAAGCATTAACAATTTCAAGCAATAGCAGCCCTATTTGCAATAGGACAATTATTGTACCTGTTTGCACCCTTACAAGTGCGCAAAACCATGCAAAGAGAACAAAACACTAATCTGGACAGAATCATGTTAAAGCCTAAAATCATCCATTTATCATGCGAACAACAAGAATAATGAATAACCACAAACCTCAACTCAATCTTACATGCAATGACCTATCCTATACGCATAAAAACCTATGAAAAACATGCTAACAATCATGAGAAACCCTGATAATATCAATAAACATGATAATAAAATCTATTTTAACCAAAAAAGTGACATTTTATGTAAAATATAAAAACAGGCCTTCCTACGGCAAACTTTCTTAAGCAAAACTATCCTAAGATAATTTCACGTAAAAAAGTCGTTATGGGGAGGTACAATCATCATATCCTACGTAAAATATATATATTAGAACACGATAGAAGTGATTTCATGCTTAAACACATCACAGAAAGCTCTCATGCAAAACCTTACTTAACAAAAAGGATAATTATCTTTAGAAAAGGATAATATCTCCAAAAACCCTACAAAATCCTCTATATGAATGCAAACCTAGCATGATTCAACTATATGCAGCATATATAAAATGACTATGATGAGAAACAACTCACAGAATTAAACTAAACATGCTGTATGAAACTTGTGTGAATTTAGGGTTATCGAAACCCAAATTTCACAACTATGCATTAAAACCTATGAAACGACTCTAACACATGCTCAAATCATCATGAATATCATTCATATTATATATACTAACTAACAGGAGCATCAACTCATGACAATAATCACAGCAACTAAGACATATGAACTATGCATGATTTAAGAAAATAAAAAGAGTAATGCTTTCAAACCCTTAGTAAACCAAAGATTATCAAGCATATAGAATCATGAATCATCTTAAAATCATTCATATCACATTATAAAAGCATTAAATTATCCTAACATGTGGAGTTACAACATGCACTAGAACTATCATAGAAGAAAAAGGAGAAGACCTATATTCAGCAGTCAAAAGGAGTGTTTACCTCTTGTAGAACCTCTCTTGCCTTCAAAATCCTTGTTCTCTTGCTAGCTTAGGGTTGAAAAACCTCCTCTTGATGTCCTTCTAGCTCTCCAAACTCGTAGCTCCCTCTATCTCTAAGTGTAAAGTGCAATTGTCCTCCCCTATGTGCTGAACATCATGTCCTTTATATAGAGAACTGACCTCCTATACCAATGGCTAAGATTAATTCATCAAATAATGATCCTAGAGCTATTAGAGACTCTCTTGGTGCTCAAACAACTCAAATTTACACAATCCTAGGAGGAAACAACTTGCAAGGGCGGAGGAAACCGTCAAAAGAGAAAAGAAGGAGTCAGAATCCTAAGCAAAGACGGACTCCTCGGGTGACCATCTAGGCCTGGACGATTAGCCGTCTGGGCCTAGACAGTTGACCGTCTAGCCCTGGATGGTTACCCGAGGGCCCTCTTTTTCTCGCTCCGGTTTTGACTTCTAATCCTATTAGGAGTCCTACAGGGGTCAAATTAAGTCCGATTTTGACGAAATAAAAGCCAAAACGACCGTGTTTTGAAGGAGAACACATTTTTAAGCATATTAGGATAAAATTCCTTAACCATGGGTGCATGGTTAGGTTTTACAAAGGCGGCTAACTATAGTGCCTCACCGTCGCTAAGCTTGGGTTTACACACAAGGTCGAACCAAATGCTTCCCAAATCAAAATTCAACCTTTTTAAATATGTCTAGGATGTAAATAAAGCCCAATTGAAGTTAAATGAGAGAAAATTGAGTGGGTCTTGTGAGTCAATTTGAGCAAACCAAGAAAAGATCTTTTAGCCGACCCGAACCGTTATGAGCCGAATTGATCTTAAACCATTAATTCATGAAATTGAACCTTTATATAGACTCTATGTACTCATATGAACTCAAGGGAATGACTCGGGATTCATTCCAAAGTCAAATGGAAAATATACGGCTTAAAAGACGATTATGCCTTTAAAGTCATAAAAGTTCTTATTGACTATCAAAATGAACTCCAAATCACTTCAAAATTCATACACATGATATTTAATACCATAGAAACTCAATGCAAAAGACTAGACTCAAAAAGAACATGAAATCCTACATGAAATGATATACCCTAGTTAAGGTGACAAAAATGGGGATTGACACATACCTGTTTGCTCATATAAGATATACTATCTACAACCACAGCACACACCTCTCATTATGTGTGCATGTTGCCCCACTGGCCTCTTACCCTAAAAAATGGAGTAGCATATTAGTGCACTAAATGCAGGGCTTTCTCAACCTAGTCGTCTCATCTCAACGTCTCAACATTTCAATCTCAGTTACAAGTATAAACAACTTCACATAAACATATCACATAATGATTTGATACATACTTATCTCTCATCGCAACATCTCAGTCTCAATCACAAATATAAGCATTCAACTTCACATAAACATATCACTAAATAACTTGATACATGTTTGTACATGCATTAATAATCATATCGTTTAACATATGGATGCTAATATTATATACGTATACTAATTAATCTCAATAATATTTTAATATCTAATTATGAATATGAATATTCATGCTCATGCATTATCATTCATATTATGCTCTACCACCATTAACAATTTTAATCAAACTACTGAACATAAATCTTAAAGCTCGAAAATTCAGTTTGGGGAAATTTTGGAATTTTTTATAAGCTTAGGGGTTATATTGCAAATATAAAAATATGAGGACTATGATGACATCATAAAAATATTAATAAAAAGTCCTTGAAGTGTTCTACTTCTTATATAAATTGCATAGGTTCAAACAAAACTCAATTTGGAATCCATTTGAACTATTTTTAGTAAGTAAGGGTAAAATGGTCATTTCACACGTGAATAAAATAATACCCAAAATTAAAACATTCATTTTACCTCAAAAATATTCTTATGTAAATTTTGTTGATATAAATCCAATGATTCAATTCGTAACTCAATCAGAATTCTATACACTTTGTTTGAGCTAGTCAAAGTTTGAAAACAAACTACACAAAAGGGTTAAAGTCTCCTAATTTTTGAAACCCATGTTATCATACTCATATGGTTACAAAATTATAAACATAAGTTTCTAGTATTTTTTATAAGATTTTTAAAAATATTTTCAGCACCTAATGAGGGCCCCACATGGCCAATTGCACTGAAGTACACGTGGCCTATGGTGCACCCTGCCACACCTAATCATTCTACCTATCTTCTTCTCCACGCAATTAAAAATCACAGTGCTTTTCACGTTTATTTCAACCAATTATCCAAACTTTAAAAATTCGTAACTAATTCGTTTCTCAACCTTTTTCAATGATTTGAAAGCTCATTTTGCTTAGTTTTTCATGTAGAATAGTATAAAAATATCAGAAAAATAAAACAAGTTACGAATTCATATAGTTTTTCATATTTGTGTTTCGGATTATCCAATTTATTTCTCGCAACCTACAAAGTATTAAAGGCTAAGATTTATACAGAAGCTTCTCAATAGTATTATAGAACTATAGTAAAAATTTCATAGAGTTTCATTTATTGTACATAGAGAACCAATCAAACAAAGTATGAGGGAAGCCATTGATGCTTCTTTGAAGCTCCAAAAATTATCCAAACATCAACCAATCCTCATGAAACTTTTAGAACCTTTCCTATATCATTCAAAGATGAAAAATCTCACGTCAGGTTTGTAGAAGATTGCTTTGAAACTTTCTTTGTTTGAGCTCCCTTCTTTCTCCTTCTTTCTTTCTCTCTATTTCTCTCTTTTGTTACTCTCTCTTTTTAGCTCATATAGCACGAAAATGGGTTGAATACCAACCCTTTTAAACCCCCTCAAGTCAATGAAGTCTTCTCCTTATTAATTAAGTAAGATTGCTCCTTATCCCTTTATCCCCAAGCAAATCCTTCCCTTTCTTTCCAAGCAAACGTGATTGGTTTTGTTTTGTTTTGTTTTCTTTTTCTTTTTTAGCAATTCATAGAACCCCCCCATGCAAGCATGACCTCATCCTAAGACTTAATCACATCATTAATCCTATTATTTTGATAAATTGGTAATGTTGTTATATATATCCTAAAGTTTTAGTGATTAAATAATGATAAATGTTAATAAGAATTATAATAATGATAACAACAATAATAATAAAAATAATAATCACAATAATCAATTGATAATTAGGGTGGCAAATGTTTAGGTTATCGCAGAATGTGCCGATAAGTTCTCTTCATCAAGCCTTTGTAATCATAGCTGCCGCCTCTGGATTTTGAGTTGGTGGTTCTAGGGTTTGTATAAGCAAAAATAGTGGTGGCAAAACAATCCCCTTTATGATGAGAAAGCAATCCTTTTATAGGCAATGTATTAGGGTTTGGGGGTAGGTGGGTTAGGGTTTTTGGCTTCTCCAACCATCACATGATGGATACAAAGCAGGTTCGATCCATATAAGGTAACAAAGGGAAATGGAGGGAAGATTTGAATTCTGGAAAAATAACCTGCGTACGCACAAATGGAAGGTGTGTAAGCACATTCAGATGCTGTGTATGCATAAAGAAATGGTCTGGGCTTCTTAGCTCTTTAGGCTGGGCTGCAGCTGCGATCACATTAGTTCTTCGAGGATCGTGTTGGCCTAAATGGTTTTAACCCCGTGATTTTGATGATAACAATACATAATAAGATGTTTAAGTACTAATAAGCATTTAAGTGGTTAATCAAGACAGGTATCAAAGCCATAAGACGCATTAAGAATCATGGATCAAGTCGCAAAAGCGCAAAAACAATGAAATAGAGCGATTCGTCATTCAAAGATATACTAAGTCTTGTTTCAAGACAATTTGTGGGGAATTTAGGAATTTAATGTTAGATTAATTTCAATCCTTGCTTACACAAGGTTAAAGAGCTTAAAAATTTTGCAAAATTTATATATAAAGGCCTATACGATTCATTTTGAACCTAGAGTTAGTAAAAATATTACAGTCTGAAAATAGAGATTTTCAGATGGCTGAAAATGATGTTTCAACAGGCTGAAATTTTTCAGCAGGTTGAAAATGGCTTCTTCTGAAATTTCAACTCTCTGGATTTTTCAGACGGCTCTTTGAGCCGGCTGAAAGAACTTTGAGACGGCTGAAATTGAACTTTGAGACGGCTAAAATTCCTCATTGTTAATTCTTAGATTTCATCCTCTCAAGAATTTTCAGTAGCCTTATTCAGACGGCTGAAAGGGAAGTTTCAGACGACTGAAAGTTGTTTCAGCCGACTGAAAGCCTCGGGCAGAAGTCTAATGGCTAGTTTTGTAAAGAACTTTTGAAGCATTTAATGCCCACTAAACTTCCTTTCCCAGCATTTATTGCTACAAAATGTCTATTTTGGACTCCTTGTGTATAAATACAAGCTTTGAGCTCATTTATGAGCATTTATTGAGCTACCAACAAGAAAATCAATTACAAGCCCTAATTTCTCTTGTGAGCATTCATTGAAATCAATCTATAACTGAGTGTGCTTTCATTTTTCTATGTATCTACTCTTTGAGAAAGCTTTCTTTGAGCACAAAATCAATTTCAAACATCTTCTATTAAAGGGTTGTGTGAACCCTCACTTGTAAACACTTGAGAAGTGTGTTTTTGGCTAAGTATTGGCGAAGAACACTTGATTTGTAAAGGTTTGCTGCTCCATCTTAAAGGAGAGTGATAGTGGATTGGTGAATCCTTAAGCGAGCTCTTGAAGTGAGGACGTAGACGGGAGGCCGAACCTCATTAATATCGTTTACATTCTCTTCCTCTTAATCTCTTTATTATTGTTTATTCTTATATTCATTCTTGTTTGCTATAATTTGATTTTGAGATTGCTATTAATTTTTAATTTGGCTTATAACCCCTCTAGGGTTATTTACTTGGGACAATAGATCGCTTGTTAGTTATTTCAATTTGGGTCACCTTTCATCACTGGGGTTAACAAGGTGGGCTTGAAATATTTAGGCGACACAAAACAGGGTGTTAACACATGTGAACCCAATGGGTTACACACCCATAAGTAAAGGACTTTAATTTGTGGGAGAAAAGGCAAGAGTGCATTGAAAAAAGTTCTTTTGGGCCTTACTTGTATTAGATGAAAGATATAGGGGTTAATATGCAATTTAAAGAAGTTGCAAATCCCACACAAGGTGGGATTCCCACCACGGTCGGCCCTCCCTTGTGGCTATATATAGCACACTAGCATGCATGTTTTAGACACAATTATACACATTCTCTATTTCTCTAGTCGGCCCTAGTTTAAGAAGCCTCTCTCTCTCTTATTCTTTTCTTTCTTTAGCAAACCTTAAGGAGAACTAGAAGACAACTTGAAGGCTTTTTCTTGGTGTGCATATCGTGGAGGCAGGACATTTGTATTGCTAGTTCGTTATTTGCTAATACGTCTTAAGGGACCAATTATAAGTATAAACCTTCTTCTTCTAGTTAGATTTTTGTTTGGTATGAACCACAATTAGATTTATGGGCTATGGGGAATTGAATTATGTTTTTGTTTTTCATTTGTTTTTCATTATGTTCCGCTTTATAGTATTTCTCTATATCAAATCCTTACAAACCTTATTCTTCATAAAAAGTACAGGTGCACCCTAAAGAGATCTACTCTGTTGAATAAAATTCTTATTCTTAAGCTCTTCAATCTGGGTCTTCAACTATCTAAGTTCAACAAGAGCCATTCTATATAGCATAATAGAAATGGATCATGTATCTAGTTGCAAATCAATGGTAAAGTCCACCTCCTTCCTAGGGGGCAAACCTGGTAATTCATCTGGGAATACATCAAGAAATTCTCGTACAATGGGAATGTGGTGGGGATGTAGCTAGGAAACTCAAATAACCATTCTTACTTGAAACGGCAGATTTGGATATTAAATAAAATATTCGGATGGAGAGTGTGCCTATCTCCATAAAAAGAGAAAATTTCACCACTAAAATTATGAAAAGTTACATTCTTCTTGTAACAATCCATTATAGTTGTATAATTGGCCAACTAATCCATACCAATGATGATATCATAACTAGATACATCCAAAATAATAAAATCTATCAACATCTCTTGGCCCACAATATTAATACAACACTCACAACAAATATAACTAGTCATGAAACAATTCTCAAGAAGAATATTTACTTCTAAAGTAAATCCCAAATCATCATACTTCAATTACAAAGTATTAACAAAAGATCAAGAAATGAATGAATGTCTAGACCTCGGGTTAAACATAACTTTAGCCCAAACTCCAAAGACTAGGAAAGTACCTTCAGCCACTACATTCGATGCTCTTTCCTTTTGACGGTGCATAGTAAACACTCACCCATGCTGGCAGTTACCCTGACTTCTACCACCACCACCACCATGTCCCTGGTGGTTCTGATGTCGCTGTTCATGGCTCTGTGGTTGCTGCTGCTGCTACGGTGGTTGGTATGAAGGTTGTGGGTATTGAGGTGATTGATAAGACTACTGATATTGGTACAGCTGGGTGATGTGTTGTTGTCTATAGTAAGGAAGCGGCATGAAATAAACCTAGGAGTGCACTGGCATCTGTGGTTGTCCTTGATAACTATATCCTTGCCAAGAGAAATATAGTGGCAGGGAATTCACAAATGGTTGCTGAGAAGATGATGAACCCCTAGTAAAAAATAGACAATTGGGCTTGATATGCTCATTTTGCTTGCAATGGTAACAAGTCCTTTTGTTCTTACTACTTCCATTGGAACTGCTACTACCATTATTCCTCTATAGTTGAGGTTGCTTGAACTGAATCCCTTTAGAATGGAGATTAGAATTAGTTCCAGATCCTCTTCCCTGCTATTGTGGCTTATTCCTTGTACTGGAGCCACTAACACTATCCATGCATAGTAATGGGTTATTTTTTTTGCGCTCCCTGAGCCCTGTCTTCCTGCATCCCAAATGTTCTTCTTTTGTAGCTAACACTGAACTCACAAGTCTTTTGAAATCATTCAGCATTAAATGATTCACTTTGCTTTGCAAAATATGGTTTAAGCCCCATTTATATTTCCTGCATTTCTCTTTCTCATCACTATTCATCCCTATTAAAAACTCATACAACTCCACAAACTTAGAGGTGTACTGTTAATGGAACGTTATCTCCATCTCCGATTCCAAAAATTAAATTACTTTCCTTATTAAAAAAAACATTCACTCTTATCCATAGCCCTTGATAGAATGTTATCTCCATCTCCATTAACACTCTGTCCCTTTCGATTAAGAAACAATGGCTTCGCGGGACTGCAGGTAAGTTGTCTTACGCTCCGAATATGATTTTATTTTATTTTATATTTTGGTGAAGATGCTATTGAATATGAAACGAGTAACTCCATCTCTTTTTGTCTATATATAGGGCTTTGAAATCAATATGTATAGTCCATTGATTTTTTTATTTTTTATTTATTTTGATTTAATCGTGTAATACGTTTGATTGTTTGTTTATTTGTTTTTTTTTTTTAATGATTTGAACATAATCATTTAATTATAGAAAAGAATTTATATTCATATATTTGCTTCTTTTTTTATTTTATTTATGTTTTTGCTGAAAAGAATTTTTTTTTTTCAAATTATCTTTTTCCTATATTTCTTTTCTTAAATTATTTAGATCTTTTTCTTTATTGCCACACATCGTGCGGGTTACAACTCATATGATAAGAAAAATGTGATTCCATAGCATTTTTTTTATCGGCCGCCACAATGCAAATTCTATTTTTTGCTTCTTACGGTGGCTACGATGCCCCGTCTTGATTTCTTTGATCAGGCTGTATCATCCATTTCCATGGCCATACTAAGCATGGGATTAGCATTCATAACTGGATTGCATGTAACGCTGGCCAAGTCCATTGGTCTAGCAATTACTGCTGATGTGATGATCGGCTGCTTCGCAATAAAATTAGTGGCCTAATGGTTTTTTGGACCCAAGCGGCTACCCTATTCTTGGTCTCGGTAGGCTGAGGAAGTACTTGAGGAACAAACTGTATGAATATGGGGTACTTTAAAGTGTCACATGTTGGGATGAAGCTGTCTCACTTGAAGACTCAATCTTTTACAAAAATAGGTGAACCCAGGATATAAATTTACAGGAAATAAAATATATTAAAACACACTAAAACATACAATAAATGATCACAACGGGAGACAGAATATATTATACAAGCTTTATTATACAAACTTTAAAATACAAAAGTAGAAATATTGAAATACTTACAAAAGTAGAAGAAGGAGATAGAAGGTTTATAGTAAGAAAAGGGGGTTGTGGATACAGAGCTAGAGAAAGGTTACAAAATAGAAGAGAGATTACAAAGATAGGATGTCGAACCAACTAGTTTGGTTCCTATATATATAACCTAAGCTTGGACGGATTTCAAATACACCTGTGAATGTGCAGTCTTATCTTCTTTTTCTTGATTGTCCCTTTGTGCAGAATGAATGGATTTTGATGAGCTGGAATAGAGATATGTGGCAGACATTGGTATGCTGGTAATAGTGAAAAGTGAGCAATAATGTTTTGGAGAACTTCTCTAGAATCTTGAAAATAATGTTCTGGGGCGGAATAATGTCCTGGAGTAATAATGACTAGAGCAATAATGTCCTGGAGCACCTTTCTGGGGCTTTTTTTTTTTTTACAAGAATATGTACTAATGTTGTTTGATGGTGCAGAAAGCTATCCTCATAGAATGATGCTGTTGGATGACTGTAGAATCACGAGAAAATGGAATCCAGAAGTTGGGCTAATGGATTTGAGTGTCGGTGCTTAAGCCATGGAAGCTGGCTTACTGTGCAAATTAAAAGTTGGAATGTCTACATCTGAGAAAAGAACTCTATACCATAGCAATCATCTTCTTTTTAATAGAATGGATGGGAAGAAGTTTCATCCGAATGTTCTTCGTCTAAATCAACCTGTGATAGAGCTTCACACAAATGTCGTTTATATTCTGCTTTGGATCTGGCAGATGCTATCTTTGCCTGTTGTTTGGATTTGACAACCAAAAATTCCCTGCTTAAGTCTGTTTAAACTGGGGTGTTACAGACAGATGGATTTTTATGGAGATATAAAATAATGTTGGGGACATGGGCTTTTTGAGCAACAGCTTTATCCCACCATTTAAATGAGAATCTTCGGCATAGATGAGGAGTTGGAGGGTTGCTTCCAATGGGAGAAATTACATAATCCTATTTAGAAATCCAAGGGAGTTGGAAAAGAGTAAGGAAAATGAGTAATAAAGGACTATGTTCTTGTCCTGGGAACAAATAGTGGTTAAAAAAATGTTCAAATCTTTCTAGGATGGGAGGAGGAAGCATTCTGTTATCTGGACCATACCATGAAAACCATTAGTTAAACCAAGCTGGATATTTTGGAATGGTGCTATAGCCAAAATGGAAGAACCAAGAATGGTTCCTATTAGAATTCTGAAAAGAAAAGGTTTTATACTAGGCAATATATAATCAAAGTAAGTATAGGCTGGGGGATAATGTTCTTGTGAAAATCTTTTTGGAGTATGAAGAGCTTGGTTCCAATCAGAATAAGAGAGGACCTTAAGGATCCTACACTTAGAATGGTTTGCAACATCTTTATTTGGAACATGAGTGATGACAACAGAGTCAGTATCCACAAGGATAAATTCATAATAGTTTTGGGATTTGTCTCCAACAGGAGAAAGCCAATGTCTTTAAAGAAGGAATATTTGCTGGGAGATTTGTAGAGTAGTTGCTGACTTGAATTCGGGTTTAATGGCAAGAATGGGCAAAAGGCTTTTTATTATAAATGTATGAAGAAGGATTAACATTTCCTGGTTCATCAAATTGGGCTGGATTGGAAATTGTTTGGGATGAAGAAGGACTGGCTGCAGAAGGACTGGCTGCCATTATGGCATAGGTTGGGGGTTTTGATGGTGGAAGTTTTGGATAATCTAATGGTGCAAATAGATTGGGAGTAGTTGGAATTGAATAAGATTGTTTCCTAGAAGGGGACAATGGAGGCCGAATGCCTGGATGCCAAAGGCCTTGGACGCCATGTTG